>VZRO01007449.1:0-266616 GCA_013397915.1 Daphoenositta chrysoptera | reverse complement strand
CACGGATTGTCCCCCTGTACTCAACAGTGGTGACGCCACACCTCAAGTCCTTCTATTGTTTATGTGCCCCTCACAACAAGAAAGACATTGAGGTAATGGAGCGTGTCCAGAGAAGGGCAATGGAGCTGGGGTTGTTTATACAGGGAAAAGGAGGTCCAGGATAGACCTTATCGCTCTCTACAAACACCTGAAAGGAGGTTGTAGCAAAGTGGAGGTTGACCTCTTTTCCCAGGCAATCAGCAACAGAACAAAAGAACAAAGCCTCAAGTTGCACAAGGGTAGCGTCACACTGGACACCAGGAGGAATTTCTTCACTGAACAGGTGGCAAAGCTTTGACATGGGCTACCCAGGGAGGTGGCAGAGTCACCATATTGGTAGGGTTCAAGAAATGACTGGATGTGGCACTTAGCGCTGTTGTTTAGTTGATGTGGTGGTGTTCAATAAAAGGTTGAACTCGATGACCTTGGAGGTCTTTTTCAACCTTAATGATTCTATAAAACCCCAAGAAACCCAAAACCAAAGCCACTTCCCACTCAACTCTGCCAAAAAGAAAAAAAAAAAAAAATTAGGATCAGAGGAAAGGACAGGGAAATCTATCAGCTTGTGGCATTTATTTTGATATAGGTGTCATTTAATATTATCTCACTTTATAAATACTGACCAAAATGTAATGTTCTCCACAAGTTCCTCCCTCAGCCTAATTCCCTAATTTGGCATTTTATTCATATGAGTTAGTCAGCAGATTTGGAAACATTACATTGATTCAGCCAGCTTTTGAGCTAATGATGGCAGAGTGAAGGATTAGATACCATAAAGTTCACTTTCTTGTGGAAAAGATGGATAAAAGGAGATATTTACATTTTAGAACATAGGAAGAAAAAAATATATTCAGTCTCCCTTCTCTGGTAATTACAGCAATAAAATGCACCCACTGAAATAAGAATATGTCCTCAGATAAATGTTTCTGTGCTGATGCACAGAAAAGAAAGCAATTTTGGCAAGGAATTGAAAGAGAGTATTTGGGGATTAATCTCTGCTTTTGAAACTAAGGCAACATTAAAAAAATAATCACCAAATGTAATTATGACTATGGTAGAAAAACAACCCAAACTAGAAAATTCCAACATTATATAAAGCTATAAAAGCAGCAGAAGCCTTTATGTATTAATGGGTTTTATATTTTGATCCCTTCTCAGAGCCTAGAGAAAACAATGTGAAGATCACCACCTTTAAGACTTATTTCTCTGACTAACCTGTATCTGTAGTAATTCAAACAGCTGTCTTTCAGCTAAGGTACACAACTCTGACAGGAATTTCTTCCGTTGTTAATAAATTTAGTTACCAAGCTAAAAGACCAGTAAAACTTAGCAGCCAAAGTTAAGCTGGGTAATGAAAGCTCTCACTCAGCTGTGTTTAACCCTGGTTCATCAAGATTTATTGTTCCCTCAAGGAGAGAACTTAAACCACATTTTCTGTATCCCTGGAAAGTTCCCTTCTGTTCATTAGCCCCTTTGCTCACAGAGTGCCACTATAAACAACAAATGTTAGTGAGTCTAGTGATTCGAATACTCATAATGGATGCAGATAGATGATAATGATTCCTGCCACATTCTTGGACATAGTTCTGAAACTGCATACCTCAATTAGGTGTAGTACACAGATGACAAAATATCTTCTGAACCTCCAAACTGGGCTGTGATATCCAAATTTGTTCCTGACCTAAAAGCTATCCTGCCTCAAGTACACAAAGTAGACTGTCTAGAGCTAATTCAAGTATTTTTATGTGCACTGTATTATAATGCACCATGCACACTCATCTCTTTTCAAATACAAGGAAACAGGCTTAAAGCCTAAGAAAACAGATAAAAAGAAAAACCCCTGGAATAATTATTTGCCTGTGCTGAAAATCTGCTGAGATTTCATTCCATTTCCCTGTTTATGACACTAAGTAGTCCTGATGTTATCTTTTCAATTTCTTATTTTATCGTTTTTCTATGCTACAAGGAGGGAGAAAATCAAGAACTGCAAGTTTGAATAGTGTAGAATAAATTCCCTCTTAGTTTTCCAAATCCCAGTCTTTAGATTTTTTAAAACCTATGGCAAATAAAGTCAAGCTTGTAGGGTCAGGTAACAGTTTTTCTTTTATTTCTCTGGAATATGGAGTTAGATACTATCAGGAGGTAAAAAAAAAAACAACAAAAAACAAAAAACCTCTTTCCCCCATGAAAATAAAAAACTTCACCATTACAAACAAAGTCTTCTTTTGAAGACATCGTAACAAACTACTGTAACAGAAAGACCATGCTACTAACTAGACAGTTATAGTCTCTCAAAGAAAGAAGTATATACTGGTTATCCAGGAAGTAAAATCAACTAGGAAATTGCACAGACTTCACATTTTTCTCTTTGGTTAAAACAATTCTGCTTGAAAAAGTTGTTGGCTTTTTTTTTTAAACCCAAAGATTACCATGCCAAAGATAAAAGCCAAGCTACTTCACAGTGTATGTTGAAAGGGAATAGATTGATTAGCCCAATATCTTCCAAAATCCAAATATTCTGTCCTGAAGTTGCTTAAACTGAAGCTTCTCATCTTGGATTTGTAAGCTACCTCACCATAAGAAAAGAGGATTTGCAGACCAACCAGCTCACACTATTCCAGATCATTCAGTGGAAGCCTGGCTATCATCTTTCCTCCTGAAATTCAGTCAAGAGCTGCATTTGACCCCTGCATATCCTTCCTTTATCACTCATGAACTCCAGGTTTGAGCCACCAAAAGGCCTTTTGAGGCTTCAGATTATTTTGCGGGTGATTGATGCAGATATTGCCTTAGGCATGTATGATGGAAATATGCAAGACTCATCTATTTTGTGAATGAAACAAAGAAGATACTGAATTTATCAAGCAACTTACAGGCACAAGCACTAGTTCTTGATACAACTTAACTGCCAATTTCCCTTCAGAGTATTCAAAAATTAAAAGTAAATCCTCCAAGTGTTCCCACCCCAACAAAAGGAAGAAGTTGAAGATGCCCTTGTTTTCTCTGCATGTTTGCACCTTTGCAGAACACTGGCTATAATGAAAAAAGTCAGGCAGAAACACAACTCCAGTACTTCTTCTACACTACATTTTTGTTCTGTTACAGCAACCACTTAACAGAAAAAAAGGACACTAAATTCTCCCAAAGGAGAAAAAAATCCCGGAACATTAAGGGAACACATTCCCTTACATGGCAAAAAAAGATGACTTCAGAAAAAGTGCTTGAAGAATGTAATGAATAATAAGTTGTGCTTTCTCTAATTCTTTTGAATTCCCGACTCAACAATGTTGCATTAGCCAGACATCACTCAAATCACAGAACAGACTCAGGTCCTGTTCAGTCAGGAATCATACTCTGTTAGTATCTCAGATTTTGTCCCCAGTGAAGTCTTTAACCAGAGAAAACTCATTTTTAATGTTTAGCTGATGAGAATTTCCTACCTAATATTTCACTTGTGGTTTACTTGTGCTTTCTTTACGAAAGATAGCTCCTTAAAGAAAATATGTATGTGTGTGTATATCTATCTAGCTATTTAAAAAAACCCACAATATAAAGAGCTTTATGGCTGTTGTTCAGTGAATCCGCTATTCAGATCAAATTTCTAGAAGCCTGTGAAGAATGAAGCAGGAGTTTAGATACTACTTGTTCTTAATTGTCAGAAAAGAGAAGTGAAAGAGACTGGTAGATTTATACCTAAAATCTTGTTTAACAAATATGGAAGAGACTTGAAAAGAGCTCTGAGAAGTGACAGAATCTCTTTGTTGTACATATAAACTTGGTAATTGTCTTCGAATGGGAAGTTCTGCATGACTAAAAAATGAAAAGACAAATATGGGTAAATCGTTGGTAATTTACAGCTCCCTTTGCAGATTTAAGATTTTCCACTGATAAATTTTCAGCCGACTGCTCTGAATATATAACTTGCCTGCTGTAGCTTTTGGAAATCCGGTTACCTACCTAGGCGATTATGAAGCTGACATTTACCGTATGTGCAATTATGGAATATACAGTGTCATTGCTTTCAAATGTCACCTCTTTGCTACCGTTCTTATCTTGCAGAGAGTGTCCTTGCCTCCCTTGAGAGCCGTGATCTTATTCAACTAATACCAATGAACACTGGCAAAATATTTACAAAAGCAATTAGCTCTTCTGAGTGTCTAATTTGACATCTTCAAAGGGTCGCATTTCAGAAATGAAGTTGTCAGACTCCTGGAGAAAAACCCCCATTATAAGGTCCACCTTGTTGCAGGGTGGTACTTAAAATTTTTACTCTGAAAAAGCCTGGGTTCTTCTTTTCGTCAACATTATGTTCAGATATAATGCTATATGATAAGAGACAGGGTGAAGCATATGTGTGCAACCTTACTCATGAGAGTTGATAAGGGAAATCTCAGAAGATTTTAATAGAATAGACAGGAACATTTTTTGTAGGATTACAATTCCTCCTCACCTTTCTAAATACAGGCTGCCAGTGTGTGTTTAGCTTATACTAAGGGCAAGATAGCATGTTTGTCTGTCTAGATCAGTATTTTCACAGTAATAATACGCAATTACTACTAATTTGAAGTACCCTTTTCCAGTCTTGACAGAGCCTCCATCCATTTTTCAGCATTCAGCATTTTAAAATAAACTGATTAAATAAATGAGTGGTTTATTCCTCCTATGTCAGTCTTTATTTTAAGGAACATTTTGCTAGAAAAGGCCTCAAAATTTTTTTCTCATTTTTCATTCTAAACTCTTCTAGTTGGCTGCCATCCCTTCTGACTTGGAAACTTTCTTCATTCTAACATTAAATTATGAGCGTGAGAGACTGCTAAAAACTCTGCATCAAAATTAATCGTTTTCCTAGATATTTTGGAATGAAAATTCTTCAGGGATATTTTTGTGATCGTATGTGTTTGCAACTGTGGCAATGCAGAGATAGTTCTAAAGAAAGAAATAAAAATGTGTAAATTCACTTTCCTTGTCTGAATATTATTTTTTTCCCCACACATGCAAAATTGACTTTTATGGTCAATTTCTTTGAACTCTGCTGTATGCTCTAGGAAAAAAAACTATTATAAACAGTGTAGATGGTTCCAGGGGAATTATTTCTGTTAGAATAAGCAGCAATTTTACTTGACCTATGAAGTCAATATTGAAGTGAAGGTTTGGTCTTAAAATGGCGACAACTGAGAACCATTTTTTAATAGAAATCCTATTAAATGTTTTCATTTCATAACAGTGCCTACAGTTATTCCGTGTCTTCTGCTGAGAAAGCTTGTCTATTGAGTAAAACTTCACAAAGCTTTACAAAAATTTTCTCCACCAGAGGTACTGATATTTTGTGATCACACGGCTAAACATGCACAGTGCCTTGAAAGCAGTATCTACCATGAAGGACTGCTAATGCTCAAGAGGGCGCCTTTACTGCTAACATGTTCTGGGGAAAAAGTTATCTTCATGGGTAGCTTCTTCACTGTTAGGTACTTCCTAATGTTCACTACGTAGAGTCGAGGAAGAGACAGCAACATACACAGACTTGAGGAAAAATTAGGTTGAAATGCCAATCATAGCTTGCTGTCATATACAATGATGAAATAAAAATGACCCCTACGTGGTCACACTGTTTCAAGAAGTATGATGAGCTTGAGCTCTCTGTCAGCTCTGCTTGTCAAAAATAAGGTAGCAGAAACATTAATATGAATATCAGATGACAGTTCTATTATAAATACGAGATGAAAAGAACCCAACAAACATGAAGAAAAGGTTTCCTTATACTTAATTGGGACAAAATTACATTGCTACACAAGGGTTTTATTTAGTCTTTAAAATGCTTCAGACTACATGTGACACGAAAATTATTCTATTGTGTATAGATTTACTGAACAAACAGCTATAACAATTACAACCATCTCTTACCATGGAAGTTTGATCTCAATATAGAAACAAGACCTTTTTGTCACCTTTAGAAATGTGGTCCACAATGCAATTACTGATTGTGACAGAAAGATTTCTTTCAACCTCTGTAGTCTCAAAAAGCAATCTGTATTTTTTTCACTTGCATTTTATAATAGCTTTTCTTTACTCAGAGCATTTTTAATATGATTTGCTTGTAAAGACAAGCTCTTTTTGCTGCATTTGAGGTATGTGTTTATATGCAATCAAAGCTGCATCTCAAATTTGTATTCATGCAATTCAGGTAGCATTAGCTTGGCTAATGCTACTGCAAATAAATGCGTAGCCATAGCAGCAGAGAACTTGATGCAGGCTGCAAAACCTGAGGAAAAACTTACTGAATAATGTAGCTTTCCGTGCTGCAGTGGACTCTGCCCTGCCTTAGATATGCAGCTCCATGTATCTGAACTTCAATAGCTTGAAATAAACATACAAGCTGCAAATATACCTTGACTCTTGTTGTAAATAATTGATAAATTTGGATCAGACATAGCTATTAGCTGCTTGAAATGATCTTCTAATGAGCAAAATCCTGATCACTGAAAATTAAGTGCTTTCTTCTGCTCCCTAAATAAAATTAAAAAGCTCTTCTTTTAGATGCTATTGAATCCTAAGTATACCACTAAAACTATACCAATACCCTTCTTGTGCCAAGCAGTGCTCTGAATTGGAATTACAGCAAAAGCATATATCACAATATTTACTGCAGTCTTTGGCCCTTTGCAGTTAAAGCAAACTGTGACATTATAAGGTAGTTTTGTACACAGATGCAATTCAGTTGGTAATTTAAAAATACAAAACATTATGAATGGAAACAAAATATACCAACTGTATCTATATCAACTAAAATCTAGAGCATATTATTTGCATTCTTAAGGCATTAAAACATTTCCAAGATCTAGCAATTCCAAATGTAAATTATTTTTGTTAGTTATGCCACAGGACTTTTTCTCCACAAGAAATATTGTGATTTAATGGGCCTTGTCACAAGCATTAAAAATACAACTGGTAATTCTGACCACAAAAATAGAGCAGATTTAAACTTGACAAAACCTACATATCATGTTAGAAAGAGGCAATCTGTTCAATAACAGAATAATGCAGAAGGATTGAAAATAAAATTAGAAACATTTGGCTACCGTGGGATGCAGCATGAGAACCAGTACTCCTTTTTAATCAGAAGTATCAGCTGAACACCACCAGAGCTTTCATGGGAGCTCAACAGATCATAAAGAGAAAAATGGCCCGTGCAATAGTTAGCATTTCACTAAATTTATTATTCCCCCCTTTTTTTTCCCCTTAAGCTGTCTATTTAGTTAAAGGAAACTATTTCAGTTCTCAGTTCTAGACCAAAGCAGCATTGGCTTGCTCCTCTGTATTACTTTGTTTTACATTGTTTGGCTAAGCCTGAAAAGCACATTCCAGTTTGTTACCTTATGTAACATTGTGCTGAGGGTGACACTGGCAATGGTTATAAAAATTTCCTTACTGCTTCCATTTATATGACAGCTATGGAGAAAGTGTGCATTCAGGCTGTATTTCTCTCCCTTGTCATGTCCTGTGAGACATGAAACCAGTTTCCTGTGCTATGTCTGTGTGGGATGGAGTTAATTTCCTTCCAAGTGGCTGGTACAGTGCTCTGTTTTGAATTGAGTCTACGAAGGATGTTGATAATACACCGATGTTTTAGTTGTTGCTCAGCAGTGCTTACCCCAAGTCAAGGAATTTTCAGGTTTCCCTGCTCTGGGATGCTCACATGATCTGCATGTGCCCTGCTCAGTGAGCAAGGGCACAAGAAGCTGGGGGAAAGCATAGCTTGGACAGCTCACCCAAACTGGCCAAAGGGATATTCCATACCATATGGCATCAGGCTCAGCATGCAAACTGAGGAAGTCGGTCAGGAGAGGCTGGTTGCTGGGAAGAGACTGGCTTGGCACTGGTCGACGGTGGTGAGCAATCATATTGTGTATCACTTGTTTCTCTTGTGTTTCATTCCTCTTCTCTCCCTCCCTCTACTTTTTATTCCTCCTCCTTCTCTTCCTCTTCATTACTATTATTACTATTATTAATATTATTATCTTATTTCAATTATTACACTGTTCTTTTCTCAGCCCATTAGTTTTACCTTTTCCCATCCCACCAGAGCATGTGGCTGTGAAGTACTTAATTGCCAGCTGGGCTTATAACACTATTTATGCTTGGGTCTGATTTGACTTCCACTTAACAGAAATATCTTGAATCATACAGACTAAACTAGATTTTATTAATTTGGTTGGTTGTGTTTTGAAACAGAAGAGATTAGTTAGAACTTGATGGCATCTGCTCAACAGAGGTTACTACACTCCAAAGGATTCAGGACAGACACTTCAAGTAGCGGTTTGTAATTCTTTTTGACTGCAGGATGAATCCTAGGTATCAATCTGCAGTGTGCATTAATAGAGTATATCAACATTAAGTGAATCTGTTAGTCTTAGCAGAATAAATAGTAATCAAATCAGACAAAACCAGTAGAGAAGCAAAGATAGAAAGTGCTTGAATTGCTACTTAAGGACTTTCAGCAATCTCCATATATTTTAGCCTTACAGTAAGACAGTGGCTTTTTTTCCAAGATATAAAATTTGGCATCTATTTAAAGTTTTAGGCTGGGGAAAAAAACAGCAAATCAGAAAAAACCAAGCTAATACTTCTGTCTAATGACATGTCCCAGTTTTTCTGAAGTGGGCTGAAGTCGCAGACTTCTTGCTTATATGGTGTATATGTAATAGACCATTATATAGAGCATTCATCACTTATTATACACATATAGATAGAAAAAATAGGTTATTAAGTATGTATCTATATATCAGATATAAAGTGCAAGAAAAAATGATACCAAGAAAAATACTGACATATATATTGTTGAACTCGGAAGCAGAAAATTAAAGAAACTTTATCATAATTCCTGTCATGACTGACCACATTAACTTCATTAAGGTTACTATTATTATCCAAAATTGACTTTGACACTTAGGGTCTAGCATTCGTTCTAGACAATATGTAACCTAAATGACCATATACTTCTACTAAAAAAGGAAAAAAAGGCTTTGAACTCACCATAATCTACACCAGGTTTAGTGCCCTGTTTGGCTCAAGATAGGAAGATGTAACACAGATATTGTGAGAAGTGCCAACAAATCAAAAACATGCTAATGAATTCCTTAAAAGCAAGCTCAGAGCTGTACTAGGCTGTTCTTGAGCTAACAAGACAGGTGAAAGAATAGTTGAATTCATTTAAAAATGTCTTAGAATTAGACTGTCTCAAAATGCTCTATGGAAAAAACAACTTTGGTAAAAAGAACAAAAAATCCAAGAGTTTACTTTTACTCTTCTCTCCAAATTAGATATCTGAACTTCAAACTTAAGCACCAAATTACATCCATCTGATGTTCAAATCTGTCCATGGTTTAGACTAAGATTTTTCAGCATTAAAATTTTGGTGAGTGTGTTTATTTTTGTTGTTTTGTTTTTTAATCTGAAACACGGCCATAATGTTTGACCAAAGGCAGTTAGTTTGAAAACTGGAAACTACAGTCTGTCCACAGACAGCTACCTAGATGGAAAGTGCTGATAAGAAGCAATATTCAATACGACTGCTCATACAAGCAGAAACACTTAACAGGATAAATTCAGATGTGGCCTATAGTCATTACTCAAATATCAATATGTTATGTGCTAGACAAGTACCTGTCAAATATACTTGATTTCTCTTTGATCCAATTTCTGTAATTATCTACAAGCTGTCCTTCCAGCTCTATTTCTTCAATTTTGTGTTTATAATGTCAAATTCAACGGTTTTGGGGGTTGTTTTTGCTACAGTCACTTAGAGAGATAAACATTTAAACATGAGGTATAATTAATATAATCAATTTTATGACACCTGCTTTATAAAACCCATGCTGCATTTAAATATCAAAAACCAGTGCATTCTGCTTTAAAAACTAAGAAAGAAGATTTTTTTTCCCCCTAATTAAAATTTCTCTTTAACAGAGGTACTACAGACATAAACTTTTTCCTGAGACCACTAGTCATGAGCAGCTGAGTCACTCTGGACTCCTCAAGCTTAAGTAAAACACAGCTAATATAGTAATATTCTATGGATTGTCTAACAAAGTTAACAGGCACCCCCCCCCCCTGCATTGTAACTTTGCTTGTATGAACAAGTCCTACTGATTACAGTGAGACAGTTCAGCAGTTTACAAATAAACATCTGCTATAACTTTGTTGATACAACACCCCTTTTGAATTATACTGGTAAATGATAGCTTAAACCATTCCAGCTATAGCATCAAGAAAACCAAGACAATGAGACACAGAATGGATGCCAAAAGTTCTCTGATTTGGTATATTAAGCACTTAGTGACACTTGAAATATTACGCAATCTCTGCTTTCTATTATAGTTCCATAAGCCCTAAAAAACCTGCATAATAACTCTTAAGGCTTATAAAAGTGCTACAATTTAAAAACATAATCAGAATTTAAATAAATAGAAATCTCACAAAAGATAAAAGAGCTTTGCAGAGTAATCAGTAAGTATAGTTTCAGGATGTAACATTCAGATGATTCTTAAAAAGCAAGTTGCAATATGGTTTAGTAGTCCATTAATGTACAAAACTGAAAAAATAATCACAGCAGTCTTGAAAGCAGAGATCAACTACATAAGCTAAGCTAAGAAGTGCATGCAATTCATGAATATGGTTCATTACCATGGTTACAAGTTTTCAGCACAGGCCGCTGTGTGGTTGGACTGAGATTTTGTGGTATGTCTGCAAAAGCAAAGAAACAATGGAAATAAAACCTGTTTGAAAGCTACCAGAGTATTACAACATTACAAAGCAGAACCATTTAGAAGTTAGGTATTTCTTGAAATAAATAACAGTTATATACCAGGGAAATAACTGACTCAGACTCACCTATGAAGCAAGATAACTTTGACTTCCCCCATACAACTATAAACCCTAAAAAGTTAAAGTACACGTGGCTGTATTGAAAAGTCTTGTTACAATGATCAGGCTATAATAAGTTCAGTACATTAATTTCCAGTCTTACTGACATAAACAACAGTCTGAACATCCCTGAAAACTGTCATTGCATGAACAAATTAAACCTGACAATATTTAAATTCTAGAGCACTGGACCCATAATGCTTTTAACTTTCTCTGGAAAATAAAATCTGAAATAGAATATTCACCTTTAGACCTTGGTGTCCTTTTCCTTCGGTCTCGAAAAGCCGCACCTGACTGCAAGGCCTCCAACAGGCTATCCATCACTCCAGTCTCCTCACCTTCTGTAAAGGAGAAAGAAGGAACCCTCTAGGTTACCATAGCAATATCAAAGCATAAAGAATAATACCAACAAAAAACAATAATAATGGATACCAATGGTATTATTAAAACTATTTATTTCAAACTTTGATCAGTGCTTTAATAGTTACAAATTGCTCTCTTGCAATTAACCACAACAGATTTGGTCTTCTATAAATTGAACTAGGCCAAATTTTATTCCACTCATTTCACATTCCTCTTTCTCTATATGGAGAGTCAAGCATAGTTTTAAGTGAAATGTCACTTCACTCATATTTTCATTTCAGTATCCTTCCACAACTGCAAATAACCAGTCTCATGTCAGTTTTCAAGAGCTGTCCCTTATATGATTTGCTACATTAGACAAAACATCATTCAGTTATTGCTGTAAAAAGTTGAAATTGTTTCTAAGCAGGGAGTTGAGTGAACAATACTGGACTGGATAGGATACAGTGATATCCATAGGTAGCTTTAATCAAAAGCCATTTTCCATTTACATTTAATAACCTCTGGCCAATATTAATTAATTGATGCAGTTCGGGAAAATTCTATTCATCAAATTACATGCTTATAATGCCTAATATTATACACATGTGTACAATAACCCCCAAAGAATTATGAATGTTACTCTGAGATGGTAACCAAATGCAAGTATTAAACACCCTCCTTTTACTTCCTTAAATAAACACATCAGAAAGTGTTAGATTTTTGAACCTTGTTACCCCATTGTATGTATGCATGGAAGGACAAAGAACAGAACACCAGGAATTAACTCTACAACAAAAAATCTCCACGGAGGAATAAAGAATTCCGTAACAGAAATCTCATTATACCCCACTGGGCAAAACTCCCTAGGTCAACACACATCTTGGATAGAGTTAGCAGGTATTGCTGACAGTGAATATGCAAATCAGGATCTAATGCATATCCCTGCCCTGTTCCTGCTGGCCACACTATTGCTGATACAGGCCAGGATGCCATTGGCCTTCTTGGCCACCTGGGCACAGCTGGCTCAGGTTCAGCCGCTGCCACCCATCACCCCCAGGTCCTTTTCCACTGAGCATCTTTCCAGGCACTCTGTCCCAGCCTGTCGTGCTGCAGGGGTTCTTGTGACCCACATCCAGGACCCAGCACTTGGCCTCGCTGAACCTCATACAATTGGCCTCAGCCCACTGATCCAGCTTGTTCAGATCCTTCTGCAGAGCCTTTCTGCCCTCCAGAAACTCAGCACTTGTCACTGAGCTTGGCAAACTGCAAACTGCAATCTGCAGACTGAGGGAGCACTCAATTATTGACAAAGATACTAAATAGGACAAGGCCCAGCACTGAGCCCTGTGGAAGGCTACTCCTGGCCAGCCATCAGCTGGATGTAACTCTACTCACCACCACTCTTTGGGCTCAGCCATCCAGTCAGCTTTTTATCCAGGAAACAGTAACCCTTAGTTTTTCTCTTTTCTCTATACTCTGTACTACCAGACTAGTTTTCAACCTTAGACAGAAGTGCTATACACAAAACCAAATAAGTTAAAATTAGCAAATAAATGATAATTTTGCCTGACATTTATATATATGGCAGGTATAGAATTAACATGAAGACTGAATTACAGAATGTTTTTTCTTTTTGCTTTGTGTTTGGTATAACATGCTTTATTACACTGAAGCTTGCTGTCTTATGACTAAGGGACTAACACAGCTATTAATATTGCTTGGAACATACTTTTTTAAAAAATCACTCAGACTATGTCTTCAGCTTCCTATTTTTTTGTTCAATTTTGGTTTTTGTTTTGCTTTTTTGGGGGGGGAGGGGTTGTTTTGTTTTTTGTGGTGTTTTTTTCTTGTTGGTTTGGTGGGGGGTTTTTTGTTAGTCATTCAACTTTCCTTTCTCCATCTGATGTCATGCAATTCTCTAAGATACTAATGTCTGGAATGAATATAGTCAGTGAATAGTTTCAAACCTATGTGATGCCTGAAGAAATTTTGAGCCAAGCCATTAGTTACATTAAAGAACATGAATGTTGGAGGAAAGCTTATAAGCATTTTCGGTAACAGCAATTCAAAAAGATTGAATAGTATCACAGTCACCAAAATGATACCATTAATGCCTATGGAAAAGAGTTCATAAGTTTTTTTTTATGAAGCAGGAATAACAGAAGAAAATTTTCAATGCTATTTCAGCAATGACATCTCTTTCCTCTTAAGTCTGTCCAAGACCACTAAGGATTTCACAGTAATTTCAAAAACTTAAAAATTTTCAGTATAAAAAATTCCTGGTTACTATAAAAAGGCTCATCAAATAAATTTTAAAAAAAGATTTAAAATAATGAAACAGTAATATTGCAAAACCACAGCTTCTTGTAGTAAAGCTGTAACAAATGTATGGGCAGTATCTGTTTTTCACACTTATCTGAAATACTCTGGTAGGCACAAAGTGGATTATAGATTAGTGCATCCATTGACATGCAAAACAGTATTAGAAGAATAAATAGCAGATTGAAACTTGAATTAAAAAACTCCTCTAACAGTTGGCTGGTATACATGGATGTAATGAAACAAGCTAACCACTGCAAATCAAAACATCCATAGTTAACAATCTTTGTACCCAAAACATGGAGAAAGCCTGGTTTTCCTACAGTTGTAGCTCCTACAACTGCAGTCGGCTCCGAATTCTGGTTTCTGATACCTACATCAGCAGTTCATTGTGACAACTTCTATCAATTTACACAGGTTAACTATCAGTATCCACACTATTAATAATGTTGTCCAAGTGTCGCTGATGGGAAGATTAAGAAATGGGAGTCTACCATGCAGTATTTGAGAAATCTTTTAAATTACTTTGGGAGAGCTGTATACAACATTGCTACCATGATAGTACAAGAGTCACAAATACTGTTCAATATTAACACTTCCTGTGGGACCTTTAAATCAGCTTTCACAAGCTGCTGCAGATGACTGGCACCAGTCCCAACTGGCTTCCAAACTACTCAAGTGCATCAATCCTTTGACATCATAGAACTAGGAATTGTAGTTGGCTTACAGATATCTATGTAGCCCATAGTAATTCCTTTGAGAAAGATATCCTTTTATGATTTAAATGATCTCTTTTCCCTCAATTGCAGAATAGAAGATTGAAACACTTTTTAATATCATACCTAATTAAAACTCATACAACTGTCTTTTTAATACCATCTAAAAAAGTAAACTTCCGAAAGTAGCCGGTGAGTCTTGCCCTTGACATTTCAGTGCCAAGTCCGATATAAACTACCTAATTTCATAATTACATCTTTAAAAATGTTAAGAATATTAAAGACCCTTCTCTTCTAGTGCACTGAGTATCATTAGCTTTACATGTACACCTATAATATCTTATAATGACAGCAACAGGTACTGCATTTAGTAGTGACACCTGCATTTTATGTACTTATTGAAGAACAAATTATATATACCATAATTCCAGGAGAGGTAGTCCACTGATATGATAGAATCACAAATATCATTAGCAATATGGTTTTATAAAAAGAGTGTTGTAACAAGATTATTTTGGATGAAAAAATGTTTCATTTTTACAGTTCCCCTGAACCTGTTCAATATAAAATAAATTGCAGAACACTAGGACTCCAAAAGTTCACTTTACCAGGAGAAAACATAATAATAAGCCTATTTCCTCTTTCACAGAATCAAAGCTCTATTCAGCTACTCCTCTCACAAAAGAAAATACTAAGAAGTTTCAGAAAAAGCAAACCAGGGATTCTTTAGCATGGTTTCTGTTGATGTTGCTTACTCATTCTGTACACTTAAGAGATTTAGCTACAGGAACTTTGACTATCATCTTCCACCTGCCTCTATTTATGGCATTGCAACTACATACAGCTTTTTGTTATACTGTAGGTAATGAGAAGGACCAGCTCTTAAAGCCAAACACTAAGTTTCATGTGAAAGTAGAACCACACAACTTGGACAAATATATACGTTAAAAAGAGACCTTATAGATTCCATAGCTGTAACAGAAGGAAAAGGGTGCAAAACCTCGAGGGCTACTTCTGAAGTTATGTGGATAGCCAAGTTTAATTATCTTTGTATCATCTTTGATGTAACTACATGGCAGCACTCCAGATTTATATAATTTAACAACAAACTTGGAGTGCTGAAGCTATCCGACTTGTTTTCCTCGTCTTAAGAATTAAGACTTGCTCTCAATTCAGCAAGTACCAGAACTGATACTCTTTTAGTCTTGTTTGCTAGAATACAATCTGCTTTTTTTTTGTCCTCTTCAGCTCAGGACATAATTCAGATTGGACATACTGTACCCAGTTTCTGACTGACTAAAATGTAAGCACTTCACAGCCTTCTCCCAGGTTTAGCTCCATCATATCTTGTCAATTTATACACAAAACTTTCAGAGGCAAATGATTACCAGGCTTGGGACAGTGACAGCTGAGATGTTTCCAGACTATTTTCACAAGGAAGGAAAAAAGAAAGTTACATCTTTTAACTTTATAAATGTTGTATCCTTAGTTACTTACTGATGTCTTACTAAGACATCATTAAAAGTCCTTTATATAAGTTTGTCTAAGGATTGATTTTGACTAGTACAGCCTACAAAACACTGCTCAGCTGACTAAAGGTCTCCATCTGAGTAAAATTTGAAGTAACATTCTCTGAACAAAATCACAAGAGGAAAGCTTTAGCCATGCTGTAGTTTTGAATGACTTAGGCTACAGGAAGCAGAACAGCAGATCACAGAAAGGAAGATAATTTAAGCTATCAGTGCAGCAGTGAACTCCAATGTTTCGGATGTGGGTTCCATCTTTTTAGCTTCAGAGTGTAAGGCAGCCAGATTCTGTGCAGTATTCATAGTGCTGACATGAACAACTTCTAGATCTTGCAGCCACACATATGATCAGGGCAGAAGACTTTTTGAAGGCTTTTACATTGTAAACATAAAAACACAATGCAACCTTACTGTTTCAATCTGACATGTTTAGCAATGACTACCTAAACTCCCACTCTTCATTCCAATGAAATTCAGATACAATTTTACAAAGAAATTGTGGGTGGATGATAAGTGCAACTTTGTCCAGAAAATGCACAGGATATATAGACTGCAATATGAACTTGTTTGAAGGTTTTGAACTGTTTCTGGTAAAAGCCATAGCAGCAACCACATAATCTTCATTGACAGGTGAATTAAGGAATACATGACTATCAATCTGACTTTCAATAACTGTGTACAAACTAGAACTATGACCCAGAACAAAGGGGTTCCTTTGACACTGAAAATATTTTGGAAGAACCTTGTTACAATACAGTAAGAAAAAGAAAATTTCCACCGTACAGTTACAAAGCAGAAATAGCTGCCAAGTGTGCCTTGGATGGACTGGCTGAAAGGATAGCTCCTTTTAGATTTAGAAGTATTAAATCCAACTCCAGAAAAATATCACTATTTGCAGTGACTTCAGGTGAAAGACACATAACAGCCCTTCCTAAAATTAAAACACCCGCACATACCTCACATTTCACTTCAACACTCTAGTCCAGTATCAGAAGAGTTACATTTCTTACTTATGCCCAACACAAAGTAGAAAGCCTTTGATAGTGCTTCAGAGCCCTTGGCAAGTATACTCTAAAAAAGGTATGATTTCTCCTAATGACTGATGCACCCACTCCATAAATCTAGCTGAGAAGAGTAGGTTTCATGCCATCTTGTTTGCTCTTGATAGAATTGGTCCATTGTTGAGCTGTCCTAAAGTACTTTTATGGCTTAGAAATAGATGCATTTTGACTCTAAGCATATGAACAAAGAGGGCCCCAAGCACCATAGAGCTTAAATCAAGTTCAATTCAAACTAAAACTCCACCCTTCATAAGCTCCGAAAGACAGCAGTCCCTTTAAAATCAGCCATTGAAATTAAGGTTGGTATCTACACCAATTTAATTTAAGATAGCTCATACCAGAAAACCAAAAGGTAAGCTGTGGTAAGAGGTGGTTCTGTACCACAGAGATACAAAAATGCTTCAGTGCATCTCAGCTGGATCACAATTTCTCATTTAAGTAATGGGACTGAGAGCGAAATCATCTTAATACTGAGCTTTTTAATAAAAATGTTAATAAAACATTTCTGATGTTCATCATGAGTCTGTAAGTCCCTTCTTTCTATGACAACAGAAAAAAAGCCACTAAACTCGCACAGAGTTTTCCACAGAAATTATCCAGTTTTATTTATATCGGTACCAGATCCAGTAAAATGACTGTCAGAGCAAGTGTTTCTGAGAGAGATCCAGGTAAACTGGACTTATAAAAGAATGAACAGAATGTCAAGCCTTTGAAGCAGTGTATCCCAGGACTTGATACTGGGGATAATATTTATTACACCTTCCTTGATGACCTGAATAATGGAATAGAGAGCACTCTGATCGAGTTTGAACACGGTGCAAAACTCTAAGTAATGGCTGACCCACCAGATGGTTGTGCTGCCATTCAGAAGAACCTTGAAAAGTCAGGGAAATTGCCACATAAGCATCCTAATGAAATCCAACAAAAGACCTGTATGTGGTGAGGTGAAACCTCATACAGAAGCACAGGTAACTAAGCTAACTGTCTGGAAAGCATCTTAAAAAAAAATAATTGGAGATTCTTGTGGACAACATATTGATCATGAGTCAGTATTGTGCCTCTGTGGCAAAGATGACCAGAGAAAAGCATTGCCAGCAGGTCACAAGAGGGCATCCTTCCCCTCTAGTCAGCAGTGATGAGATACATCTGCAGTGCTGAGTCCAGCTCTGGCTGCCCCTGGTACAACAAGGGAGACACAAACATATCCAAGCAAAGTCAAGGGCCACGAAGATGCTGAAGGGATTAGAGCATCTCTCATATGAGAACACACTGAGAGAGCTAGGACTGTTCAGCCTAAAAGAGAAGGCTCAGGGGGATCTTACCAATATATATAAACACCTGTGGGGAACCGTGTGTGGTGTAAAGGTGACTGCACCAGACTCATCTTAGAGATGCCCAGAGAGGATGGTAGGCAATGAGAACAAACTGATTACAAAGATGTTACCTTTTCACTAAGTCCATTGAATTCTGCATATGCACCTGCTCTCTCACCAACTCAACAATACAGGATATTCTAGTAATGCATTTTCTATTGCATTACCTGATAATATTTTTAAAAGCCAGTTTGAAGACTCAATCTTTTTATAGCCCTTTTCCTATTCACTTGGGATGCTGTGCCTTTTTAGTGGGAAAAAAAGCCTGCTAAATTGAGAAAAATGCCAAGTTTCTTTTAGTTTTATTAACCACTAATAACTAAAACAGATCAGCCTTAAGCACTCAGATTATCTATGGCTATGACTTGAAAGGACAGCTAATAGCAAGAAGTATTGATTATATATGAAGTCAGTCAACATATTTTACTACTGAGTTTCCCATTTTCTTTACATATCACAACTCCAACGACACTGACAAGAATAAAACCAATCTGCTTTCCAGACTAGCCAAAAACTAGTATTTTCATTATTTTTTTTTTCACAGAGGGAAAAAATACAAACATCTATTATTGAGATTAATCAATTACAATTTCATTTCGAAAGTGGTAAGAACATCTATAGGAGCATTCTTCATTGAACACAGCTTATTAAAAGGATATATGGAGCTGAACATAAAACACCTGTGTGGGTGTGTGCGAACATTTTGTCTCTTGGTTACTGTGTACCTCTGAAGGAGCTCATTGAGCACAGTACTATTTCCATTTAAATTTATAAACACCCAATAAATTAGAAAATATACACAATGATTACTCATATTGAAAGTTATGCTACAGAGATGAGGGGCTCAAAGAAATTTTCAAGATAAATAATTTTTCACCAGTGGAGTGATAAAGTTCTGACTGGACTACATGACTGAGCTTACTCTAAGAAAAACTTCTGGACAACTTGGGGTGGGAAGGACCCTTTGGCCTTGGGTTGGGTAGCTATAAATGCCCAAGAATACCCAGGAAAATCAGAAGAACAGCCCACCTACCCCTGCATCCTTTGTGCACTAGTAGCTGATAGCAAACATCTATACAAAGGATAGTATAAATACATAATTACATTTCTAGAATGGTCTCTTGATCTCCAGCTGTTCATGATTCAAAGACTTTGTATTTGAATTTAGTAGCCTTCAATAGAGAGAAGCTGCCAGAGAAATCAAGTAACTTTTGTCAGCAAGCTTCAGAGCAAGAATATTTTGGTATGCAGTAACAAGACTGTACTTCTGTACAACCACTGAGGTATTGCTGAGTGAAGATAAGCGTCAATGCAAACAGCATAGAAATAGAAGCAGCAGCAGACTCAGTTTGAAGGAAGAGTCAGAGACATGACCTTCCCATGAGCTAGCTTTCCAACAATTACAGAGGAGGTTCTTGGCTCTTTTACAACCTTGGACTGAGACAAGTAAAAATGAAGCATATCCTCCAACGCTTTGGTAAGGATATTTATTCCTCCCTTCTTCTGCAACTTGAGAGAAGAAACTTTTGATGATAGAGAAAAAAAACAGAGAGAATAAAAGCATCACATAGCAGGAGTGACTCTGATGGCTACCTCCTTGCAGAGATGTGAGGTAGTATTTGGAGTAGGAAACGCCTACTCAAATCAAAACCTACTATCTGTATAAATGTTAGAGCTCTTAATCCCAAAGATGTCTCCAGAGATTGTAATTGTTCTTCATGGTAGTGCCATTTTAAGTTTGCAGCATTGTTTTCACATTTGTTTAGCAATTTTACTGCTATAACATAAATGGCAAGCCTTATGAGAATATTCATCTACAGACATTACTTTATTGACCCTTAATTTTTTCAACAGTTCTGTTTGTTCTGATTATTCTCCTCTCTTCCAAATACAGCTGCTATTTATTTTTCCCTGGGCTTTGTGTAAACCTCAGTTTCACAAACGCTTTTCAGCTGCTATCTCCAAAGATTCCACTTCTAAGTAAAATTTTCAGAAGGAAAATAATTGTTTATTCTAAAAAACTTGCTGTTTTGGAGCTACTACATAGTACAAACTAATAGCAGCTGCTGCATTCTGAGCCCATGGGCTGCAAATAAGTGCATGAACACCCATGTTCCAGAAGACTTAGCACCTTTGACACCTTGTTAGAGCATGACCTGTGACTATTAGTTGTTGATTTCAATTAATATACTTTCAAATCATTCCTAGTTTTTGCTCTAAAAACATCCAACTCTGTGAACAGATAAGTTTTGCTGTATCTCATCTTTTGCTGTGGCTTCTGCAGATGTTTTACATCAGATGTATCACATTGAGTCTTTTGGGTTTTTTTGATTAAACATACCTGTATTTTATCATTCTCTGGAACCTGTTTCAAGAATGAATGTGCCAATTATTCTTGAGGGAACATCTGTTCTCGGTAATTTACCCAGATTTATACTTTACTGTCAAAACAATACAATTGTAGCTGAAAAACAACCTCCATACTTAGGGAAGTATCAAGTGACATCTCCTTTCTGGCGGATTTGTGGCCAATGACTGTCACATCACCTTCCTCGTATGTATGACTTTCTCTTCTTTTTGTAAACAGACATTATGCAAAAATTAGATCTACTCTCCAAATCGTCATGGGCTTAAAACCAATTGTCACTCTGATGGTAACCTGAGTAAGTAGTGAGTAAGCAACTCTAAAAGTTCTCAGAGTTCTTTCTGCCATTGTAATTTAACGTAAGAGGAAGAGATTACACTCCTCACAATTATGGAAAAGAGTTATTTCCCACTGGCCTCCTAATAAATGTGATTCTTAAGAATGAATTCAAATAACAGAAAATGACCTCAGGAATCCTCTTGGTGAAGAGGGCCCAATTTGAGGATAAGTGGAGGCAATCAGAGAACAACAGGAAAAAGTCATCAGCTCTAGGGAGGAACCAATTTGAGTGGAGCAGCTGAAATTCCAGAAGTGGAAACTCCCTGGAGAAAATAACTTACACAAAATGCTTGTTCGGTATTAATACTATATCCTTAGAACTTCTTCACATATATAATTGCCAGATGTTTTGTACTCTTTGCAGTAAATTTAATTGAATGAAACATATTCCTAAATTCCCAATAACTAGTGATACACCTACTATTGTCCAAAAATCTATATTTTTTCAGGATATTAGCCCAGCAGACATTTTAAAACAAGAAATTAACAACATATGTTAGAAACTGATGATGTCATTACAGTGACTTTTGCAGTCCTTCACTGCCCTCAGAGGAAAGGAATACTCTTGAGAAGTATTGAATCTCTCACCCCAGCGAGAACAAATTAATAAAATGGAAGCCTTACAAACTTGAGCTAAGCAGAGAAAGTAGGGTCTTTGAGGGTACCTACTAATATAAATAGCTTTGGGGATTTTTAAATTTATTTCAAAGGCAAGGATTTTATCTGTTGGAATCTGAACTTTAATTACCTAATTACATTTACTGCTTTCATTGTTTAAACTATTAGTATTGGGATCCATGGTGTCCTTTTGTTTTGCAGAACACTACAGAACTAATAAAAATATTCATACTGCTCAACTTAGCAGACAATAATAAAGTAGCAAATATTTGAAGAACCAAAGCCTAAAACGCTCTTAGAAATTTTGTAAGACAGGAATGTGGGGGGTATTTTTCCAAAACCAGATAAACACTATAAAACCTCTGCAAAAATAAATGCTGCAAAATTGACTGCAAATAAGGTCATAACCATTTAAATGAACTAAAACTTATTTAAAACCAGATCTTTATGATAAAAATGAAACTGAATAACACAACTGAAAACAAACTAATATTCTATATTGGAAATCTGATGTTCCATTTTGGCATTACTTCACTGCTTTTATGCAAGAAAAGGGCAGTGTTTGTAAATAACCACTGATAAAAGTGGCTTGTTACTTAAATAGTATTCAAAGTAAGACACAATGAAGATGCCACAATGATGGAGTTCTCAATTATATTACAATAAATTTAGCTGTTATCATCTCAGCTATAGAATTCTTTACACTCTGATAAGATCAAAATAATTGATTGGTGTGCTTCTACTAAGAATCTGAACAGCATGAGAAAGTATGTATCTGAATGTTAATTTTATGCAGACAAGTGACATTTACATAAAGATCCCCTTTCACTGGCTATTTACCTTTGGAAGGATAGGGTGTGATAGTTTGATCTGGCTTCACAAAAACAAGTAAAGCATCTCATGATGAATATAATTTTGTAGTCCAGAGAATACTTAGAGGACAGATTTATTACCATAAATTTCAAAATGCTAAGTATCACTCACTACTTAGTCAACATGTTTACTGAATTCCACTTACTTTTCGAGTTAGGATGGAGCTGAAAGGAAAATATCAAGCTGATACTTTTACTACACAAACTGAAGACTTGCAGCCTTTTTTATCAGTGAACTATTTGAGCTGTGACCACTAGGACATGTACGTGTTGCTGAGATGTAGAGATTGAGACTTTTAGCAAACTACAGTTTGGAGGTGTGTGTAAATCTGACATTGGTTTCAGATCCAAATCTCAAAAACAATTTGCAAGAGAGCAAATAAAACAATTCCATATAGAAATCTTTGCACTTATTAGCAGAGGTCAAAATTTATATTGCAAAGCCTACCTAAAATGTAAAGGTTTTTCTAAAACATGCTGTACTGCATATTCATAAAACACTACCCACTTCACAGACTGTAAAGTATTGATATATTTGTATCTCAGATATAAAAAAATTGAATTTAAACTTTATGAAGACTTATCATAAAGTACATGTATTTATTTAATTTTAGAAAATGACCATGTCAACACTGAATTTGGTGCAACAGTATTGCAAAAGCAGTCTGATATAGACATATGGATGACAGATAATACTTGTGATCTAGATGACTCAGTTGTCACCTATATATCAAAGACACAACATAGGATAAGAAAGATTATTATAGTTTGTGAGAAGGCTGATATATTATAGGACTACCGTAGAACTCGTATTTGCCATAAATGTCAATTACTACTAATGAAATTATTGTTTTCATACTGAAGAAATTAATTTAAACTAAAACTCAGGAGGTTACCTTAAATCCACATTCATTTTGGTTTGGGGTTATTATGACCTTTGTGGTGTTAATTTTTTTTTGTTGTAGTTCATTCAAAACTGGTATAAATACAATTTCAAACATGCTCTATGCAACTTATTGACTCAAGTCACAATATTTTAACAAAATTTGTATCTTGTTACATATTTCTTTATGCTGTGTCTCTGCACATGTCAGTGGGGGTTAGGGGTTTATTGTCCATTCCAACCCCTTGGTAATCTATTATTCTGTGATTATATATTAAGTTTTTGACAATGCAAAAAAAGTCAGCAAATACCCCCCAAAAAAACTAAACACTTTTGCAGCATCATGTAGGTTACTTTTATGCAAAGAAATGAATCACAGTTTCCTCCACCTTGTGCAGCCAAAGGTAGCACAATAGGCAACAAAACATCTTGAAATTGCTTCCAAAAGCAGATGAAAGATGAAGAAACCCAAAGAAAAAGACTTCAAGAACAAAGAATCTAGGGCAGGTTAAATATCTATGTTGTAAATTAGACCAGTGGTTAACATCACAAGCTTAGGATGATGATACAAATCCTGTTTAAGCACTGGATAGCAGCTCAGATCTTGAAAGGTATGGAGTATAGGCTGAAAGAGAAGCTTCAGAATCATAAAGTAGTCACTAATGGCTAATTAATGGCCACTGAAAAAAAGCACAACCTCAAGCACTGTGAAAAGATTGCTTTTAACTTAAAAAAAGAAGCAGCAGCTAAGCAAGAGAAAATCAAAGGCACTGATGTGGCCAGGGGAATTACCATATCCTGAAGCATTTTACATCCTCTAACCTAGGGATAGGCAAAGAGGACTGGAACAATCTAGAAATGAAACCATTCTATAAAAGAGTAAGATCTAAAAGGGTGCAAGGAGAAGGAAAGAGAGATGGTAGATAGAAACAAAATACCCATTTCTGTTCTAGCTTCCCTTGCAGAAAACCTCTCAAATTTCAGTATGTCAGCTTGTCAGCTAGGACCATCATTGGTAGCCATCATCACTAACACTACAGTATCAACTCCATGGGGTTTTATCTTGACATTACACTTAGGACACAGATGTTAAGCCTGACTATGCACAGGTAGTGATGGATTTGGTACTAAGAACTAATTATAGTGATAATGACAAATAATGCACAAGGGTATGACAATAGCACAATCAGTGCTGTTAATGACTGTCAGCCCAGTAAAGTGGGATTGAATTATTTTTTTGATTGGTTTTGTTTGTTTTGATTTTTTATTGCTGTTACTGATTCTTAGAGTTTTTAAAAGATGTTTAAGAGAAATAGTTAAGAAACCGCAAAGTAGCAGATAGTACAGGGATACACAGCCATTCCTTATCTTCAAATCATTTTCAGTTAAAAAGCCATGTTACTTAGGAAAAAAAAAAAAAAGAAAAAGAGTTGAGATGTAGAGTACACTATGATCTATCCACCGAGAAAAAAAAATATTGAAGAACTATTTAGGACATACATTCTCATCTCTTCTCTTCTTCCAAGTATCCACCTCTTCGAAATTCCAAAAATAACTTCTGGGTTGGTGATATCAATGAATTTTATTCGAGCAACATTTAAAACACTGTTCCTACAAATCTAACATCTGATGTAGTCACCATATAAAGAAATAACACGCAAAAAATCAGTTACTCCACAGTCATACTCTAGGTAAGAGTTTTCTGGTATTTTGACAGAGAGAGGACCTGGTTATGAACTTTTGAGCAGATCAGATGGAAGCATTTTGTGACTGATTTACAGATTCTTAATGAGAAGACAGCCTTTTGATGAACAAGTTATAGCCAGGAAAAAAAGGGGAAAAAGATTTAAAAAATGTTTTTTTGATTGCCTATGTAACTCCAAAAATTCAGAGCAACATTATGCCTCCAATTAAATACTGCAAATACAATTTTGGTAAGACTGTCAACATAACAAAAACAATAATCATCATTAAAAAAACAAAACAAACAACACCACTTTTCATGTATTTGTTGTTGTCCTCCCTGACAAACAAATCTACACCAAATGCTTTCCCTTCCACTCCCAGAATTCGAGTTTTCTAGTAGACTTAAAAATATGTTGCGAACAGGCACAAGTAACCTTACAACTCACCAGTGACCAATTTAGTAAATACCAGACTCAAGACACTTACAGCTTGAGGTGATCCTAACATCATCTTTTACTATCTGCTGTTTAGATCAGTCATTCCAAACCAAACCTTAAGTGACTCACAAGACAAGAAATATCTTTCTGTACACTTGCATGATATCAATACCCCAGGCTACTTAAAGACAAGTAGAGGACAAGTACTTATTTCCTTGCCATATTAGCTGAAGTGGTAGGGCTCACTACCAGAGGCCTACATACAAGTGTATCCCACACATAAGTCTCCAACATTGGCACCTGTATTCTAGGAAGCCTGAATATGACATTATGAAGAATGGGACTTAGAGCAGCTTTAACTTTGACTAAAAGACTATCCATTTTCCATCCAAAATGCCTTCAGTCATACATACAACATGTCTGAGGGAAATCTCTTTTGAAACACTTCCAACCACGCATAAATACAGACATCATTTTTACCCCTTCCTAGTCTTCTGCAGCCTCCTCTAAATTCTCCAAGCTTTGAAAAGATTGTCAGTGGTGGTTTTCTGACTGGGTCTTGAACTGTCCTTCTAAAGAATTAGAAAGGCTGTGTTCAGAGAGCAGCTGCCTGATTTCCCAGCTTACAAGAAAGCTTTAGACTCACACCTCAAAGCATGGATAGTCTTATAAAAATAAATCAAAGACTGGTCTGAAGCATCTCTGAAACTAAACACACCTACTCTGGCTATTAGTGAAAACTGGAAGAGACAGATAATCATTTATGCCAAAGGTGCCAACCAGGATTTAGGTAGGGAATTGTTAAACAAGATCTACTCAGAAAAAAAAAGAATAGCTCATGGCAATTTACACAGTAAGCCATGTATCATTCTGAAGGACTATAGAAGCTCAGTCTGGGATAAAATACAGGTGTATAGAGGAGCATCAGACACCTCCTTTACCAACAGAGAATTCACAGCATCTGCCGTCTCTTGGTACAAAAGATAACATAGCACTAATAACTTTTAAAATGCATGGCTGAGGGGGTTTTTAAGGTGTTTCAATAAGGACCTGTTGAAATAACAGTTGACATACTCCAAGAAAAAATACAAAGTACTTCAGGAAGGGCTTAGTCTTACAAAAGAACAAAAATGAGTAAATAACTTTAGTTAAAGAAAATGGCTTTGTGATTCGGAAAATGCCTTTCCTCAAGTAGCATGAGGGGTTCAGAGCCTAAATGAACTCACACTTGGTCACACAATGTTCAATATATTCCAATGGAAAAATAAAAAGCAGCAATTTGAGTTATAACTCAAAACCCCAGGCAATTAGGAAAGCTCATTAAAAAAACCCAAAATTTAAAAACCTCTTTGTTGAAAACTTTAATCAGTGAAAAGTCACTTATCTATTTTGGTTTTTTCTCATAGCACATTCAGATAATGAAAAAATAGCAGCTTTATTTCCAGTAAAATGCTTGGTAAAATGTGTTTTCTACATCACTTACCTGTTTTCATTTCTAACAAGCGTTTTTTCTTTTGTTGCCTCTCTAGTTTTTCTTTTTCTGCCTTCTCCTTAGCTATTTTAGCACGTCTCTGTTTTTCTTCTGCTTCCCTTCTTCTCATATTTTCTTTTACTGCTTGCTATGAAAAAAAGTAATAGAGAGTTCCATTAAAATGGAAGTCTTAGCAAAAACAAAGCTGAACTTTGAACACAAAGGAAAAAAGCTTTCAAACCATATCCCCTAACCTTAGTTTATCAAATCAAATAAGTATTTTACATTCCACATTTAGTACATTTTATTCAGAAGAGTAAGCATATTCAGAATAAATATATTAAAAGCATACTATAATTGCCCCCAAATGAGGATTGTATATTCAGTGAGAAATACATCTTAAGAATACATGGTAATGTAGGAAGAATTCAAAATATCTAAACCACCTTGTTCTACCAAACTGTATGTTAACATTTGTAAGTCTAAAATAATTTCAACACTTTTCTTCTTTCTCATGCTGCCACTACACCAAGCAAAACAAGGCTGCCTCAGTAACAGTGTTGCATTTTTTTTATTCTTATCAAGACATACATTAATTCCCTGGGTTTCTAAATTCTTGTCTTCTGGTTAATATCCGTACAATATTGATTATTTTGAATTATAAATATGTACTCCAAAACTTCCAATGAAGCTAAAACAGAACAATGAGTTTCAGAGTTTTGAAATAAAAATCTTGCATATTCAGACATTAAGCAAAAGAACCGTATCACATTCCATATCTTTTTAACAAAAGCATGTTAGGATCAAATTTTCATTTTTTTAGTGTTAGCTATGTATGCCGGGAAATTCTCAGTGCTCTGAGAATTTCCATTTGCATTAAATGTAAAGTGCACCTATTCTTCATTGCAGAAAGTTTCCTTTTTAAGAACACAGTTACACAAAACCCTGTCTTTCATAATATATCTGAGTGTCCCCTCTTACAAAATAGCTAACATCTTCACAAGGTCTGAGGCAAAAGCTGCAAGTTTGCAGGGATAATTAATGTCTCATTTGTCTTTAGCAGGAGAATATTCAGGCTGCACTCAGAAAAAAAATTATGGACTGACGAGTTTTATATAATACAGATGAATGTGGATTACAGCAATACTTGCACAGGTACTGTTTGTAGCTTCACTGTCATAGAGAGTGACCAAAAGAAGGGGAAAGAAAAATATTGCATAAAGCTTGTGAAGAAATATTTATCTTGGATAACTGAAGAAGAATAAACTTTCCATCATGAAAAAACAACAACAAAATGGATTTTTTTATACAAAGAAAAACTGTACTTTCACAGTGACTGCTCCAAAGTCACCTCTGTCAAATTTCTTGATACAGGAAAAGAAGGCTAGATGCTTCCTACAAAATGCTAAAATTTTTGATTGAATTAATTTTAACAAATTATTTGCTGATTTTCAGACTGGGCATTCTGTAGAATAAACTACTGGATAAAATTCAGATGGGACTTGGTACTTGACAAGTACAATATTGGCAGAAATGACACACTTTCTTAGCAGAGTGACCAAGGAAATTTCTACTTTGCACCTACTTTTTCCCCAAAAATAGTATCAGTAGGACTCAGCCTCAGACCGCAGTCATTCAAATGTAGATGTCTATTCTTTCCAATCACATTGAACAAGTGGGTCTGACTTAATAGCTCACACCTTCATATGCAGTGTGAATTGGAGGCTTTGGAATATCAAACCTTGCCTTCAGCCTTTCTGTAACAGGAAAGTGATTTTCCACAAATTCTATGTCACAGCTTAAAATTTCAGGCTGATGATTTGTTGGGTACTAGTTGAGACACTTCTCCAGGATACTAGGTGCTTCTGTTGTTCTATTTCCTTTGAGACATCAGGTAGGCAGCTCTCCAAATTCCACTAAATGAATTAAATATGCATCTCCCTTGACTAAAACACAAGATTAGACACTCAAACTCACATACAGATATGCCCTAAGGCCAAATTCTATCCTACATGTCCCCATGTGTTTTCAACACAAAAGGTAAGTGAAATGCCAAGACCTAGATTTTCCAAGCTGAAGGCATTCTTGGGTTCTCTCTTGTGATTTCCACAGTAATTTCTAATTTTTATTTAAGTATTTGCATCATATAAAGGAAAAATAGAATCTAGGGAACACTTAGTTGCTCTTCTTCTAGTTCTTGAAGTTATGTCTCTGCTGCAGAGCAACCTATTGCCAATAAGAGCAAGGGGTTTCTATATCCTATGATTAGCCTACTCTTGGACAGAAGAGCTGTTGCCTCATGGCGTCTTTGCTCCCTTTCCAACAGCTGGAGGACAATTCTAACCATCAGACAATTTCTTCAACATGAAAACTATCCTTCCAAGGAAAGGAATCAGCTTTTTAGCAGTACCCATGATGCTGTGAAAGTACAGAGGGAGGTTAACAGACATATCTGATACCTAAGATGTTCCACTGAGTGTACCAGAAATTTGGCTTCAAAAGCTAAAGCACTGAAGGTAAGATGCTTCACCCCTTTTTTTGGATCTGGCCAAGTAACTGTATTCTAAATTTGGTGCTCACGAAGTGCAAATAATAGTTGTCACAGCTACCAAATAACACTGAAATACAAACTGCAGTTTAAAGTTAGCTATGAAACCGAATTCTAGGACTCCAGATTTAAACACAGGGATTTTTTAAACTTTTTAATACATTTTCATTAATTAAGAATGAAAAAAAAGTTTAAGTAGGAAAATATTTAATGTAGATTGTCAACTTTGCACGACAAGCTGACTGAATTTCAATCTCCTACACCTACTGGTGACGAGTGGTCTTTTAGTTTGGGCTTCTTAATAATCCAATGATTTTTCAGCACTAAATTTACAAGTCTTCTGAACTAAATTTTCTAAGATAACAATCATCTTCAGTTTCTGTCAGTCATCAAGACCAATACTAAAAAATCCTGAAAATCAGCTCATTTGTCTCATGCTAGGCATCTCAAAAATTGTTTTGGAAAAGTCTCAAAACTGAGCAGCTACTCAAGATTTTGGTTAGTGTCATTGAGTGATAGGGGGTTTCATGCCTTCTCTATACAACATTTTCATATAGTCTTCAAACTGTGCTCTGCAAGACAGAATTATTAATTTTCCTCAAGGTTTCTTCTATCATGCTCATCAATAATACCTGTTTTGAAGCATTAATTAATCTATCTTTATGACACTGCTGTGAAGTAGAGGCTAGCATCAGTGCTAATTTTACAGACACAGAGAAGAAATACGGGAAAATTAATGCAAAGCACAACCACTTCCTTAGAGCTTCCAACCCAAGATGAACCTAAGTGTTTAGAATTCTACAACATTTACATGGGAGGTATGGTTTAAACATCAGAAATTAAAGTAATACAACTATTTTGTAATATTATTAATTCTGAAATCAGACTACTGAGTTTCGTATTGGGCACTGATAAAGTCAGTAAAACACAATCAGTGCCCCTGCTGAAAAATCTGGCATTTGTAACTTGCCAAGAAAAATTATTGCAATTGAATAATTTCTAGGCTTTTAGTTGTTAAACTCTGAAGTAGCAAAGGCTTAGTAATCATTACATGTTCTAAATGGCTGCTAAATATGGGTTCCAGTTTAAGTCATTTCCTCAAAACTGATGGACATATGAATTTCCAACTGTTTCTCTGCCTGTATCTTCAGACCTGTCTGAAATCATTAAAAAACCCGACTAACCAAGTAAAACCAAGCAAGACTGGGAAACATGCAAGAAACCTAAATAAATGTGTTGTAATGATAAGTGTCAGGCTGCAATGAGTAGGGGGCAAAATGGCTAAGTGAATCTTTCTACAGATCTATAGGCATTAGTTGGATCACTCCTCCAGATTCTGTCACAAAACTCATGCTCATACAATATTCCTGCAGGAGTGTAGTCAGTAAGTTAAGCTATGTAATCATAAGAAGCCAGATGTGACACAAATCAGCTTATTATCCAAATTCATACATTTAGATAACGTTACAAAAGACAACTTCAAAGAAACATTAGGCATAAAATAAACATATCGTACCATGAACATCATCCTGAAGTTGTTTAAGTCTGTTAAAAACTCCTCCACTGAAACTTTCTTCAGGTCAATGGCATAATACCCCATCACGTTCTGATAGAGTTTTTCCATGTTCTCATGCATCCGTGAAAGTTTCTGAAAATCTTCTTTGGCATGAACTAGGAAGCTGTACACTGCTGTTAAGGCTGCAAGAATACTCAGTGAATCCAGTCAAACACACTGCTTTTACTTAACATTGATTTGTATGTAATACACATTTTTATTTCATCAAATAAGGACCAAAATAATTCCTTCCATATTGTATATGCTTCCTAGTATTTACTGTGTATACTAGGCCTATGAATGAATTCAGAAACTTTCATCAAAATATCTCAACCACTTTAATTTAAAGATTATTCACTTACTAAATAATTTCTTATGAAATGAAATGAAATGTATGTTAAGTAATCTAACTTCAAGCACCCATGCAGTTTATTTAGTATCACTGCCTCCTTATTGAAGCTAAATGCTTAGGTATATAAATTACAATTTCCATGGAATTTAGGGACAAATACCAATAATTAACCTGAATATTTTCAATAAACACTATCGTTCCTACTAAAATTAGAGTAAAAACAGAAATATTGATAAACAGTATTAAAAGTAAAAACCATGAAAGATAAAAAACTTCATCATAACAGCAATGCATTTACTTCTGTTCCTGGAGGCTGCATCAGGTATTCATGCTTTTTCTAAGGCTATTTACAATGTCAATACAACTTAATTAAATTAGAGGTGAAAACAATAAAGCTATTTATATAAAAGATAAAACATTTATAAACAGCATCAAAATATTGCGTAATGCAAATGAAATAAAAACTGCTATGCTTATTCAGGACTCCTGATAATGTAGTTTGCCAAAGAACCTCAAAGACAAAATATTCTACATAGCCATTTCCTTATATTGGGCAACTTCAGGCTGTGTGAACATTAATGGAACAGTAGCTAAACAAATATTTATGTTCCACTGTTTTCCTGCTGTAGTACACACTACAAAAGACAAGAAATAGCCATTTTATCTTTACTTTCAGTTGTCCACCTCAACTACAGCAAAGGAGGATTTACTGTGTTTGTGCACATTCTACTACAGATTAAATACACTACGGTCATTTTATGAGGCACAGAATTTTTAATCAAGTGCATGAAAATCTAGACCAACAGAACATCACAGGACTTGAAAGTTTTTCTTAATGAACCTCAAACCATTGGCCTCAGTCCATCGACCCAGGCTGCACAGACCGCTCTGCAGAGCTGTTCTATCGCCAGCAGATCAACACTCCCATCCAACTTGGAGTCATGTGCAAACCTGCCTGAGGGTGCACTCAATCCCACTGTCCAGACCATCAATAAAGATGCTGAACAGGACAGGCCCCAATACTGAGCCCTGGGGAACTCCACTAGTGACCAGTACATGTCAACAATTTACTGCTGGATGTCTGTTTTCACTCTTCAGGTTTTTTGCAATGCACTCCTTTTCTTAGTTTTGTTTAGAGGTTGAATTTCATTTCAGTTTCACTATGAAGTGTCCTTCTGGTTTGTTAAGGCCACTTCAAAAATAGCAAGTAAGAAGTTCATGGTTTTCGTCTTGTGATTTAGAATCCAGGCCAGAAATTGACACAATAATGATCTCAGATATGTGCAGGAAGGGAGAAATAATGCACTTTCACAATATTCTAATTAGTCACTAATGGCTACTAGCTGATTCTGTAAGTGCAGAATAGCCTCCACTACGACAGTCTTGTAAAAAAGGACTAACAAAAGTCAAGATTTCAACAATTTAAAAAGACACATCTTCCATCACCCCTCAACCAACTAATTTCAGACTTTCTCAACATGACTCTTTTGCCAGTACAAGCTTCTTTTCATGCTTTTAGTAACTTCACAAGATGCAGCTCATAAGCAGCATCAGACTGCCTGTGCTGACTGGCTGGCAACAGCTCAAAGAGAAATGATGTTGCCAACCCTCTTTTCTTCTGCATCAATGTGAATCTCCTTTACTTAGCTCCCAAGATGAGCACAGCACACAGAAAACTGATCTTTAGATTTGAGATTCTTAAAAATTATTAAAACTCTTAAAAAGCTATTGGTAGGAAAGCAAAGAAAGTTGATGAGACGTTTGTCTATAAATGCTGCACAAGGACTATATAAAAAAGGATTATGAGAAACAAGACATGACAAAACATAAGCTAAGACCATCAAAAGAAATGTCACCAGTTCAGAAAAACACAAACAAACCAAAACAACAAAAAAGAGTGAAACTAGAAAAAAGAATTCCTACATCTGGTTTACTTTTGATCCTAAAATTTAGGATACTTATTATTTGTGATTCTTAGATTATTAACAGACCTTACAAAACAAAAAAATTTTGCAATTATGAGGCTGCTTATTTCCACAGAGTGAAGGGTAAAGGAAAATTAGATAAATTGGTTTTGCTGTCTCTATGTATAAATGCCAAATATTAAACATTGCAGTATTTTCAGCTTTCTAGGAAGCAAAAACGAAGCAAAACAAAAGGATGAAATTATCAGTAAAATGTAGACTCCATCTTGTAAATACCAGACAATATCCTGAAAGAAAAACTTGGGGAGCAGGGGAGGTGCGAGAAATATTCTTTAAGACACAGCTAAATTATGGCTATGTTAATAGAGTCCATATAAGCTGGTTAATTTTATACTGTTAAAAACTGACTCCCCTTGAATATCTGATTCATAATTTTAAACACAAAATACAGTACTCTGGCAAGATGTTTTGCTATCTAGTATTTCAGTGCCAGACACAATGAATTCTGAGATTTTTATTTTCCATCTGGTGCATTATGGGATACCCCTAAGCTCTTGGCATTCTACTGAGACTGTGCTTCAATTCAGGTATTTTTAATAACTCCTCTTCCTTTTCTCCTTAAATATGGCTTTTGTTAGCCAGCTCTAGCTAAACTGGAAACAACAGGGAATACTACTGAGTACAGCAATCCCAACTGTAATTATTATGAACAGGTTGATACATATGCATTATCAACTACACAAATTCATTGGTTTTGGATGAATGAAGACAGAAGTACAGCTGAGCTGCAACACAGGTGGGAAGAAAACTAAATCAAGAAGTTTGGTATTTGTTAACTTTTTCTGAAGTGACTTCACTTCATGGACTGCCTTTTTGGAATCACTGGACTACAGATCATTCAGCTAATTAATGTAACAGGAAAGCAATGCACGACTGAAACAAGTTTAAGATCTGTGGCAAAATTTCTAACTGCTGTATGTTTGGTCTTGCATATTCTGGCAGCTCTTTTCACAGTGAATTGTTTGTCTGAACTTTATACTGATTTTAATATATTGTGGTACACAAAATATTAATACAGTGCAGCATCTCAAGCCAAGTAAAAGCAGCTGTTACCCTCGAAAAGATAATGAATAATGTTAATCTCTACCGAACATTTCCTTAGAAGACCCTAATATTCTCTACTTCTTTTTTAGCAGAATCTTCAAAAGGGAACTGAGACTGCCACTATACTAGATGACAACAGTCTCCACAAAACATGGCAAACATTTTGAAGACTGATGCAAAAAGACTTTGACGTCATTTCAAACCATTTCAACAAATGATTTCCTATTAAGAGCAAGCAGTGTGAATGCTGTAGGGCTCTGTTAAGGATTTCCCACATTTTGGGAAAATAGTTGCAATTGTCTGAAAAATACATGTCAGAGAGACTACTTTTTGTATACATATAGCAAGGTTCAACAGAAAAATTCTGCATCTGAATATAACAGTTCAAGAAACACATAGAAATGTTTAGATTTTTAAATTAGCACCTTCTGAAGAGTACTTGTCAAATAATACCTTTTCTTTGATTCACTCCTACTTATCTCTGTTATAATATTAAAATAAATTGGCAGGAATTTGTATCACACAAAGCTGCTGTATTCACTGTGTATGTATCACATATTACAAGTAAAACCAGTGCTAGCTATAATAGATGCCTTAAGTCCAGACCTGATACTAAAAGAATTATAGCCTTTAATTAAATTTGCATTGGTTGCCAAAGCTTTATCTCATTACCTGTCCACACACATCTTGACGCTCTCTCAAAGAGCGACACACAACCTTTTTTTACCTGAAGAGCTCAGGTCCTGTAATCTTCAAAGTCCTTAGGATGCAAGCACATCTTACACATTCAATTTATGTTGCACAGGGGGAACGTCAAACTATGAGGTCAATTAAGTAACCAACACTTTGGAGGTAGTAAGTAGTTCCTTCCCTGCAGCTGAAATGGGTTTCTTCTACCTCATTTGCTAGTGAAGGCTCTGACTCACTCAAGTACTGTCTTCCTTCCCTTTCTGCAATGTCAACAAATCAAATTAAATGGCAAAGGAACAGCGAATTGATCAAAAGAAAGGACTTTTTTCCTAGCTGAAAGGCAGCAATCAACTGATTGTCTCTCAAGTATTAGTTCCATAAGTTTCTGTAAAAGAACACCATCAACACTACTTTTATCAGTAAGCTCAAACTTTCTCAGCTGCTGCTTGGAAAATCACAAGATGGGAGTTGTACTGATAAAGAGCATGTTGACTAAATCACTTAATTAAACTTTTAATATGCAATTTAAATACTCTCCATAAACCCACTAAATTTTTATTTTGAACCGACAAGTGTATTTTGTTCACTGTGCTTTTTATGGAACATTACACTCGATGGATTTAATACGTTAGATCAATATCAATTCAATATTCTTTGACTTTCCTAATTAAAGGAAACAGAAGAATTGTGATAAAAACTATTTCTTTTCAGCTAGCATACACATGATGGCTCACAAATTAACACAATCTAATATATAGGAGAAATATTCATAATTACAGACTTTGTCAATAAAAGAGTGAACCAACTGTGCATATCTCTGACTTCCTAAAGAAACAAGAATGCTAATCAGTTCATTAGGGGGCTTTGGGTTGTGATATTTAGCGACAGGATATAATAGCCTCCTTGTCCATGGAGCTTAATTGTACTCGGGATGAAAAATTATTTTCAACAAAGCACTATCCTTCCTTTCTCAGATTTCCTGCTGGTTTCTTTTCATGAGCTGCATGCTTTTCAAGACATCAGCACCATTCAGATTTCCTTGTCATAGGAATAAAAGTAAAGACAGGTCCAGGTTTCATCATGCTGTGCAGGATTATCTAACCTTTACATCAAACCTTTTCTGCTTCAAAATTTATTGAAGTTCCTGTTTTTCTAAAAGTGAGCTGCTTTAATTAGTGTGTTCACAGACATGACTAGAAACCATGTGCAACTATGCTGTTGAGAAATTGCTGTCTGTTTGCTGGGTCAGGTAGTAGGTGAGGGCAAACTACTTTGTTCATAATATTTACTATTCAAAATACTGTACTTGAATAGTCTAATACAATGAAACATATAGTATGGCTCGTGTAAGCACTGAAAGAACACAGCTGCCTGTCTCAAACACTCTTGAGGCCACAGAAGGACTTTGCCATGAGAAAAGCACAGAAGGGAGTGACAGGATGTTTCTAACTCCAGACCTGGCAGAGGTGAGATCTGGGCAGCACATCCTGGTTAACACATCCAGACAAAAATTCCCACTGTGGCAAACTGTGTCAAGAAGCAACTGCAAATACACATATCACTGGTCAAACAAAGATCACCCCAAGTTATGGGACAGATGGGCAACCACGACCACTGAATATGCCCCTCCCCAAATATGCCTCCTAGGGATTAATAAATTAACCCACTGTGACAGGAACTAAAGGTAAGATAAAGGTGGTACTATTGTCTGGGTGTTATGTCAGACCTAGGGGTGGGCTGACAGAGCTGGGGGAGGAGAATGGATCAGTGATAATGGACACAAAGAATGCAGCATTTATGGTCCAACCCAGCAATTCAAATATATTAATCCAGAAAACAATTAATCAAACCACTTTTTAACCTAAAAAATTTCTTTCCTTAAAAGTCTTTGTTAAAACACCTTGTCAAAACATGGATGGAAATTCAGTTATGTTCTACTGACTTCTTACACTTATCTGCAGGCTGCAATAGACCTGCAAAGGATGGTTTCTCTTGACGAAACACACAATGTCTCTCCTCCATCACATTTTATCTCCAATAAATACATGTACATTTTTGATTTAGTCTTCATCAGTTTTCTTTGTAGAGAAGCATGACTTTCAGACCCTCCCTGAAGCCCTTCTAAAAATCTCATGGGCTTTTTTTTAGCTTTGACCTGGTCTAGTGAAAAGTGTTCCTGCCCACAGCAGGGGGGTTGAAACCAGATGATCCTTGAGATTCCTTCCAACCCAAATTATTCTACGATTCTTCAATTCTACAATTCCTTTGTGTCTTCAGCTAGCTTAGTTCATGTAAGAATCTGCAGTCCATTAAGTTTATATTTGAGGTAATTTTGAATTTTTTTCAAGTGTTTTGTGACCACTGTTTACTCCTGGGGATTTATTGCTATTTATTTTATATTAAGAAAAAGAATTCCACTGATGGCTTCATTTAACATCATCCTTCCATTTAAAATATTACACAGTAGGCTCAACTGGATTTCTCCCTAGAGAAAAGTGATGCAAAGAACAAACTTTATGGCTATGACTTATCTTCTTGGCAGGCATTGATAATCCATGTTTTCTCTGGCAAGATTAGAGCTTTTGAGATGACTGAAAAAGACAAAGTGTAGATCTTCCTTTGCATTTCCTAAGATGATCACTATCCTTTTAAAGTGATCAGTAAACTGCTCTAATGGTCTTCATATACGGGGATGGAATTTCAATCCCTGAAAAAGTTATGCTGTTTATTGACATGGTCTGCTTACTTACTCTGTTTTAAATACAATTTATAACCTTTTATCACAGTATTCCACTCACTTCTGCCAAGAAGTTTCATAAATGCCCAAAATGTCAGTAACACAAAAGGAAATGAGGCATCCTACATAATAATTTTTGGATTTTAGATGTTTGGTATTAGCATATAAGTACATCTTTATTCATCAACTTTTCTCTTGCTCTCCGTCTTAAATTTTTGGGAGGTTTCACTCATGCTCAACTGAATTTTGCTAATTTATTTCTTCTCTTTTTTATAACTACATATCCAAGGAAAGCTGTATACTATCTGTTGCTTCAAAACCTAGTCCTTAGCTAAAAAATGCAAAAAGTTAAGAGGGTATTCAAAGTGCCTGCATCATGACTATTTTGAATAGATGATTGTTATAGGTCCCTTCCACCTGAAATAGTCTATTCTATTCTGACAGATTAAGAAGGGCCTGTCCTTTTTCACAGTTTAGATTTTTAAAAAGTGTTTCCCATTCCTAACTTCCTAGACTAAAAATAATTTTCCAAACAAGAGAGACTTTGTAAGTTCTAGCAATATTGTCCAAAATCTCTCATGGATATATTTTCCTCTAACTTCCTCGCAATATTTTATCTCTTGCCTTCAGGACCCATCTCCTAGTTCTCCTATTATACTATCAGTTTCTTCAGGGACCAAACTTACATTTCCTACTGTAGACACACCATGCTGGTGGTGCAATATATCTCCCAAAAACACATTGAGCTGAGAAGAAAAGACATCACCACCAACAATAAACAGAACAACCTCAACAACAAAATACCCAACCTTACAAAAAATTAGCAATGACACTGGAAGTTAAAGATAACGTACAGTGGCCAGAGAAGGCCTGAAGCTAAGTTGCAAACACTTAGGTTGCAGTGAATCTAATGAAGACAGAACTGGCCCTAACACAGGAAGAACCAGAACATCCACGCAGCCTCAGGGTCACTTGCCATGTCTTGTGTAATTGGATGAGATGAATCAAGAGGACCGTGTCCTGAGTCTCCCAGCCTTTGTACATAACAAAGCAGTCTTCCATCTAGGTAACAACCTAACCATGCCTGCAGAGCAAATTTCAACCTGTCTGCTCATATTTCTGCTTCCAGGTTATTCTTGGTGTCAAGCATATATAGCCAACATTTGCTAAAAGAATGTTTTTTTCCTGTTTAAATAATTATCTTCATGTCACTAGGCGTTCTTATGAAAGACAGGCAGTGAAGTTGGCTGCTTGATTTGGAATAAATAGTGAGAAAAGGAATTTTGGCAAAAATAACACCAGAAATCAGTCTTCATGGGCTGTAAATCTCATTTGTGAAATAAGATAAATTTTCTGGTTCTGCAGTTCCATGTGTAAAAACATTCACAATAGTAATGCATACACTAGAAAACAAAGAGACGCAGGATGACAGACATTATTTTTCTAAGAGACTCTGACATAAAAATACCATGTAACACTAGAGTGCTTAACATTCCTATTATAACTTCTTTTCACTAAGATAAGAAACTCTTTTAGAGTGTAAAACTCGACAGTAAGCAGTTTTTTCCTCATTCATTCCACTTCAGAGGAACCCTTTAATTGGACAGCTCATGTTTTCAGTTTTTGATAGGAAAAACAATTTATATTTTTCAAAAATACATGCTACAAACTAGAAAGAAGTTATGCAAAGAAATTTAAAATTTAAAGCAATGCAGTTGAATTACTTAGGGATTTTTCTTTTGTTTTGTTTTTTAAGAGTAGCGTAAAGGATATTGACATTTTTGTTACAAACTTATCGTGCTTATCTTCAGGAACTGGAAAAGTCTGCAAATCCTTCTCAAGCTGTTGAAGTTGCCTCTCCATATGCTTAAGGCTCTTCTCCAGGTTTTCTGCTGAGACTAAAAAACACAACATTCATTCTGTTAACACACTAAACAAAAACCACGGTTTCCAAAATACACGAGTTAAAAACCTTACCCAAGTCAGCATACTACATTGTTAATTCTGAAATAAAAGCACACTAAACAAATTCCAATGCAAGATGAGGAGGTCACTCTACAACGTTCAGCTCCCCCCTCCCCCCTTAAGCAGATTCCTTTTTCTGATTAGATGTATGCTGTTTGAATGCTATCTTTTCATTTATTTTTATGCGCACGGTTTTGCATTGCAATTAATTCTCTGTTTTAAATAACCTGAGATATACATATCCCAGTCTGTCTCTTCTGATTAACCAAAGGTCAAGTTTTCACGATATTCGAAGAACCACAAAGCTTTTCGCCATCTCATTCTGTTAAAACAGAAAGTATAAACATTTGTATGGAAGATCATGAAGAAAGTAAGATTCTCAAACACAGAAAATGGGGTTATTAAACACCTACTCATGAAACCTAAACCTCAATTCTCTAGTTTAAAAGCACTGTGTGTGGTAAAAAACACAACAGGATTTGTCAGAACAAAAGCACTTGAAAGGGTGCAAGAGAGCAACACATGGACTTAGGAAAAAGAAAGGAGTGGAGCTGAAACATCAGGGATTTATAGAAGGATGTAGAAAAAGTGCAAACTTCCTTTGTCAGGAAAAGAGAAATAAAACTTTCATCCATTTGAAACAATGCATATAAATTTGAAAGCTTGACCTGCAAATAGTTGATTGAAATACCAAGATGACCAGAGTAATCTGAGGATAAGTTGTTCGTATGTATTCAATATTATTGCCATCAGATAAAACTTACTTCTGATTATTTATGACGTCAACTTTAGTTAAGTTCTATAGGAGCAATATATAAAGATGTAAGAACATACTGTGAATTCTAGGGTTTTTTTTCTTTTTAAGTATTTATTTAATTCATAATATACTGTATCTGTAAAGGTATAGTTACCTTCATCTTAAAAAAAAACTCCTTGGAGAATGTCTGTGTCCCTATGTTACTAGGATCTGTAGTGGATCCATAACTTCATCTACCAAATAGTTACGTGAGAGAAAATATAAAATACATAAAATAAACACATCTTTCTCTGCTAAAAGCATGACAGAGTCCCCAAATGACCAGAGTAAAATGCTGCATAGCAACTACAATCTCATTCATAGCAGAAAGGTTGACTCTAAAATGATCCATGGCAATGCAATAAATTGCTTCATAATCACCATTTTTAAAAGCCTCTGGTTACTCAAAAAACAGTTTCTCAATTGTATGTTAGACTTGCAGATTTTCACTCAGGAATTGGTAAGCCCAAATCATCACCAGTTAGGTCAGTTAGCTTCAGTAGTTAAAAAACTGCTTTGTTTGGGGAGCATAGCTAAAATTAGAAGCTGACAATATCGACAAAGACGTGTTTCAGTCTTTACTGATCCCAGAAACAAACCTGATTTTAATAGAAAGTCATACTTCTGCTTTTATAAGAAGCATCTGAGGGTTAGGCACACACCATTTTAAGTCATTGATTTACTCAGAAAGCTGCTACAAAACACAATTACAACAACTTGTGCCTAATGCAATTATTGATAGGACTCTACACAAGACCATTTATCTTGCATAAAGAGTTCATAGTATACATTAGTGTGCCATATATATGTAGTACATGTAGTACATAATGTCAAAATCATGAGAGTTGGCAAGTAACACAGATTTTAAAAAAATACAAAAGCCCAACCCACTAAAAAATCCTCTACACCAACTGCAGGTAGCAGATGAATAACTACTGAATAACTACTGCTGAATAACTACTTAACCCAGATGAGAAACCCAGCAAAAGAACTCAGTGCCTAGAGCTGATCAACAGGTTCTATACAAGATTTTCGAGCTCTTGCTTCCAGCAAAGTCAGTTTTTCACTCTGGTACTTCAGTTTTTTTGACACTGAACATTTACATATTTGATCAAGAACCTTCATATCTCTATTTTGTCCTGAAGAGGTTTTTTTCCTCTGTCATGATCTTAGATTGTTCTTGAACTTAAGATTTCAGCAAGCCTTTGCTTTTAGCACTGTAAAACTATTAGGTACATTTTCCTTTATGACTGTATTTCTAATGATAGCCTCAAGTAAAGGCTAGTTCACAATATGCTGCTATTAAGTTTGGTACTGTTGTCTTTGCAGCTTTCAATTTAGTGAAAACAGATTAAAAAAAAATCAAACACCTAAATATAATCAGCTCTTCCTAAAAAAGATCATATAAAATACTTGCCAACCTTTTCTTGTGTCCCTCTGAAAGGCATGGTATAAAATCTGAAGGGATATAGAAGAAGAGCAGAAAAGGGAAAAAACCTCCTTAACTTTAACCCCCAATCCTGGAAGGATTCAGAAATAAACCCAAGCCAAACTGAAGTACAAAACTCATATGCTAGTTAAAAAACAAAGTCAAACCCTGGGGTTTTGAATGTTAGTGAGCCCACAAAACCAAGTTGTTCACTGAATACAAGGCACGTGTGCCTAAACTATCTCCTACTTATACCCGGTCATACCCCCTAAACTCTCAAAGCTCTCTTCCAAAATGGCTCCTGCTATTTTTGTAAGCAATAATTAGATTTCCCACAATCTGCTTTTCATGGTTAAAACAACTTCATTCTTAGGGCATCCTCTTCTGAATCTGCTTTTCTAGTATCACAGTTATTCCTGAAGCCTCTTCAACTGCTTCTGTTTTCAAATATTTCTGCACAGTATTTAAGGTGATGACTCACTAGCCCTTTAATTTTTGCATTACAATTTCTTCAGTCTTCTGGGAATACGTTATCTGATTAACTTACAATAAAATATCCTTTTTTTCTTGACCAAAGCCCTTATTACACTATCAAGATGCATGATCTTGTACTTCATGCTATTGATTTTCATTTCTTTTATTCTGCTTCCTCAGGATCACTCAGTGATGACAGCCCAATACCCCTCTCATCTGGGAAACTATCTAACCCTTTGTCAGACATGCTCATTGGTGCAGTATCAGAAATTTATATTTTTTTTGGCCATGTTGCTTTTAAGACAGTAGTTTCTTTCTTCTACTTTTTATTCTAATGAATATTCTCCCATTGTACATAATATCAAGTGCTTTACTGAAGTCAACATAGATTTCATGGGACCGAAAAAAAAAGATAGAATTAATAACCAAAGATAGCAACACATTAATTTTTATTTTATGCTACTCTCATTAACCCCTATTGTGGATTATTCTTTCCTCTAACTTTCATATCAATATAGTCATATAAAGAGATATGGAATTGCTCAAATCACTCTTCTTTCAGTCTCTTAAATATTCCATAGTAACACAACATTACTACAGCCACAGCAAAATTTAGTAAAAAAAGTACTTACTAAACTTCTAGTTTTATTTCAGTTACCTCAGGATGCAGAATATGAAACTGGTGTTTATAGTATGAAAATACAGCACTCTGAATTTTTTTCTTCCAACAAATTTCTGTGGAGACTTTTTGCTCCCCTCTTCCCCATCCCCAGATCATTACTCTTGCTTAAAATTAAAACAATATTTCATTTAGCTTTGAAGTTATACCTGTTTAATCTTAAAGACTAGAAATAATTCTCCAAAATGAAGCAATACTCACATGGTCTCTCACTTCTATTGCTGCAAACCTTTTGCTACTTTTTGCATCAGTTGGTATTTCAGACATCTTACGTGCCCACCCTGTTTGATAATCTGCTTGGCTGTTGCCATCTCCTTATCACGATGCTCTTCTTCTTGCCTACAGGTACTTTGCTTCCCTTCTGCTATTATGGCCCCTTTATTCTGAGAGAGTGACAAACTGAGCTCTAGCCTGATACAGAAAATGATACCATATTATTACAAAAAATTCTGGAAATATACTATTGGTTTTGCCATGTAAAAAACACACTAGACTGATTGAGTTTACTGAATAATTCTATAAAATTGTCATCATATTATTAATGCAGCACTTAAGAGTGAAGTTAAATGAGAATATATAGCCCAAAAAAGTCCAATAACCAACAAGAAAAACCCCACCCATATTTTCAGGTAGATTTAGAGCACTAATAAAGAATTATTACAGAGGAAAAGTATTGAGGACTTCTGTAAACACCATCAAAGGTCCGAAATATCCATTAAGAGTAGCATAAGGTCTACTCAGATATATTCAGTGTCACATAGCACGGAAAATACAGTATTTATGCTTTTTTCCTCCCAAAATAATGATTTCACTTGTCTCCCTAGTAATTTCCTGGCTTTCTTGCCTTTTTTACCCCTCTCTTTTTTATGTGCATGTGTGCCTAAGGTGCATACAACACTTTTTTAGATCTTTATTCCCCCAAAGCTCTGACAATGCCACTGGCTCTTTAGCACTCAAACATTCCCCTCTGTAGCCAGAGCAGACTTCAGTTGCACACATGAAAAAACGCAGCTAAGTAGGATTTTTGTCTCCTATTTTGAATTCAAATATGCACACACTAATGTAGTGTAATTGGTAAACAATGTGGAAGCATTTTTGCACCCAGTTCAGCAGTAATAATATTACTATCATCAGTAGTAATAGGCCTCAGGTCTTACAGCAACTATGCCCTATACTACCTCCACAGGAGCCCTGGCCTGCTGGACTTGTTATAAACTTTCAAGAACCTCCTGGGTGAAATGCAGTCTGACACCACATCTCTTTTTATAATGTACAGCTTAAGCTCCGAACTTGTAAATACGGGAAACAGCTTGTTTGTGAATGACAATTCGTGAATGACAATTCACTGATTGCCAGTTATTCATCACTGAGCTGCTACTGAAAGAAGCAGCTGCTAAGGTAAGCAGGAAAAAATGGCCAAGCAACAGGATGTGGCACCAGCCCCAAGAACAGGGATCAAGGTCCCCGAGTGTTGCACAGCACACAGTGACATGGTACAGGGGTGGACCAAGATCTGTCAAGAGACAAAACCATCTTATAAAAGAAGAAATTAAATTCAGAGGAGGGAGCAGAAAGAAAACCCTTGCATCATTTGCAGCTTCCCTTGCTGAAGAGTTCTTGAGCCTCACCACTTGATTCCTTGGGGACTCAGACCACAAAGTGCTGAACTGACTGCAGTGCGTTGTACACTTGCAGATAATTTAGGGTATAACTGTTAATAACTAACCCCTTTGAATATGCAGTGAGAGTGGTTAATAATGATTCAGAATGAACTATTAGCATGAAATGGAAATGAATATCAGTCTAGTAGTGTTTAAAATAAAAGGTTAAAAGTGGCCACATTTATCAGTCTTCTATCCAATCTCATCAGTCTAACTCCCTTAGGTATATAGGTAGCAAGACACAATGTATATTTACATGTACATCTAAATGCACTTTCAGCACTGTCCTACTCATTAAAGTTGAGCTGTCTTACCTTCAAGTGTCTATACATCTGCACAATGCATTCAGCTTTTTTTTTAATTGCCTTTTCCACCATTTTAAGGTTCCTCTTGGAAATTTATACCCAGTTGACTGAGTATGAAATTAGAAGTACTGAACAGCTTTATCTGAATCCTGAACTGTTTACATATCTGTCTACACCATGTTTAAATAATACATGGCTCAAGGACTGCACCAGGTATTGGACATGATCCGCCACTTAACAGGATCACCACAAGATGACAGAGAAAGCAAGCTACTTGCACGGACTACTGACATACTTCAACATCATATTAGAAACCGAAGCACCATTTTGGTAAAAATGTGCAAATACTCAAACTCTTGCTTGGTATTTGGTTTGCTAATTAATGCTTGTAAAACATGCATATATTTCTATGCCATAAAGAAATAGAGTATTTCCTGTACTTTTAGTGGTTCATGGCATAAGCAGATCTTAAAATTACTTGTCACATAACACTACTGCACATAACTTATAGCCGCAAACATTAAAGAGATTATTTGCAAAACATAACAGTTTTGCATATGTTCCATTGGCTCTTAAAGCCAATTTTATTATATTATGAAATGCACTTACCAAAAAGAAACCCCAAAATAACAGACAAGGTACAAGGAGATGTGTTTAACTACTCATTTTCAGTAAGTTAAATTTATTATAAAATGGTTCAAATTAAAATATGTAAGAATATGTCAGATCTGCAGTGTGCTGATATAGGACTTGTCTCCCAATAGAGCAAGAGTTGTTGATCCATTACAAGTATAGACAGCAGTGCAAAAAATATTGAATGAATACAAAATTGCAGAAATATTTAAAGGTTAACTTTAAACCACATCACCATGAATTTCCCTCTTCAAATATTCAATGATCCTGGCATGCTATCTTAAATACTGGAGTGGCACATTTTTGTCCTAAAGTGTACATTTCCAGTAAATAGAAACAAATTTTTAGCCTAAGATTTTCAAGGTTAAAAGCCAACTTATTTTCAAATAATTTAAAAAAAAAAACAGTAGCCACAAAATAGCAAGCTTTTTCAGTCTTGTGAAACAATCTCTTTCACACAACTTATAGCTTGAAATAAACTTCTAACCTAAGAATTGCATTAATGGACAAATATTTTCTTTGTAACTTGCTCTACTGCTAAGTACTCTAGGATATTGCAAAATTAGTGGCTAAAACCATTACATGCTTTCTCAGTCTTGACATCAAACAGCAAGAAAAAGAGATTACTTTTAAAAACTTTTTCTTCCTTTTAAACAGAGGTATCTCAATCCTCTTTTTCCATATAGAATACTTTGTCATTACTTTGCTGTACTTCAGTATTTATTTTAAGGCTTTACAGTTAATATTTCTCTTATTTGAAAGACAAATCAACTCTAAACTTAAACTCCTATTACTGTTTATATCTTAAACCATAAAATTTTGCATCTTCTCTTTCGAGCGTCATTTCTATAATCACCATTATGAGCAATCTACCTCTATCTTTAAGAATACAGTTGGGTTTTTTTCCACCAAGGAAAATGCATTTTTTTCACTTGTTATAAGGAATGCTTAGTTTGTTTAGCTGCCTCTAGACTAACTTATAAAGAGTATTAAATAGCTAAGGAAAATATACATTGGCTTCTTACCATATAAAGGAAGGCATAAGATACATTTGATACTTTTATTGGGTGGTGTCTTCATATGCAGCCAAGTGGCTTAAAGGACAAGAAACTGAAAGTTCTCAAAGCTGCAACTAATAGAGGTATTTTCCAGTCAGTGGATTTCTCAAAATGGACTTCTGGTTTGGTAGTAAGACTCCTTGTTATAATTCATAGCCACCGTTCTTGGAAACTATCATTTGAGGTAGAGAATTCCCATACATAACATTTAAAAAATGGGAATCACCTTGCATTTTAAAAAAGGAATTCTCAAAGGAAAAAAAAAACCTAAGATAAAACTGTTTCCCTGTTAGCTCCAAACAGTTTTTGAGGTAGATTTCTGAATGGGCTATCATTCCATAGAATCACAGAACAGTTTGGGTTTGAAGGGACCTTAGATCTTCTAGTTTCAAGCCCCCTACCATGGGCAGGAACACCTTCCACTAGACCAGGCTGCTTAAAGCTCCATCCAGCCTGATCTTTAACACCTCTGGGAATGCGGAGTCCACAACCTCTCTGCGCGATCTTGTTCCAGTGAGTCACAAGCCTCACTGTGAAGAATTTCTTCCTAATACCTAACCTAAACCCACCCCCTTTCAGCTTAAGGCCATTCCTCCTTGTCCTATCACTACATGCACTTGTCAAAATTTTCTCTCCAACTCTCTTGTTGGAGACCCCTTTAGGTAGAGGAAAGTGCAGTAAAAGTCCCTCTGGAACCTTCTCTCCTCCAGGCTGAACAGCCCCAACCCTCAGCCTGTCTCCACAAAGATAGGTACTCCAGCCCTCTGATCATCTTCATGGTCCTCCTCTGAGCTCACTCCAACAGGTCCACATCTTATGTTGGAGGCCCCATAGCTGGACAGAGAATTCCAGGCGGGGTCTCACAAGAGCAGAGTAGAACAGCAGAATCACCTCCCTTGACCTGCCTACCACACCTCTTTTGATGGAGCTCAGTTTACACCTTGTGGTTGGGATTACCCTAAACCAAGGTTCAGGACCTTGGACTTGGCCTTGCTGAACTTCATAAGGTTTGCACAGGCCCACCTCTCAAGCTTGTCCAGGTTCCTCTGGATAGTGTCCCTTCCCTCCACTGTGTCAACTGCACCACAGAGCTTACTGTTGTTGGCAAAGTTGCTGAGGGTGCACTCAATCCCACTGTTCATGTCACCAACAAAGATGTTTAACAGCACCAGTCCCAATACCAGTTTCCTGAGGAACACCACTCGTCACTCATTGGTCTCCAGTCAGATCTTAAGCTGTGGACTGCATCTCTCTTAGTGTGACCATTGAGCCAATTTTCTAACCATTGACTGGTCTATCTACGAAACCCATGTCTTTCCAGTTTAAAGAAAAGGATGTGGTGCAGGACAGTAGTCAAATGCTTTGAAAAGACCAAGTATGACATCTTTTGACCTTTCCTTATCCACCACTGCTGTAACTCCATCATAGGTGGACACCAAATTTTTCAGGCACAATTTGTCTTTAGTGAAGCCATGTTGTTTGTCACCAAACACTTCATTATTATCCATGTGCTTTAGCCTGTTTTCCAGATGGATCAGCTCTATTATTCTGCCAGCCACTGAGGTGAGTGTCACCAGACTGTAGTTCCCCGGGTCTTATTTGCCTTTCTAAATATGAGGGTTATTTTTCCTCTTTTCCAATCAGTGGGAACATCACCAGACTGCCATGAATTCTCAAATATGATGGACAGTGGCTTACCCACTTCCTTGGCCAGTTCCCTCAGGACCCATGTATGTACCTCATCAGGTCCCACGGACTTGCGCATCTTCAAGGTTCCTTAAATGGTTGTGAGCCCAGTCTTCTACAGAGGTTGGTTCTTTGTTCTCTCAAACCCTGCTTTCAGCTACTTCAATTAGTCTATTTCACACTGTAAGTCTGCTATAGGAACTTAGAAATCAGTGTCATCTGGAAGACAGTGAAACCATCTATTGATTTTGGTGCTGATTGATTATAATAGAGTATGGAATAACTCATGAAGTGTGCAATGCTTTCTGAGAGCACAGAAAAAGCAACCCAAACAAACACAACAATTCTGACTGCTTGAAAACTAGAGCCTGTGAATTTTTGACCCAAATCAAAACAAAACCCAAGCAATGCATATAGCATAAATATATTATTTAATAGTACTGAGAAATTTGCCATTGACTTAGAAATTCTCTAATGAGAAAAAAGCCCTTTCCTTACGACATATAGAATGCTTATGGCATATATATTAATGTTTTTCTCTCATGCTGTCCTAATGTTTTTAAGTGTTATAGGTGGGGGTGTCCTATTTTTCATTAATATAGTTTAAACTTCAAATTTTCAATTTTGTTCCTAGCTTTTTTAATTTTGAAGTGAAATTAATTATCTATGGAAAAAAACTAATGAAGTTTCAAAAAAGAGAAAATGGATAAGTTACTTGTAAAGCTGTGATGAGTTAATGTCTTTTAGAGAAAGGAAAATCTGCAGCTTTATAGTGGTATTACAATATGAAAGACTCAATACACTATTACCTGTAAGGTCTTTGTAAATTAGAGTCAATCAAGTAAAACAGCAGCCTGGATAAATGCAATATAAATCTTTACAATACCATAAAATAAGAAATTAGTAAATTGTACTGAATTACCAAAATATTTCTTGTCTAGAATACTAACAGTAAAGCAGGAAAGTCATTATGTTTAAAAGAAAAGACAGCTTTAATTATATAAATCTTCAGGAACTGTCATATCTGTAAGCTCATTAGCGGCAATGAAAGTTCCTCCTGCTGATCTAAGAGCACTTAGAAAACAGGATTTGTTATACTTCAAAGTAAAAAGGTATCTTTAATTCATGTACTGTAACAGTGAATTAAATCTACTTCTAGTATTACAAAAGTAAAAACTAAAACTTTAGCACACAATGGAAAAAAAAACCTCCCACAAATTAAATACCTTAAATACCCTGAAGCAAACTTCAACTATGCAGGTCACATGTCCCTTACTGTTTGCCTACCAAAGTTAGATTTTAAAAAATATTTTTTCCTGCAACAGTTAATTTACATACTGTGAATATTTAATCATTTATAAAATATTAGAAAATATGTTAGCTTCACCATTAACTTGGTGCAGTCACTTGTCACTGCTCTTGAAGTTTTATAAGCTATTTTAACAGCTTACTGTATGATCACTGGACAATATTTAATGACATGAAAGAAGCAAGAATGTTTCTTCTGAAAAGGATAAAAAGAAAATGAGTTGCTGAACATTGTAATGTTCTAATGTTCATGATTTTGAGAAAGTAATAACTTGAAAGTCAAGTTTTAAGAATAAGCAAGTACTTGCTTAAGTATCTTAACAAAGTATCTTAAGTATCTTAAACAAAGATACAAGTCATGCTACTAATGGGCTGGGTGATACAAGGACAGTCATGTCAAGAAGATATCTAAAAAAAAGCATCCTTTAAGCACCTTGTTTTGAGAAACGTGTAGAAGACTCAACAATTACTTGAAGGTGATCAAGGCAAAACCAGCAAGTGCACAGTATAGTTCCATTTTTATGTATAAATATGGATGTTCAACTTCAAGTTTTCTGTTTATGTTGTTCAAATGGCACTTACACATCTTTCTACCACATTAATTTTGACTTATAATTTAAAGGACACCTGCAAATAATCCTTTCAGGCCAGATACAAAATGTGAAATTACTGTATCTAAAGACATGAATATGCAGACAGCTAATAAAACCAGCTCAATAAAAAACAGCTTGGAACCAAGATGTAGGATAATAGAATATTCTTATCCAACTTCATTGATTTATTCTTGGGAATTACTTTTAAAAATTACTTCAGAAAACAAAGTTCAGTAAAACCATAAAGGGAATTTAATTCCACCACCTGTACAAGGCCCTGACCTTTGCCAGGACAAAAGCTAGAGAAAATTATTTAAAAACAAGTACTGGAACAAAATATAACCTCTGTGGTTCAGGGGAAAATTGAACATTATATTAATATGATACAGAAGCAGAAAAATGATATTGTCTTCTCACCCAACAGCTTTGAGGAACAAAGCAGCAGATATGTGAATAGAACCTTTCTACTGGATGACAGGAGAAACCAGGCTGACTTCCTCCCTTCTGTGCTATCAGCAGCTTGTAACCCTTGGACATAACATTTGGATCCAGCACTTCTCCATATTTACTAGAAGTGTAAATTCCCTCCCTGAAATGCAAACCGGGATGGATTATTTCTGCTAGACCCTAGATTACAGTATCTTGGGATGGAGGAAATGCTCTAAGACCTCAGTACCAAAGTTCTGTTCTACCACAACAAGTACTTTTTTCTGGCATACACATATTAGACTTCCCCTCTATCACTGCTCCTAGTAGCCATAATGATTGCTTGTAGTATCTACTATGATTTCCTGTCTCTCTTGGTCAACTTGTTAGACTTCATCAGCCTATCAGTAAGTTACATGAGACCATTACGGTGGATGTGACTGAAGAAACTCACAGACTTTCTTTTCAACTGACCTTTTGGTAAGCTCAAGCAAAAACAGCCACTTCATTAAAAATTTACTGTACGAAAGTCGGTGCATATTAAATAAACTTGCTTCATAAAAATGTACTTTTGCAGGATGTTGGGGTTTTAGGAGTTCTCCTTTTGTTTTTCTCTTAAAGAATTTTCCCCATATGTGCTGCCAGGAGACACTAAGGACTGGATAGTAAAGAGAGACAAAAGACCTGGCCACAGGGGGAGGGGTCCAGCTGGCTACCCTCTTTTACCTGGGGTTTTCCCATGTAGGGCAGAGATGGCACGAGATGTGGACTGGGAAGAAGGGGGTGGGTGGAGCCCCTAGGTCTCTTGCTCTCTCGGCATCTGGAGGGGAGAGAAGCTGCTGTTGCTGTGGGGAGAATTCGTCACCACTGCGGGGTCCTGCCTTCTGCTGCCTTCTTTCTACTGTGAGGGGAGCTCTTCCTGCTGGAGCAGCCGTTGCACTGGGATCTTTATTTAACTCCCCACCTCACTAAAAGAGGGACCTTTTCACCATCTGCTCGGGTGCCTCAGGGAAAACCCTGGGATCCCAAGCCCGCCTTTCCCTGCCCTGTTGGGAGTTGCGCTGTGGCTGGTGTGTGCCCCACCGTTCCTCTGCCGCTGCTCCGAGCCTTCGCTACACTGCAGCTCCGCACCCCCTGCCTGCCAAGATGCGCCGGGGCTCCTGCTGCAGCTCCGGAGTTTGGTACATCTCATCTACTATCGGCATTTTGTGTTTGTCCCTGCTGTTCCAGTTTCCTGCTCCCCAGGGTCCGGCTGGGCACCGGGATCGGCCGCCCAGGGGGTTTGTGAAGGAGCTTTTCCTCCGCCATCGCCGCGTGATCCCCGCGCTCGCTCCGGAGCGCCCCCTGCAGCCGCGGGGGNTATATATATTAGTAAAGAACTGTTATTCCTATTTCTCATATCTTTGCCTGAAAGCCCCTTAATTTCAAAATTATAATAATTCGGAAAGAAGGGGGTTACATTTTCCATCCCAAGGGAGGCTCCTGCCTTCCTTAGCAGACACCTGTCTTTCAAACCAAGACACAGGAGTACTAAAAAGTTCAAAAAACCTCCATGAGTTACAGTTTTTGTGATCTGCTGTTTTCCAAAATTCCAGTGCTGCAGGAATCTTTCAAAAACAAAACAGAGTTTTGCAGGCAGGGAAACAAGTATAAACAAACACACTGATACACTAATACGTTAAAGATACCCTAAGCCTTTGTCTTATTCATATAGTAAAACTGAAATGCAAAATGTATCTCATAATACACTGTAGTAAATGCAATATATAAACTTGAAAATATGATCATTTATTTCCATCCTACCTCATACTGAGTGAGATCAAAGACTCAACTAGTCATTAGTGGATGCCTAAAACAGAACAGAGAGCCTGGGCTAACTGATAATGTTACTGGCTACTCTTTGAATGGTCAGTGATTTAGTTCTCAGAATTTTTCCAGAACACAGTCAGCAGTGTCAGGCAAGATGACTGTCTACACTGAAAATAGTGCCTTCTAATAAGGATATAAAAAACAACCACAATACAGACAACAATATATTAGTAATGAAAAAAAATCAGTGACCGGTTAACAATGAAAATAATGCCAAACACACCAAATTTATATACTGCAGAAACCATTTCTATTACCAGTACAAACAGCTAGGTGAAGGGCTTGAAGCATTTGACAGCTATTTAAAAATAATTGAAATTTTATGGGTTGTAATGCAACAAGTAAAATTGGAAAATTTAAGAACCAGAAGTGAACTCTGTGTAAGTGACCACTATCTCAAGTTCTCTATCAGACACAGGTTTTGCAAAGCTGTAATTTGTGGCACAGAGACTGACTGAGGCATGAGAATGACACTCTACAAAGCAATGTGGATAAACTGTGATATTTTCCAAACTGACATAAACTAAAAAGTTTTTAACTGAGAGAGACCATCCAATCATTTTTTTCCTGCAAGAGTATGACAATGCTGAGGTAGCATCAATATCTACCTTCATGCTTAGTCTGTTTAAATTACTTAAACTGATAGAATATGGAAAAGGCACTTGTAATTAAGAAATTAATTGCAAAAAACTCCACTGCTGTTCATACGGAGATTTCCCATAATCTGTATTGTGTGATGAAAGAGTACAAATTTTTCCAGACTTCCAATGCTACTGTTGCATGAAAAACATACATTTAAGGAAGACTAAACTATTCCATGTTTTGAAAAAAATAAAATAAAATTAAGTGATGCTATGACAACCTTCCTGCATATCTGAATTAGAAGACAGTGAGTGGTATGCTTACCATGTAAAAGATTGAAAATTAGAATTAAGATCTGTTAACAGAAAAGAACTTTTAAAAGAATCCAGTTTGGAAAATGGTTCTAGAAGATATGTTAGAAGAAATGTAATGGGAAGTCCTGTAGTAAATGTTAGAGGACCAAACAGTATCTTCAAGACCATTCACAGCAGCTCAAATTACTGATCTGTGATATTGGCTATTAATATATATTTTTTTTAATATTGCTAGCAAAAATAACCATCATCTCACACACAAGACATTGTAATGTGTCAAAATCAAAACTTTTAGTTAGTCACACAAACCTTTACTAGCTTTATCTAAATGCTGAAAATCCTCAACAAAATTCAGGACATCCTGATAGCTTTCTTCACACACTTCTACGAGAAAATGGAGCAATGTTGTTTTCTGGTCAGCTGACTTTGTGTCCTTCAGCTGGGTGGGAAAAAGAAAAAAACAGAAATGCAAAAGCACTGAGAAAAATTTTATTTCTGATAATTTTAATAATAGCATATATTAGTAATTATTCATCCAGGAAAGGAAAGAACAAACTGTAAAGTAGTACATTTTTTTTAAAGATAGCAATGGGCTGTTTCATTTCCCCCCTTGCTAAAAATCCCTAGAAAGATCACACTAAATATTTTTTCATTCTATGCAATATTTGCGTTCAGTATTCAAAAATAGTACACATATTTCTTTCAAAAATGTAATTATTTTAACAATACAGGAATATCTGCAAAACTGTGAATAAGCACATGAAACTGCACAAAAAAGATCAAAGTTAAATCAGCAAAATCTAACTACACATAATGCATATATCCACTGGATTACATGATTTCTTTCCTTATGTATGAAATAAACTCTAGTCTAAAAATATTTACGTAGTGGAAGCTACGCAACCTCAGCATTCACAAGTTCTTCTAGTTATCAATTCTCAATACAGTAAATAAGAATTCATAGGTCTCATTGTTTAAAAAAGCTGACTTCAATAATTCTTAAGCATAAACCTTTCTTTCTGGACTCTTTATAGATATAAAATTATTTTCAAGCCTGGCCACGTTAAAACTTGCAGCTAACTCATGTAAAAATGCTAACAGTTGACAACTGACAAACACCTCTGTTGTAGTCTTCCAACTGAGCCGTTCTGTTAAATCAAAGAGATTTTTATAAATAGAAAATTACATCATGTATGAAACTATCACATTCTTCACTACTGAAGAACTATTTCAAGATAAAAAAAATTAGCAGGAAAAGTATACAAGCATGTAGGCACAAAGTAAGCGTGAGTACAAAAAAGGCTGCCACAACTGCACAAAGACTTCTGTACATCTGAATATCAAGGCACAAAGCCCTTAACACAGTATTGATATGTCATAATTAACTGTAAAAAGTCTGGTTTGTTTTCACAGATCAAAATGCTACTATGATTAAATATACTCTTCCAGAACGTGCATGTCTTCCTAATTAAGTGGATTAATAACAATGTGAAACACAGTTTTCCAAGTGACCAGAAAACAGCATACATATATATCAAAAGCCAAAAATATATTCCATGATCCTTACCGTATGTTATGTCATAAAATATGTTACTTCCACTGTACTGGGAATCTCAGTGAAAGAGGTCTCAATAAGACCACAAAATTTCTACAATGTGACACTGCAATACATGTGATACACTGTGATACATAATAGAAATTAGCTATAAATACGAACCTGTGTGACAAACATGCATATAATTTCAATACATCAGTATTTAATGAATGATTGTGTATTAGCATATCAATATCATATCTCTCTTCTGAGACTACTCATGGCTGCTTTCTGATGTAGAACTATTACAGTCATTCATTCTGTACTTTCATTATCTATATACATCAATTCTCTCTCCTTTATCTAGTACTCCACAGCTATCTTCAAAATCTTCACATTCTAGATCTAATAAGTTATTTCTCCAAGATAAATTCTGACTTTTGATCCTGCTCTGCAAACTGCTTATATCAATTACCTTCACATTGTTTTAATAAATGTACTTTTTGTCCTGTGCATTAAAAATACAGAGAATATAACTAGACCTAGGACAGATTCTTGTAAAATCATACTTAAGTAAATGCACCTAATTGAAGAGAGAACCTTTAGTATCTTCCTTCTGAATATGTTTCTCAACAAGTTGTATTTTTAACTCAATCAATTCATCTACCATGTATTAACTCTAGGTGGATGACTCATGCTTTATGTTTACTTTAGACTAGGGAAAGTATATAACTTATTCTCTATGAATATTTATGTCACAGGTATCACATTCAACACTCAAAATCCACAGTGAAAGAATTCTTCTGAAATATAGCAGAGGAAGGGTGATTAGTTTCATGAACGTAGAAGTTAACGAACTATTTTCTCTTGTGCAAAAAGATAAAGAAACAGAAGGACAAAGACTACATACAAAGTTTCAAATAATTCCTTGCTTGTAAGAATTGTATGTGCACTCTGAAGATTTTGAAGTAACTCCCAGAGAGCACAGGAAAAAAATAACACCAAATATGGGAAAGGTATTTAGCATTAGAATGGATTATAAATTAACACTCAGAAAAGTATAGACACCTTCTTGTCTATATCTTATACAAAAGTTGAAAGAATGAACATTTAAGAAAAACTAGAAGAAGTAAGAAACTGATGGAACTGAGCAACATTAGAAGAGAATTACATAAGGAGCAAATTCATGTCCAAGAGGAAACAACTATTAAAACATACTAAAATGTGATAGATGTCTTAGAAGTGCTCAGACATGTTAAAATTACAAAACTACTATGATCACAGTGATAAGGTCCTTACATAACCTTATCTATTCTGTAGTTTTTATTATTCCCTCAAAATATAATCACTTATAAGTGATTAAATGCAAGCCAGTCTCAAGATGACTATTCATGGATTAGCTCTACTGTTCAAACTATCAACTAATGCTAGTAATAAGGAAAAAAAATAGTAAGCAAATAATTAACTTCAGGAAAAACATCAAAACCAGAGTATTTAAGTAGCATAATAAAAACAGAAAAAAAAATTGAATGCAATACTCAACATGGACATTTCAAAACTCACTTTACATAGCGAGCTGAGATTATATCCAAAGGTCTGTGCATTCCGAGAACCAGCATTCATGTAGTTTCCCATTAACAATACTAGTTCCAGCAGCTTGCTAAAGCTTTTACTCTTCTTTATCTCTTCACAGGCAGCACTGACAGCCATGATGTCAGGTTTGATGTTGTTCACCTGCTCCTCAAACTGAAGCTTAAAAAGAATAGCACTGAGCCGTGGCCGTAGTCTCTTCACGTTGCTCATCTGATTGAAAAGAAAAAGAGAAGATTTCCTTTAAAATTCATGGTACACTTTGGCACTGTACAAATGCATACACTCTGAAATGATTTATTGGTGTGACAGGCTTGAAGAAGCAATATATCTGCTATAACTGATAGCAAATGAATGAATGAATGAGAGACACTTGGGTAAGCAACTGAAATCCCATCTTGTGGTTAATAGGAACTGCCCCCATCCTTTCCAAATAACTAGTATGTGTAAGCAATAAAAGATAAAGTGTCATCATATATCACATCTGTCAACTCACATACCAAATCCTATAAAACTAATCCAAGTTTATGACCCAGTAGTTGCAAAGGAATGAAAGTAGTTCACAAATTTTGTCTAACTCTGGATGTACCAAAACAAGACAAATCTCATTTTCTGGTGCAAATATTTGCAAGCTGATGTCAATAAGAGCTTATTATAAACTTGCAGGAAAATAACAGTTTTGAAAAATCTCAGCTATGAAACACTTAATATAGCATACACTAATATATACCAGTATTCATACCCCCTACGCTCCTGTATACTAACCTAATAATTAGGTACAGCTGAATGCTCCCAGGAAAACAGCTTCTGTAGATCATATACAAAAGACTTGGCTTTTTCTATGGTTTACTGATCATGTATTTTCAACAGAAATTTTCATCTTCTTATATACTAGGTCACTGAATTCTCACTCCAGACATACTTAGCACATTGTTTACTACATCCACACTAGAAATACTAAAAAATTATTCCATGAGCTGCTTGTCTTATTTTTCCCTATCCCTGTTTTCTCATCATTTCATGAATTCCATAAGATCTCCTTTCTCATCCTTGCCTTCTTCCTTTTCAAGGCAAGATTCAAGACAATAATCCCTTGACAATTCCCAAAATCTTAAACTAAGTTTTGGGGTTTTTTTTCTTAATAAGGAACACATTCTTGTTTCCAGCTATCACTACTTCTCAGTGCAAGAAAGAAGCAATAATACTGGCACTTCTACAAAGCAGTAGGCTTCATATAGTGGCCTTAAACTTTTGCCTTTAAATTGGACATATCTCCCTCCAAATCTCAGTGATACCTAAGGTTTTACAGAGTATTTCTCCACACAGATCTAGTTTATCAATGTGAAAATTCCTCTGACAGTGCAGCGTTCATAAGTCATATGGTACTGACTATCCCAAGGAACTCAGTGTAAAGGATAATGGTGACACTCCATCCATTTTCAGGGTAAAGTGAAACCGAAGGCTGTCTAATCCAAAGGGTTTGATATAGAAGCAGAAGAGGATGGAATTTACAATCTATTTTATTGGTTTTACTGCGACAGTAGAAGAAAATAAAATCAGGTAGACTTAACATTTGATGTTATTAGGCCATTTCAGAAATGCCTGCATAGCTGTGCAGCCACCCGATGATGTCTCATTGAAGTAAACATACTGTTTGCATTTTAGTTCAGTTAAGAAATCTTGATATAAAATAAGAAATCCTTTCCACTAACCATACTTTGGTTTTCATCATAAAGCAGAGCACATAAATCAGGATGCCTTTCAGATTAAACTAGGCTGAAAACCAGCTGTAGCACTTTAGTCCACAGACTGCTGCCAGCCTGGTCCTCAAGTAAAACACTTAAAATGTACAATTTGAATTGTACAGTTATTAGCTCAGTGCCAACAGTAGGCAGATATTCTGTTCTTATCCTACATGAAATAGTATCCAACAAGTGTGGCAAAATTCTTACTTAAGAATGGGTAAATGAGGAAAATGGAACTTGAATTTGAACAGAGCATTTCACAGCAAAATAGAAAGAGAAATACCTAAATTCCACAAGAAATGAACACGGTACTCTTACAGCTTTATAGCTAATTTAAGAATAACTACTTAAAAGAAAGTTAAGGTAGTGGACAGAGGCAAGAGTTACAAATTCATTCTCCTAGCTCTATCAGGAAGAATCACTATTAACTCCTTTTCCTCAATTACCTTACTAAATTTGTGTATGCACTACTACTTTCCAGCATCTTGAGAAAAATGTTTTTAATTTTAAGTTTTGTCCTAAAGTTAGCCAGGAAAAATCTGAGACTAGACCAGAAAAAAAAAATCACAATGCTCCATTACAATTATCCAGATTTTTAATATTTAATACCGTACTCAGAGTGCGATAGAGGTGATCATTAATATTAAACCATAGAAACTAAAAAAATGCAGTGTAAGTTGCATTGATTTTAAATGATACTAAACTCAAGATACTACAGAATCACCAGAAGATGTATCATTTGCTGACTCTTGGCTTTTCAGACAGGCAGATCCTTGAAACTGATACAATCATGCACTTTGGACCACAAAGATGAGTTGCACAAACATGAGCATGCACATCTGTATAAAATGAGCAGTTTTCAGCAGAACCACTTGAACTACAAGAAATTAAGATGTCTGGTATGTAAATATTTAATTCTTAAGGATGAATGCAGAAATACATAATCTAAAAAATCAGAAACAGGAACACATACCAGAAACACAACAGAAAGGCCACTGGGATTGTTATTATTGCTATTACTATTATCATTAGTGTTGTTGTTGTTGTTGTTCAAAATGCTCTGAAATCCATGCACAGTGCATGTTGTTGGTATTATTTCTTCACCTGTTTGCCAAGTCAGTAATTGAGAAGGGAAGAGATAGAGCTCCCTTAGTAATATATGGCTTTCTTTGTGACATGTAGTCCACAGTTATATTCAAACTGTAAAATCCATACACGCTACCACAAGAGATGCTAAGAATTTATGTGTTGCAATGCTGACCAGCTGATGTTAACATCCTGTATTTTTTATAATCAGCATATAAGGACATAGTTTACTTCAGTCCTAATAGTGGAATTCTGGAAACAAACAATCCAAGTAACTAAAATGTTAAGTTGAAGTAGAAACCTATACTTGTCAAAGAACTCAGCGTACAGGTAATGAGTTGTTCTACTTTTTAAGTAATAGTCCACAAGAAGAGTCTCACTACAAGCATGTCCAAATGGGAACCGACTTACGATTTGAGCTACCCAGTAGTAGCTCTCACAGATCTCACATCCAACAGCAAAGACAGGTTTTTCTCTCAAACACAGCATAAATCACAAGGCAACTACAAGAATGTGCAATCTGATATATGTGTACCTTCACTATCTTTTTTGTTGATGTCAAGTAAAGGAAAGCATCTCAGAAGTTCCACTGACACTACATTTTGATCACTGAAGGGGATTCATTCCTGTCACAAGCTCATAGAGAAAAACACTGCAAGCACTTCAGTTTCATACCTCTTTTAAAAGAAGCAACAGTGCTGAGGCTGTCAGACCACCTGAAAATGTTCCCATCCAAAAAGTAAAATAACAGTTATAGCCAAGCTGAATAAAGAAAGCAAACTGGAACGCCATTCCCTGTGGATAATGTACGGCTTTCACCACTGCAGCATCAGTGAGTTCTAAAGAGTGCAGAGGTAGAAAGGGGGAATTCCTGACTCTTATCTTTAGACCCAGGCACTTTAAAAGCAGAAAAAGAAATCAAATAAGGAAGGACTGATACCTTAACAGGCATTTTATCATGTTTAAAGAAGATAAAGAACATCCTGCTCAATTTGAAAAGGACAGCCAACATTCCTAAATCTTAGTGAAAAACAGCAGCATTCTGGAAAGATCAAATATTATTTCACAGTATGGGAGGTCAATTCACAATAAAAAACCCAGTATTTTTCTTGAAATGTTTTTATGGATATGTGGACATAGTACATCTTTCTTCACCTTTGACATACTCTTTTTCCTCAAGGAAATGATAATAAAGACAAGAACTGTCAACACAAAATTAAAATTACTTAAGAGAAATCAAGTCTTTATTTATATATATATATATGCAGCTACGTATACATGCAGACAATTGAACTAATGACTTTTCAGCCTTATTAGCAGTGATAGAGAGCATGTCCTGTTACTCTGTTTCTCCCGCCTGAATTATAAACAGCTTGAATTTGCACTACTGACTAAGTTTCTTGCAAATCCAGGATTTTCCTAAAGGAAATTCAGGTCAGAATAGAAGGCAGGGTATTGTAAGTGACACAGGGACAACACCTATCAATTACCTCCTAGCTGCACACAGGCAGCCTTCTCTTGTCTTGTGGATGACAGGGCACTGATTCACAGTGCAGAAAATCCCTGGTACTGTTTGGATTGTATTATGTTCAACAAAGATGGACCAGCAAGGTCAGTGAGCAGATCTCAGAATTGCCAATGGGGGCTACAACACAGCTGTCAAAATAAGCTGAGCTTACAGTCTTCATGCTGAAATTCACAGAAAGGTACGTTCTATGAAAAGAAAGTAGTCTTTTGATTTTTGCCTTATCCAAAAATACAATTTGATGTACTGACAACTTGATCAGTATGGAATGCAATAGTTTTTGTTTTTCCAGGTTGAAACCAGACAATGATATTTTCCTAAAAAGGAAACTTCCAAGAAGGGGAGGGTCCGAATTTCCCAAATTCTTCTATTTTTAGCAGGCCTACCAGATGTCTGAAAGGCTATTTTCATTAAAAGACATATATGGAGCAGATGCTACTAGACTGAAAAGCTTTCCTCATGGGAAACCAAGTCAAGAGTTTAATACACATAAAAATCCCATGTAAAACCTCTAATTCATACAGGTAGCAAAAATAAATAAATTAACACCAGAAGTCAAGGGCAGATGTCATTGAGGAATTTAAAATCAAATAATGTAACATCAAACCAAATGGAGAAAACTTTCTAAAAGTAAATCAGATGTAACTGTATTCCAGATGGAAAAATCTGATAAGCCTAACTTTAAAATAAATGCCTCATTTTCTCTCTGGCTACTACCAGGAATCCATTTCCTAATGAAAAGTGAGTCAACTATAAAGAACATCCCAAAATAGAGGTCATGCAGGTACAGACACATGATCACTGTCTCAAAACCATGACAGCAAGTTTAGTACTTCCCATCAAGTTGAACCATCATAACAACTCCTACATAAAAGTGAAGTTTGATGTTACATAGCTAGCAGCTAATTCTGATGTCTTTGACGTGACAGACATGACCCATTTCAAGAAAGCTCAGGCCTCCAGCAATTCATATCTGGTATCATCTTCTCTACAGACCCAACAAGGTGTGTCCCAGTTAATTTCCTAAGAAGGAAGATATGTGTCTATGATGATGACAGCACTGTAAGGAAAAAGCATTCCACTGTAGAGCTTCTGTAGTCCTGTCGATAGTGAATTCAGTAATGACTGGGGAATTTTTATCCATAAGGTTCTTTGGTGCTTTTGGAATGAGAGTTTATCTGTGGCAAAAACAGTCTGAAATGTCTCATAAGTGAATGGTGTAGAAGACAGTTTGCATGTCTTGGAGAAAGTTCCTCAGTTCTACAAAATGATCACAGGGAAAGCAAACCCTAAAGCACTTGGAGCTCCATTGAGCTCTAAAGTCTGAAGGTGGAACAGGTGAAATACCTGCATAGTAATTTCAAGCTCTAGGGATTTAAGAGGCACTGATCAGCCTCAAGGTTCTTTCAGCACAGCTGCCCTAGACTAGCCAGTCATTTGGATATCTCACTCAATTTAGGTGCTTAAATTCCAAGAAACCCTTGAAGTTGCTGAGTTTAAATGGCAGGATCATGGTCCTTACTCAAAACAGAAGTCTTTTCCTTATGATGTGTAAAGCATGACACGAACATTAGAGGGTTGCTTACAGTGAAGAAAAACATCAAATCAGATTCAGGACAGGCTCTTGAAACATGTAAAAGAATATGCCAAGTGAATGGCTGGAAGCAAAAGATGGGGACCCTCCAGAGAAATAACATTCCTGCTCTGAAGCTGTAGAGATATCTGCCAAGAAGAAAACTGAGATAGCCTATGTGTGTGCTAGAACAAACAACAACCACCCACTTCTAGCCATCTGAATTAACATCAGGCAACAGTAAGACTAAATTTTTTAAACTGTTCTTTAGATTAACTACCCAAAATGGCTTTACTGGAACTAAACATAGATAAGAGTAAAGCCTGCTGGTACTGAAGCATTTGCAGAAGCACTCATCTATAACATGGCAGCACAATCTTTCACTGATGGAAAGGAAGTAACAAAAGCCAATCCAATGGCAATTGCAAATAGTCAGATCAGTGCAGATCATGATGGCCACTTTCAGAAGATATTTCTGGGGCTTTGTTCTCCACCCTTACACAGGTTCAAGGTTTGAAATACATCAACATTACCAGAGTTAAGGATGTTCTCCATCTCAAAACATAGGTAACTTGACTGCAATTTGTCATAAAGATTTTTAAACTCTCACAGATGGCATATAATAGAAAGTTAATCTTTGGTAACACTCCTGGAAAGGTTGGAAATACTGATACAGAACACTGACAAGGCACAGCAGCACATACAAATGACATCTAGAAGACACAGAAGATAATGTTTGCAGATAGAAATTAACACAATCAAAATATCTCACGGCCCAGATGCACCTCAACACTTCAGAATTTTAAACAGACTGAACTGTCACTAGGCATGGTGTCCAAGCATCAAGTATTACGAAAGGCAGAGTGCACCTCTGCAGAAACAGTGATAGTATGATATTTTCCAGACAACAGGGAAAAAACATAATGCATTTTGAGTTATCCTCAATGAGAACATACAGGTGAAACTATCAGTTGAATATGGAATTGATCAATTTAAGTGTCTGCTGAATTATTTAAGACAAACTAGCCTTCATCAGGCTTCACTCTAATCTTCAATTTACTCTAGTGAAATCTTTTCCTTTGGTACGAACTCATTAAAAACACATCCATCAATGAACAAGCTGTGAAGCCACATGAGGATTGCTTGCCAAATTCTATTTGGGTTAGCTGTCAGTGAATTTCACAAGGTCTGAGCATTAATTATTTCTGAAACAATATTTTGTAATTCCCTCAGTTTTATCTTTGAGCAAATATAAGTGATCAAGGAAAAATCTGTTTCCTTTTTTCTTACTACCAGACAATATGGGAACATCTTTCCAAATGTCTCAGGTTATAAGAAAAGAAATATAGCAGGAGCTATCACATGTGTCTCTTGAAATAGTATTCTCATGTGTCAGAATGCTAGTACACTTGCCTACACCTGAGGTCAAACATCTACTAATAGCATCCTGTCAACTATTAGAAACTTTTCACATCAAAAGTGTTTATAAAAAGCATAAAAATCTTAAATGGAATTGCATTTATGGATTTTAAATAATATAATAAATTTAATATGGTCCAGGACCATTTTACCACAAAGAATTACAGGCACTGACAAGTGTACATTAAATCACAGAATAGAATTGTATGAAAATTCAGAACATTCAAGTTCTGAAAAGGTGAAAGATGCTTGTACACAACTTCCTTTTGAATAATGTATTGACCAGTGGTATAGTAGTAGTTCAATGAAAATCCATTTAGCAAATTACTGCACTCAATAAAAAAATTAATTGATCAATAAATCTAACTCATACTTATTATATCAACTTCACTGAAAACAAATGAGGTTAACATTACTAAATGAGCTACTCCTTAAACATTTCTTTGATATGATAACAGAGACTACACCAAAATTAGGAAAGAATATTCTCTAAAATGATACTTTTTTCTTAGTAGGAGAGAACTACCCAGAAAACAAATCAACATTGCTAGAAGTCCTAAAGCAACATAATATTTATACTGTCCATTGAAGAAAGCACCAGGTAAAAAAATGTAAAAGCCACCAAAACACAACCTTCTGTCAACAGTCACCAAGGTAAACATTTAGATGAAATTCCATTAATCTCCAGTTGGTTTCACATTGCAAGTGTGCTGTCACAGGACTACTAATTTCTAAACACAAAGATAATCTTCATCATTAACAAGTTTTATAAAAGATTCTGCATGGTGCTAGTAATGACAAGGTTGTGGGTTCGATCCATATATGGGCTATTCCCTTAAGAGTTGGACTCGATGATTCTTGTGGCTGCCTTCCAACTGAGAACATTCTGTGATTCTGTGGTAGTCAATGAAACCTCCAAAAAAACAATATGAAGGTTAAGGAAGTTTTAAAAAACTTTTAGAGGAAGTTTACTGCAGTACGTAAAACCAAGTACAAAACAAGAACTATGCTTAAACAAAATGTAGTTGAGTATTTTTTGCCAAGCACAAGCATACTTCATCAAGAATTTGATCAAGAAAATACAACATTCAATATAACATCAACTTAAAAATAGTAAGCTAAGTTTTTAGTAAGATGAACAGAATAAATGCATTTTTCACAGAATATTTAATGAATCTGTGCAAACCCCTCTCTGCATCCCCCAAAAAACCCACAACCCTAAAACAAAAAACAAACTCCACAGTAATAGGTGATTATATCTGTGCTCTGAGACATGAGCCTGGAGTAAAAGTGAAAGAAAGAACCTAGAGGAAAATAAAGTAGTTTATCTAAAGAAAACCCAAAGTCTGGAAGAGAAGATAAGGGCAATAAAGGATTTATTTTATACTTACTGCTGAATGAACAGAAAATATAAAAATGATAAATAACTTAGAGAAGGCAGAAACCACAAAAGCAACTCACAGAGTCAATACAAAGAAAACAAATCCTCACAACCCTAAGATAAAAACCTAAACAAAACCCCAAAACCACAAGCCACACTCATGAAGGGAACCTGAACTGTTTAGAGTCATGCCCTCAATGTCCTTAAGCCTACAACAAAAGTTAATTAACTTGCTTGAAACATACAATACTGTAACAGTCACAGAAAGCCAATATTTCCCTAAGTGTCTTGCTGTTTCTTTCAGAGTATCAAACCTTGACTTTCAATTCAAAGCCTGAAAGATAATGGGTTTCCATGTTAAAAAAAAATTATCATACAAGTAGTAATTAGCCATTTATTCACTATTTAGGGTCTTCCTGAGGAGTCAAATAGTGTAATTGTTTCTTTAACCACAACTTTAGAGCAAATTAACATGGAATCTCCTAATTCTCTGAAAAAACATAACTATAAAACTCTACTCATCTATAAGACTTAAAGTCTTGTATTTCATATTTAAGTTTGATTCTCCTAATTTAAAACAGACAGCAAAAAAATGAGGCATAAACCAACATTTTTAAGGAAAAATAAACAAAACCAACAAAACCAGCAATAACGTGAAGATTCACATTAGCAACAACAGTGGCTTCTAAAGAAATGAGCAGAATTTCTCAGCCTGCTCCCTGGCCAACAATAAAAGAAAAGATACAAGAGAGCCAGATGGAGCTTGAAGAACTTTGATGAAAAGCAAATGAATAGGATTCCATATTCAAAGAGTAAAAAAAAAGTGACTTATTCAAATTTTCCCCCTTGAACAGAAATGAAAAATGTTTCATGCAATAAACATTGTAGCTTGTTCTCTGAAGTCTGCTCTACTACATGCATAGAAGGTGTGACAGGAGAGAAACTGTGCCTAATGACAGGGTTTGGTCTTATTTGTGGACTTTGTTTTTTAATGTTTTGCATGGCAAACCAGGAGAAGCATGGACTTGCACTTTCCAGTGGGAAAGTGGTTGTTCTTTCAGAAAAGAAGCTCCACAAATTTTTTGAGATATAAGAACTCTTATTATTTTTTCCATTTATTTTATTTTTATGAGTTATCACATTGCCTTAACTTTTTAAGACAAATTTGTCAGAAAAGTTGAGCTACACACAGCAAAACTCTACCTACACTGTTACTGGTCTAGCTCTTCTCATCAACTGACAGTTCCATCCAACTGAGTAAGTATTATTCCCTCACAGGAAATTCCCTCAGATATGCTATTCTTAGCAATAACCACCTTAGGTTGAATCTCCAGGAATTGGCAAGAAAAATCAAAGAACAGTATAGATATATGCATAAGGAAACTATATAGCATTACTCAGTTTGTCTGGATGAAGTAATTACCAATTATGAATTACGAGCTATAGAGAAATTATATGCAAACTGTATTTCCAGAAAAAGCATCAACTGCCAGCACTGAACCAGCATTTTCTTTTTTTCATTCCAGTCTTCCTTTGTCAATTCAGCCTGGAAGATATTACAAACATATCTTCCCAGTGGGAAGGGAAAAAGTGATTATATGTACTCTTGACAGAACATGGTATAAAACACAGGAGGCAGGAGGCAGAATAGGTTAACATGATCGCTATGATATTATTTTCTTGTCATTTACAGAATAAGAATAGAAAGCAAAATATTAGTGAAGAAAACTTCCGTGAAAAAGTTAAGATTTATTAATGCAAACAAAAGTAAGACCAAACTATTTTAGCTATGGAAATTCAAATATAGCTCTGTATCTTCCAGTGAAACTTTGCCACAGAAAATACCAAAGTTTTTATGGTTTTGGTTTGGTTTCTTTGCAAATGTAAACTACTTTTTTAAACGAAGAGAATCCAAAATCATTCCAGCAGCAATATTTCAATAATCAGGCCTTCCACATCCATGGATATGTCAAATAAAAGTCCAACTGAAAGGCAGCACTTGTACTCTTCTCCTGGCCTGGAACCTCTTCACTTTTAGGAAGAAGCAACTGTCAATTTTTTTCTGTAACATGATATTAAAACTGTATTTCAAGAAAGGACCAAAACAAAAGGTGATAATAAAACAGAACTCACCACAACTCCAAACTGCTCTGGCTCAGACAAATTGTTATACTCATTCTTGAACTTGGACAATGCATTCAATTGTTCCTGTTCAGGGAGGTGTTTTATTAAATTCTATAAAGAAAAATAAAACAGCCTTAAAAATCTCAGATTCTATGTTGCTTGTATTATGGTAAACAAATGGGTTTACATGTGCATCATTACCATACACTCCAAAGACAACACTCTTCCCTGAAGACAGCAGAATGTACTTAGCAACACACAAATTAGAGTAACTGAGAGTGTAAAAGGCAAGTGATACAATACTGCCAGCACCTGACACTGATTCTACAGACACTTCTTGTAGTCTTTTTTTTAACTGTTTTTAAAGAAAATATGCTTGATAGGCACTATGCAAACAGAACACTTCGAAGCAAAGAGAACAAGAATTTCAAGAGCAACATAACCATCCAAAGGATGGCAAGAATTACTAATGCTAGATGAAAAGTATTTTGAAAAAGAGTAATTTATTTTCTAGCATTTCAAAACAAAAGTTTAAACCCATTACACTTACTTACTTACACTACTACTTAGCCTGAAGACTTGCTAGAAGTAGTAAATCAGAGGTGAGATTCAGCTTCAGCTGAATTCAGAAGTCCATATGGTTGGACACATATTTTTCTGATCTTTAGCAGAACAGCAGTCATATGTATCCTTACCACTATTACATTTGGAAAATATTTTTGTAAGAAGGACTACATTTATTAATTATGGATGAAGACATCCGGCACTAAATCAGTAACACTGAGCAAAAATGGAAGGGTACAAAGTGTAAAAAGATATATTTTAAATTAGAAACTCGTAACACACCTATTTCTTTTTTTGATATCCAACATTCACATAAACAGCTCTAAATATAATATAATTCCTTAATCTTTACTGAAATTAAAGTATTATTGTTTGATGCGGAAATAGTTTTCCTATGTAGAAAATCTGCCCACAAAACTTAAAAAAAAAATAGTCAAGTGTTGGATGAATATTTTCAATATTGAGCATCAGAAAATAAAAAGCAACCAAAACTGAAGGAGCAGCTGATATCAAAGCAGCTTTTATGGTGTTCAGATAAAGCTTTTGAACAGCTACAGATGAAATACATTTTGAATATCAAACAGAGAATAAGCAGGAGAAAGAATTTTGACTAAGTCACAGGAAACATTTCAATAATTAGTCACTGAGTTTTTGGATTACAGCATAACTTTCAGAGTTTTTACATTTTTCAGCACTACATTTAATTTCTAACTGAAGCAGAGTGGGGGGAGGGGGACGGAGACAGATGGAGAGAAAATACATTTTATTTCTTAAGCATAACAAGAGTTGGATGAGGAAAAATTTCCAACTTCAGAAATAGTGATATTAGGACACACTGAACAACACTTACAGCTAAACAAGAAAACCTGCTGAAAGCAAGAAATTCCTACAAAGGAGAAGTACCATACTGTCTAAGGTAACGTATATGAATGGAGAAAAATAGCCATATGGTTGTAAACCTGTGTATGCTTTCTCTCTTCTCAGAATGACGAAATACACAGAACACATTTTCATAGCATGGCCATAACACATACTTGAAAAGGATTTTGAAGGTAGAAATAGAGAAATACAGCTGCATACTTAAATTTATTTAGTAACCTAAGTATATATGAAGGTGGATAGCAACTTCTTGAATCAACGAGGCACATTGTTCTACCACTTTCAAAGAAAGATGAGTGTCTTAAATCCTTTTTCAAGTTTGAACTCAGTCCCTTTTTCAGAGTGATTATAGGGTTGTTTTACCCAGAAACAAGCAACTTGGATGAAACCATTTGATAAATATTAGTACATCCAAACTTGCAAATTAAATTTGAATCCTAAGCTGTACCGAATTTTCCACCTGATTTAGGTCTTCAAGTGATTAATCACTTGGCAAGAAAACACTGTCTATAATCCTGAGTGATTTATTTGACTGTGTTCATACAGGATATTGTGAGCATGATCATTTGTATTCCATTCCACTGACTTTTACACAATCATGGCAGGTGCTAACATTACTGTACGCTTGATGGATAAAATTTCTCACTTTTGGCTTTTCAACTTCTCTTACCTTTTTCTTAAATAAAATTGTTCACTCCCCTCCAAAAGCAAACACAAAAGGGCTCAACCACTGTCAAAACCACTTCAGACTCAATTTTGATGCCAGCTACATAGAGAGGTTACTGGATACACTGACTTTTAACATACTTTGCTTTTAATACCAATTAACAGAGCCAAAAGGTTATCAGCACAGTGTCAAAAAGTTATCTCCTATTATAATGTTACTGCATAGCTCCAGTGGGGCTAGTGTGTGTTAGATGTTTTAAATATATAGAAAATTTGGCATTCTTTATCCCAAGGCATATACAATTATAATGAAAATAATAGTCCACAGAAGAAATTAAAGTTAATGATGGAAAAGCAAAAAAATTATCCATGAAATTTTCTCAGCTTACTGCAACTTCACATAGAAGTTAATTAACTACCATTAATTAACTACCCATTAATGGTTTGATGTTTTTTTTCCCCCGGAGCCTAAATGCAAAAATAAGTTTTGCCTTCTTTAAATAATACACACAGAAATTATCAAAATGACAGTTTTTCCTAATCTTGATATAGAGTATTTATTTTTAAAGGTTGCTTCCTATTATTGTTGAGGACCTAATTTTTCTAACAAGCTAAATATTAACTGTTGAAAAACAGTGTTAAGATCAAATGCATGAGAGGGTCTCAGAGAAAGCATGGACTATCTGAGACAGAGTTCAAGCTGAACATAACAGCAGAGCATCTCTCAGTTTTTCATGCTACCGTAGAGAATTTCTACTATTATACCAAATAAAATAAAATAAAGACACACATCACGCTGCTCTTGAGCATGAAGAAAATCTTGAAAAAGTGATCTAAGTGCAAACTAGACTAAAAAAAAACAACTCAGAAGTGTAAACTATGTTCATCCTAATAACCTTAAAGTAAGTTTCAGTGCCAATATTAACTGCCTCATTGAACAAAAGAATGAGAATTATACAATGACTATTTAGACTGTCACTGGAGATGATGGTTCATGCTTTCTCCTTCAAATATTTAAGAGAAACATCTCATTCTTCAATGAAGAAGGGAAAGTGAAGTCCTAATAGCTGAAGAGAGATTAAATTTCTTTGAAATCCAAGTGACAAGAAGAGAGGGCAAAACTGCATGCAGGAAGAAAAAGGGCATGCTGAGCATTGCACAGCCTCCTCAGTAGGATGTTATTTTGACATTCCGATATGGTGGAAATTTATTTTGCAGGAAAACCATACAAATACAGATTTTACTTGTTTTGACCTCTGAATACAAGTTGCTATGTGTTGCAGTACAAGCCACATCTGAATTTCAGTAAGCCTTTATGTAAACCTAATTTTATGACCCTAATACCTGTATTTCTTTTAACTAATCAACATTCCTGCAAAAAGAGTATGTTTCTAAAAAACCAATCTACCTTCAGCTTTCTTTCATGTTTCAATAGGGACTGGTACCCATGTCTGTAACATACTTTTAAGTATGCTTAAGAGATTAGCTATCTAAAACCTCCATCACATTACTAGTAGATAGATAGTACTTATTAATTATTGATATATTATGTTTGGATATTATGAGCCACAATAGCAATAATTTGAAGTTCATCACAGTATGCCAGAGTCCTGACCAAAAGATAGATAATTTTTCTAAAGACAGATTTTTTTCAGATTTACTGATGCCTATCAAGATGACTCAGGAATATGGCACATGACAGGCAAGGGCAGACCGAGAGAAGTCAGTTTGCTGAACTCCAGGAAAGCAAGCCTCACGGGTACCTAAACGTGTGTAGATACCCAACCAGAGGGTAACAAAGAAGGTGCAATTAAGTTCCTCCTGGAGTTGTGCAATAGAAGACCAAGGTCACAAGTTATAACAATAAAGATTCCAGTTAGATAAACAAAGATTTTCCACCACAAGTGTTCAATACTGGAAAAGGTGTCCAGAAAGCCTATGGGGTCTCCAGCCTTAGAGATACTAAAAATTTGATGGAAAAGGCCCTGACCAAACTGCTCTAGTCGACCTGACTTTGAGCAGAGCCTTGGCTCAAATGACTTCAAGATACCCCTCCCAAATTTTTTTTCCCATGGTTCTAAAATTATTCATTTGTATTTAACTCATTAAATTCTTCAGCTTTTCAACCCTAAAATATCACTGTGTATAGAAGAATTTCCATTTTGTTTTGGCTTCACATAGAGTCATACTGGCTTTGTGTTTAAAAAAAAAAATATTGAATGGGAAGACACTACCTAAATAAACTCCATGGAAGAGAAGTGGTGAATGCTGTAAATGCCCTAGGGCAAGATATTGGATTGTTACAGCTCTAACAAACAAAAAAACACCCTAACCAAACAAACAAATTTGTCCAGAGGTAGAAACAAGGCAAAGAAAAAATTGGTAAGTAGGGAAGAAATAAAACATCATATGTACCCAAGAAAAGTCTCTATTTAGGTGCGGACGATATGGAAAATTGAGAATATAAATTCAGCTGTGTCATAGTTTAATCCCATCCAGCAACCAAGCCCCAACCAGCCACTCACTCACTCTCCCCACAGTGGGATCAGGAAGAGATTGGAAGGGTAAAAGCCAGAAAACTCATGGGATGGGATAAAACCATGCACAGAAGCAAAGCAAAGCAAGGAATTCATTCACGGGTTCCCATGGGCAGGGAGGTATTTTCTGCCATCTTCAAGACAGCAGGGCCCCATCACATGTAATGGTGACTTGAAAAGATAACCACCACCACTCCATCAGCCTTCCTTTTTCTTCACCCCCAATTTATATACTTAGCATGATGCCATATGGTCTGGAATGTCCCTTTGGTCAGTTTGGGTCACCTGTCTTGTCTGTGTCCCCTCCCAACCTCCCAGGCTACCCCAGCTCCCTTGCCACCTTAGCAGTATGAACAGCAGAAAAGGCCTTGGCTCTGTGTAAGCCCTGCTCAGCAATAACAAAAACATCTCTGAGTTATCAACCCTGTGTTCAGCACAAATCCAAAACACAGCCCCATGCCAGCCACTGTGAAAAAAGTTAACTCAATCCTAGCCAAAACAACACAAGCTGCTTTCGTAAAAATGTTAGCATTACAAATTTTAAAAGAAGTCTAAAGTTCACAGGAAAAGAAGATTCTCGTCGTGTTTCATTAGCCATAAGTTTACAATAAGAGGTTTTTTTAGCTACAGGTTTCTATTTACTGAGAAACTTCTCTTGAAATAATGGAATTTTAAGCATCATTTTTGTTACCTGAATCATGGACTCTGAGAGCTGTGTTTCATCTACTTCTAATATCATCATTTTGATCTCTTCATAAGGCACTCGGAAAGATCCAAGGAAAATTGCTAAAACAAAGATTCCACAAATCATGAAGAAAGCAAAACAACTATCTTGGTTCTACTTAAAAAACAGCAGAAAACAGGTCATAACATTTCCAGATTTACAAACACTATGTCAAGTAATATAGGTAAGCGATAACAATTTTTAATGTATTTTTAATTAGTGTTCTCTTTCAATTCCAGCCTTCTCCATATCCATTTGTTATGTACAACATCCAGCATCACAGAAGACCTCCATAAGCGGTCAGAGACAAGTCTACTCTGCAGAAGAATCACTGCTATTACAGTATTTTGTGCTGAGGTGACAATTTTTTTCAACAGTCTTGTCAGAGCTTTCTCTTGAAGAAGCACCATGACAAACCAAAACCATAGAACCAAAAAACAAAATGCTCTTATAAGCACTCTTTATTTATTCACCGTAATTCAATTATTTCTTATTAAATCTCTGATGGCATTTAGGAATCTATTCTTCCTAGTACTCCTCCAGATCAAAACTTTATCTTCTTTGTTTGCATATTATTCTGTAATACTGAGTATCACCTTCTTTCTATAAAGTTCATGACATGGCCAGACATTCTGAAGACATTTTCATCCTTCTTTTGACAGGAGGTGGGGAAATGCAGGGGAAAGGGGGCAGCCAGTATTCCTTGATGAATATATTGAAAATACAAATAGATTAGATACATAGCTGTATGCTCGCACTTCAGTATATACAGTCTTGAGCAGGAATAATCTTTAACTGCTTTTAGGGTTTTGTTAAGGGCTTCAGCTGTATCAACTCACATGCTTGGGTTTAAAAACAATATGCACATATTTAAACACATTTTAAACAAGAAGTGGTTACCAGGCAATCAGACAAAAGAAAAAGGCATTTTTATACATTACTTTGTGGTAAAAAAACCCCAACAGAATCTACTTACACAGATTCTGTGCAATCTTAGGATCCAAAACTTTTAATTCTTTGATTCTTTTCTTAATGGATTTCTTTTCTTCAAAATCCTCTTCCTCTCTTTTTACTGCCAAAGTAAACACAAATACAGTCATGTTTAATTCTTAATATTTAGAGGAAACATTCATTAATTCAGAAAGCATATTTGCTATCAAGCATAGTCAATTCACAGAGAAAAGATGATAGAAAACACAGACAAAAAATAGAGAGGTTTTGCATGTATTGCTTGTATTCCAAAACTTTTGCTCTTCAGTTGTATTTGTCAGCTTGTTAGCCTTCCAGATTTTTTTTTTTAATATAGGACCTGAATAAACATGCTAATGTTCATTGTACAAATTCAGTCATATTTAAAGTATCATGCAACACGCTCCGGGTTACCCTGGCCAGGCTAGGACTGTGAAGTGGATTTTAACAATAACAAATCTTAAAAAACATGGCAATACGTCTCAACACTGAGACATTCATCTATTTTTGTGATTGCTTTTGTCTAACTATATGCACCAAAATTATCAAAGACCACTGGCTTACTAAACAATTAACATTACCTTGGAATATAAATGAGTTGTTATATACCTATATAGCATAAAGATATATATATATAGATCAATTTTCCTCCCCCCCGCAAAATACGTGTTTTTAAATATGTGATGTAATCACATTATTAGAAAATACCACAAAGAAAAATTGATTTTATAAACATATATGAACATTGCTAGAGATTTTTGCTTATTCTTTCATTTCAGAAAATAATTCATACAAATAGGATCTCCCAAATACATTGTGTAAGCTGAATTTATTTCTCATTATTCACACATTGTCGTAAGAATTTCACTTAAAATAACAACATAGGCTTGATAAGGTATTAGTAGGAATTATTATGCAAACAAACTACGAAGCAAAAACCACACAAATCTTTCCTTAAATACAATCTGCTTGTAACTTTTCCTTCTTCCTCCCCCCAGCACAAATTTTCATTGTCAAATGTTATTTACCAAATGTATTGCTACCATTTATCTAATTCTGTATACTATTTCACAAATGAAATTAGTTTCCAAGCTTTTACAGTATGATTGTTCCAAATTAAGTTATACGTGCTTCAAATATTTGAGAGAAGAAAACATGCTACAATAATATAATGTGCTACTGACTTCTGAAGGAGATAGATATAGATGAGAAGTCCTGTCAAGGAGACATAGGATTAAAATTTCTAGCTCAGTGATGATCCTTGACAAAACTAGACATAAGCATGAATTATCAAGAGGATTTCCCTAAGCTGAAATTAATTCCGAAAATGTTGAGATATTTAAGAGCTACATCATTCTTAAAAAATGTTTTTCTAAGCACAATAAATTTTGCCAAGGATCGAGACACAGACTAAATGACCTATTGAGGTCTTTGAACTATGTTGTCTAGGGTACAACCAAAGAGATAAGGACTTCAAGACCTCACATAGGGATTGAAGGAACCAGATTCAAGTCCCTTCTGAGTTGGTGGAGACACAAATTTGAATCATCTCCTAAATCACTTTTGATACTCTGCATCTGCTAGGCAGCGTGATGCTCCTGAGGACATGCCACAGTGCAGAAAAGAACCTGTATTCTGCAAAAATGAAATTACTAAGCTAAGACATAAAGCAGTCCTTAGAAGAAGGACTGATATCCAGGGTCCTGGAAAATGGGTTTAAAAAGCCACAATCCTCCTCTTTTGTCTGTTCCCACTCTACCCACAAAACCGCTCAGCCTTGAATTTCTTTTATCACAGATTTAACCGAATGGCTAAAACTCTCCTGTACCAGGAAAAACTACACACCCTGCTTACTCCACATGTGACAGCAAAAGTAGGTTTTCACCGCCAGTGTGAGAACCCTACAGCCCAGGTTCCAAAGGAATAGAATAACATAAAAGCTACTGGATAAAAAGAAGGTTACCATTAAAGGTTCACTTTTTCTGATTATGCTTGAAGAAGAGCCCTTACTGAACCCAGAAGGATATGTCAAGGGGCTACAGATCCCAGAATCACATGACTGTTTTCTCCAGCAGTTACACATTTTAACAGACCTCTCAAATTTCTTAACTTCTTCAGCAACACACTGAAAACAGTGACTCTTAAAAACATGACTTTTGAGTTGCCTCAAAGTCTGGTCAACACTAGAATTTCAGATTCCACTAGAAGACCAGTAGATTCCTATAGCACAGGTTCCAAGCAATTTTTATGCCTTAATGAAAATACAGTAAAATGGTTTATGGCTACCTTGGAACTTTGCAAAAACTTTACAAGAAAGAAACTAATTTCGTTTGTAGTCACAATAAAAAGAAGTTAAATAATCTAAATTAATTAATTTGCCTAAACTTGCCCTGACAGCCTCAAACTGGAGACTAATAGGGGCAGAAATAGAAAAAAAAAAAAAAGTTTGCCTCTTCCAGCACTAGAAAGCAAAACGTATTCATTACAACTTTTAGAGATAATACAGAGAATACACAAACATGCAAAAAAAAAATTAACAGTTAAACATGCACCACTTCGTTCCCTACTTAAATCAAGAAACAATGCTGCAAATGAACTGGCTAATAGCCTCAGGAATTTTTACCCAGGAGGGGGTTATGCACAATGCTACAGCAATACTTGAGGCACCACAACACTAAGGAAAAACATATAAGCATAGAACGTATCTACTCTAGGAAGCTCATGCAGGAATTGTATGCAGAGTTCTACAATTATGCAACAAACTAAATTACTGCAAACTTACATGATACTTCTTCAGCAGAATTCAGGTCACGTCCTTATGTAGTTGGCAATAAGAAGCAGAGGACACATATTACTTTTCTTGCTGGTTTGAAATGCTGCGCTTCCCACTGAAAACTCTGATACCTCCTACTGCCTCTAGACATTTTTACCTCCTTTGCTAATGTGCTGATTTTGGCCAAGGACACCAGTAAGTTTTCACAGGAGCCATGAGGGGGCAGAGGTTGGAGCCTTGCGGGCATGGCCAAGACACTGTGCTACTCAATCCCATCTCAGCTCATGGCCAGAGGGAGGAAGGAAATGGGTCTCTCTCTTGCTTCCTGGAAAAGAGGGGGAAGGAGGGAGCATTCCTTTTCAAGGGGACCAAGCAGCAAACAATAGTGGGGTAACAGTGGTCCCGACCGGATGGTCTGTCTGCCATGTTTTTCACTGTCTTGGGCTTGGGGGAAGTACATGGGGGCAGATGGTCTGTCCACCATTTTGTTCACTGTCTCGGTCAGTGAGCAATTTCTACCTGCAAATCACTTTCTTTTTGTAAACTTTTGTTATTAATATTGTTGCTGCTACTGTTCTTATATCACTGCTGTTTCCAGCAAATTGCTTTTATCTCAACCCATGATCTCTGCGTTTTTTATCTCCCACTGAAGGTGGCAGGGGGGCACTAAAGGAGGGAGTGCCGCTCCTTTATGATGACAGGTGGCAAAAAAAAAAAAAGTCCCCAAAATCCCAAGAAACATAACTATTCTCTATTTCCATCAAGAAAAGAGGGAAAAAATCCCACAGCAGAGGGGAATGAATAGAAATATCTGAACAGGTGAAGTAAGAATCTAGACTAAAAGGAAACTAAAGAAAATAAGCAGTTAAATTTTTATTTGTGGGGAGCACTGGACTGGAGGGGAAAGTATACAGAAGAAAATGGGAACATCTGCTTACAGTGGAGAAAAAGAAAGCAGCCTAGTGGGAGCAGGCAGCTGCTGCAGAAAGGAGGAGACTTATGAGGGAAATAGATGTGAGATGTTACCATGCTAATGAGAGAAGAATCTAACCAGGGGAACACAAAATACACCGACAGTTCTCACGGCTCCAGAAGTTTGATCTTACTAAACCATTAACTTTTTCAAGATTACATTTTTTTTAAGCTATTATTCAACAGAAAACCAGACACCCTTTAAAGTTCTATCTATATGCTAAATCTGTCCCACTGCAGGACATACACATGGCCCTAGCATCCCAGCTGGACAATATTTCATCAGTAATACCTCATCAGATGCTCCTGCTCTGCCCTCTCAGGCTGATATACAAAGTGCTAGAGCACTTTGAAACACATAGAATGCACCTCCCACTCTCAGCAGTTTCTCTTCACACCCCACATCCTTATTAACAAGACTCTAAAATTAACAGATGTGGTTGCCAACATACACACACACAAATACCTCAAAGGAGTTTTAGATACTGGACAGATTGCTTTTACTGTCTCCTTCAAATTCAGATCCATATACACATTCAAATGTAGTCAACTACCTCCATCTGTGGCAATGACCTGACTGAAATTAGGGTCCTGAAAAGAGTGGTGACAGGACTGTTTTACAAATATTACAGTTGGAAGCCTACAGAATAGCACTTCATAAAATTGTGGACTGGATCCTATAGAGCTACTCTGTAGAACTCTGAAACAATTACATTCTTGGTAGGTGCCTCTGAAATAATCTACATTCATGAATTGCAGTACACATTTCTATTTCTGCCACAGGTTTTGATATAATCTGCTACCCACAATCTTTATAAGAAAAATCATGTCTGTGCATCTGTATGCTAAAGAAAAAAAATTTTCTGAAATACATCATCCTAGTGAAAAAAAAACAAAACAAAATACTCTTGAAATACAAGCTTCAAAAGGAATATATCTAAATATTTAGATCTGAACATTTATTTTTAAAAATCTGAATTCCTATTTCAGGTGAAACTTGAAAACTACATTACACAGAACACTCAGTGGAGTTACTTCGTCACTAAGTGGAGTTATTTTGCCACTAAGTAACAGAGTGTACAGAAGATTACACGTGACCTTACACTCTTCCTAGCCTCTGAGCTAAGACAACAGTCATCTTGCATTCTCTTTTCACTGAAAAGGATGTACCCATACCGAGTGTCATCATGAAAGCAGATGCCTACTTCATCTGTATAGAACTCTAATTCTTAAAAGTAAATGGTATCTTGTGTCCCACATAGCAGGGTATTCAACTGAAAAACATGTAATTTTTATCTCCTAGAAGTTACCTGGAATCAATGGAAGAGATTTTTAATAGAAAATGAGGTTGTAGCTAAATAACAAATCCTGAAGAACTTCTTAGTTATTCAAAGATAAAATGTGGAGTACCTTGGTATCAACCACTATTGAGTTTGGAAGTGACTTCTGAAGGTCATTTGGTCCAACTCCCTTATTCACACGGGGTTATCTACAGCCAGGTGCCCAGCACTGTATTTAGATGGCTTTTGAATATCCCCAGGGATAGAGGGAGAGTCCAAAACCTCCGTGGGCACTCTCTGCCAGTGCTCAGTCTCCCTCACAGTAACAAAAAGGTGGGTTGTGATGTTCAGAAGAAAGCACCTGTGTTTCAGTTCGTGCCCACTTCCTCTTGTCCTGTCACTGGGCACTGCTGAAAAGTGTCTGGCTCCATCCTCCTTGCACTCTCCCTTCAGGTATTTATGTAAACTGGCAAGATGCTCCTGAGCCTCCCCTTCTCCATGTTAAACATTCACGGCTCTCTCAGCCCTCCCACACAGGAGGGAGGCCTCAGTCCCTTCACCATCTTCATGACCCTTTGCTGGACTTTTCCCAGTACATCCATGACTCTCTTTCACTGGGGGGGCCTCGAGCTGGACACAGTATTCTGGGTGTGGCCTCACCAGTGTTTAAATCAAAGGCTGGACAAGGAATATGTGTCTTTTGACTGACAGGACAGAAACTTCTGAAAATTTGGATTGTTTTAACAGCTTCATGACTACCATCCCATAGTATAGACATGCAAAAAAAAAAAAGCAAACCTTTAGTCTCAAAAGAAAAAAAAATAAAAAGGATGCCAGCAAGCCTATTACCTAGACCATGATACTACAAAGGTGCCATCAGCTCCACTTGCACATTTCCTATCGATTTGTTCACCAGCACAGCTATTTGTGACAATCTGCTTTAAAATACAAAATAAATTGTGACCTAGATCTAAGTCATTTTATAATATCATTGAAAACACCTCCTTGGTTTTTTTTAATAAAAACAAGGATGAAGTGAGGTTACCAGGCATAGCCAGGAGAAGTAGGAAGAATGCCTGAACCCTGAAAGACCAGGAAGCTTCCTACCATCAAGATTTAGCTGTTTGGGCCTTACAAAGCTGATCCGTCACTGCCAAAGGCATCAAAAGCTGAATAACAGAATGGAGTGCACTTGTACCTGAAGTGAGTACAGTTGATTTGCAAAAGACCACAACATTATTGATTGTAAATTGAAATGGCAACTGTTCACCTCCACTATTTGGTGTCCAGTAGTTCCCTTTCAGACACTGTCGAACTCCAGAGCAAAATCTTTTCATTTAATAATCCTAGATGGATTGCTCTTCCACACATTTGTGTAATTGCTTTTTAAACCTAATAAATTATAAACATTAAGTCCTTCAGCATGCAGTTCCAATTCTTAATTATGCATTGTACAAAGAAAGACTTTATTTTTATAGTCTTGATCAGTTTTGCTGTACCTCTACTATACTTTTTATTATCACGAGGAAAGGAAACCACAGAAAGTATGCAGGATGTGGGCACAGCTTGAACTTTCACAGTGACATTTTTATTTATTATTTTGTTTTCCTTTCCTAACAGTTCCCAAAAACCTATTTTGCCAGTATATCACTATTTTTTTTAATTGTTAACTAATTCTGCCATTTATCAATGATTATCTCTAATATGTCCATCACTGGTATCAAGTTCGGCAATTGTAGATATTCAAGCCTTTTTAAAAACTGTCATCACATTTGTCACCTTGCTTCCTTTCCTGTGATGTGGGCATAAGTTCAAGTAATAGTTTACACACCACAGTTCATAGCTCAGCTGTTTCATCCTTCAGTTCCCTTAGAAGTCCAGGGTGAATACCAGCTGGTCTTAGCAATCTGTTACTGTCCACTTTATTGACCTATTCTAAAGCTTCCTCTACTGACCATGGAAGTTGTGTTTCTTGCTCCAATGCAGTGTCCTCTCAAAGTCCAGCTTGGAGGTAAGTTCATTATTGGTCAAACAGAAATAATTCAGAGCTTCAGCATTTGGAAGCAGGAAAAAAGGGGTGTTACTCTTTTTTTTTTTTTTTCCTTTGGAAGCCAGATATGAAGCAGTAAATCTTACTTTTGTATAGCATTTTTATTACATCTTTATCCATGCTCAAAATTCAATAGTATGAAAATTTTAACATCTTAGCTCTAAATCAGCAAAACGGTTACAATCAGAAACCTACTGAAGTCCTCAGAGTTAAAATACAAGCATATACTCTTAAGTGAAACCTGCATGAAAAAGAGTCACTCAAAGACGTGGCTTCTGCTGCTTATAGATTTTATGTACTATCTTTTAAATATGTTTAATATGCTGCAGTCTCTCTATTTCCTTAACTATGTTCTGAGTTATTTTCAGGTGAGTCTACTAGATATTTTTTCTTTTTTAAATCTTCTAATGAAAAATGCACTACTTTGATATCAAAACTCTTTAAACTTCACTAAATAGCTTCTAGAACCTGGACATGGCTTGTTTCTGGACCAAAGTCCAATGTACAAGCTAATTTTAGTTCTTACTGTGAAAGTTTTAAAAACCTTGGTATTTATTATTTATCTTTTTCCTTTTTATACCTTAATTCACTACACTGTCAAAATTGTTTCATCATGATCTTAACTTTCAATTTAATACAGATGTTTCCAGCCCTCGAGTTTCAAAGACTAGAAGTCTTTGAACATACAGTAATTAAAGTTTTTTCACCTTTAGAGAAGGACTTGGGGGTGCTGTTAGATGAATAACTGGACATGACCTAGCAACGTGCACTTGTGGCCCAGAAATCCATCCACATCCTGGGCTGCAGCAAAAGCAGCGTGGCCAGCATATCAAGGGAGGGGATTCTGCCCCTCTACTCCTCTCTGGTGAAACCCCACCTGGAGTCCTGCATCCAGTTCTGGGGTCCCCAGCACAGGAAAAGACATGAACCTCTTGGACCAGATCCAGAGGAAGGCCACAAAAACAATCAGAGAGCTGGAGCACTTCTCCTGTGAAGACAGGCTGAGAGGGCTGGGTTTGTTAATCTTGGAGAAGAGAAGCTCCCAGGGAGACCTTCTGGCAGCTGTTGAATATTTAAAGGGGGCTTATAGAAATGAGTGTCTGTTGTGACAGGACAAGGGCTTTAGCCTAAAAAGGGTTGATTTAGACTATATGTATAGGTGAAATTTTTTACCGTGAGGGTGAGGAACCACTGGAACAGGTTGCCCAGAGAGGTGGTGGATGCATCATCCCTGGAAACATTCAAAGTCAGGTCAGGTGTGGCTCTGAGCAATTTGATGTCATTGAAGATGTCCCTGCCCATTGCAGATGAGTTGGATTAGATGACCTTTAAGGGTCCCTTCCAATCCCAACTATTCTATGATTCCAAAAGTCAGAGTATGAAGACGTGGCTGAGCACTTCTGCTAATAGATGGGAGTCCATTCCTTCCCTTACACACTCTGCTTTTCTCTTGCTTGCATATTCCTAGAATTTATGAACAGGGCAGCATAATAATCAATGTACTTTAAAAACCTCAACTCACAAAAATGACTGAAAAATTAACAGGGGGGGAAAAAAGTTTGCTATCAAAGTAGGAAGTTTAATTGGCTTGTGGAGTAATCAAATGAGCATCCAAGTGGGGCAGACCATGTAACCAGGAGCAGGACAGAAGACATCAGTCACGCCTCTTCCCTTAAGTGTGAATGAACTGATGTGTTCTGTTGCTCAAAGAGCACCATCCTGTGATCCCAGCTGAGCAAAAGCTTGCAATGCATGTGAAAGAAGTTGTTCACCATTTTCCTGACACTATTTTTATCTGTATAGTGAATTCCAGAAACTAGTTTTTAGTTGTGCCACTTCCCTGCAAACCCATGTAAACACTATCAAACAACAGAGGGTACTGGAGCCCCCCACCCCCCTATCTAGCAGAACCAGATTTGCCTGCCACTGAAATATGGCACAGAACAAATTCATTAAATTTTCTATCATGTATATTGTAAACAAAAATCAAACACTCTCAATTAATAATTTGTTTTTAAGGGTCTATGAATAGTACATGAATAAGGGTGAATAAGGGTGGATAAGGGTCTCAGAATAGTACACTGTAACTGATAAGAGGGACATTTTTCATAGTTGATTTGATCTTTGTTATTTTAAGATTTAAAGCTAACAAGTATCATCTAAATGTATACATAGGTTGAAGATGCATTTCTGACAGAAAAATTATTCCATCAAGATCTCATGTCCTTCCTTTAAACTACAGGATTTATTTCACTTGTGTGAAATAGTGTTATACAGTCTTACCAGCACCCAGCTCTCAAAATCAGGTTTACTAAATATCCTTACAGATGAACAATACCTCAGTTCACAGTAAAGACAATTTTTATTAGTTATTATGTAGAAATAATTTCAATGCAGAACACATATTGCACTATATGTTATTCATCTGTAAGTACTTTTGCTGAACAGTTTTATAAAGGGTACTCTATGTATTCTGATGTTATTTTTAATTCTTTTATTAACCTCTAATACTAACTTAAAACAATCCAAGATATTTCCAGCAGGGAAACACTGGGTCAGGCTTTCAACCTAATTCTTTGAGTGACTATACAAAAAACCCCAAGACATGGAAGTAAAATAGAGAGGGTAGTGCAAGAGCAGGAATGAAAGATCTGACAAGAGAGGGAGGAAAAAACTTACTAAGCTACCACTGTCACCTCACAGCACTGTCAGTGCCTCACAAACCACAAAGGCGGGGGCAGACCAACCTGACAAAGGACTGATCATTAACCTGTGACAAGAAACAGCAGTACATGGGACTCCAAACTGAAAGGGCAAATGGATGAGAATAGCAAACCAGGATTGCTAGGGAGGAGCAGGTGTATCCTGACTGAAACTGAATGAGGATCCACGGTCAGCAGTGGCCTGCCAAGTTACAAAGGCAGCAGGAGACCAAGGCTACCAGAGATAATAAATAGCACTCCCATACCAGCCGCTGAAGTACCTCAAAACGCCTGAAGCATGTCTGGAGATCAGGATGGGACACTTCTACCAACCTAAGACATGAAATACTGGTATATAACCAGGCAGTGTGACCAGATCTCCAGGATGATGGCATTAGATGAATGGCAGCTTGAAAATAGCAGTGGCCTTGAAGGTCAAATTCTTGGGTGTGAACCTTCAGAGTGAGACTGCTTACCCCCTGTTACAATCCCTGGGAGCTAGAAAATCTGGGAGACAAGCCAAAAAACAGACAAATCACTGTGGATTTCTCATCCTGCAACCTGCAACCCACCCTCTTCCTCACACATCCCTGATAAACCTGCTGCTTATAAACATTTACTTTATGTGGTGTATGGGAGCAGGGGAGAAAAGATAAAGGAATGCAAATCTATCCCTAACTTGTAAGTTTTTGGAAGAATAATACCAACTACTGTGTCATCTAATAAACGTAAAATAGGAACTCATGGTCTAAAGTTCAGGTCACTCCTAAAACAAAGCACAGCATATAAATTTTTTGCATTTTTTTTAGGTCTACCTTCAAAATATTGAGGTCTTTTTCTTAAAGAAGCATTCACAAGGTAAGTGTACCTGAATCTCTCTGAACTACTTGTCTGGAACCAATCTGCAGTTTAAATTTATTCATGACTAGTTTTTACTTATTTCTCTTGCTTGAAACAGTTCTTTTCCCTTTCTAACACTCTTCTTAAAGAGTAAGAAAATATCTTAGCACTACAACATGATCTTTGCTATTTTTAATTAAACATTTCAAATCCATTTAATCTCTTCACCTGATGATACCAGCAGCTTCTACGCATCTGTGATTTAATCTGTCTTGAGTCTGGGACAGTAGAACTGAAAGTCACTTTACAAAGCGTGACTTGTAAACATATTAATGACAATGCTTCCCTACTGGAAACAATTCTGTGAAATCCAGGATTTGTTCTGCTCTTCTTCCCTTACCTTTATATACTTTTTTTTGTAAACAACCAATACATATACATATAAACACCCATATGTGCATGAACTGAAGTAAAAATCACAGATTCTAGTGCTTACCCAAAATTTGTGTTTACACTGTTAAATTTCAGGCATGAGCACCTCCACTAAATTCTGATTCCCTGACCACAAGGGAAGGCAAGTTCTAATGCCATGCTCTTACACAATATCAAAGGCATCCAAATGGACTGGAGAAGTGTTAGCTTGTTTCAGACTGATTCTTTCTCTGGTGTTTAATTACCAGGTTTCTTTGCTTTCTCCTGATAAAGCTACACTTGCACTTCACACTCTCCGTTCCCAAACGCCACCAATACTCTGCCACCTTTTAAGCAGTCAGCTACTGTAGTTCTCCATAACCCACTATTAGCAGATGAATGCCAGCAAGGCCACGCAAAGCTAGTAACAAACTTTTTTGCTGCCTATCTTCCTATCCCACGCTCTTTATTGGCCCCTCTGAAAACTTCACGTACACACTGGGGCCTCAGTAGCATGCTGGTAAATACCAGTTAGGCAAATGTAATAGCATTTAGCAATGCGAACAAGGGATTGAATATGTTGAAATTTCTTTGTTATGTGAGAAAAATTCTGTTTAAATACAAACAAGTGAAGTTACAGTTAAAGGTTTTGTATGAAAGAAGTCCTATGGTTCTGATTTTGTAGATCCTACATGTAGTATAAATATCCTGAGATTACTTGAAATGCACTTGAATAGAACAAGCTCTTTCAAAATTCAGCAACGGGACTTAAAAATAATGTAAAATTTCTCCATCTTTCTTAAGTATTTGGCTTTGTTCTCAAATTCGTCTTTATTCTACTCATTCAGCTTCTGTAACATCCTACCCTTCTTGAATTTGAAAATGCTTCCAAACCCTGCCATCACGAAGTTCAGCCTTTTCTTAACATACACAACAAGTCATTGAGACTATTTAACAAATACTTATTCCCAAAACTGATCCTTCAGAAACTCTACTAAGAGCCTTATAGTCCAATGCACCCTTTTTCAATATTCCCCACATCCTCTTAAAATTATGTGTTTTACAAGTCTGCAGCTAAGCCCACTTTTCCTTAATATTGGTACAATGGCAATCCGATTGCGGTCCAGAGGTTAAACTGATCATATTTATTTTGCTTAGAAAAACTGTCATCTTCTCAAAAGAACTAAAATTTTATCAACTGTCTAGTATAATTTACTTTTCATATGCTGAATCTGACACACACTTCACTCTCTTTTTTTTTAATCTACGTCTGTGTCTTTGATTATAATTTTGTAGAAAAACTGTTCAGTGTTTCTGCATATCATTGATAATGGACTAATGAATCTATGAAACAAAGTCCTCTGTCATTTTTGAAATTAACTTATAGAAAAGGTCCTGCCTTCTTTTCCCAGCAAAAATAAATATAAATCTCCTCAGTATTCCCTTGCTATAACCACTAAATGATGCATGATTCCCTTTGCTATCATCACTAAAAATCATATACACTGTTTCTAATAAAAACAATGAAATGGATTTACATAATTGAATAAAGAAAAAAACAATAATGGTCCACAGTATAAGTTAAATTCAAGGTCCTTATGTGCACAAGCACTACAAGGATTACGCTGAAACAAAATACGAATTTAGCCAACATTTTTTATTGCTAAAGCCAGAGCTGTCAATCAGCACATTTGTTTGCATGTTCTCATTAGAGTACATTGCCTCAATCTCAACAGTCATAGTGAAGAATGTTGAGAGCATAACTGAGCATAACTGTATCTACTTAACAAGCATTTATGCACCCTCATTAATTTTTTTCATCTCACTTTCAAGCATGACATGGCTCATACCAGAACAATAACTTGCTGATAATTGTTTGAGACAACAACTGGACAGGAACAGTGCAGAGGTGAACTTTCCTATAGATTACAGTGTGCCTCAGTGAATTACAATTAGTTCTAAAAGTCATCTGTCCTGTCCAGCAGCTTTCAAGACATTTCATTAGGAACTAAAGAAATCCTAGCGTATTTTATGCTTTAATGACCCAGTTGCCTTGTATTTTCTAAGATAGAAATTCTCCAGAACATATGACAAATATCAAAATATGTCAGCTCACAGCTCAATAGTATTTATCAAATTGTCACATGATATAAACTGAAGCTTAGCTTGTCATTCATTAATTTAAATGCTAATAAAATAACAAGAATAATTTATACAACTCCCAAATCACAAACCACCTTTACAAAACTCTGATGATAACTTTACTGAACTCCTCTGCAAGAAGATCAGTGTCATATTTAGGAATATAACAAAACAATTCAGATCAAGTACAAATCACTAAGGAAAACAACTGTATATAGAGTTGTGTAATTGTATTCCATAGCAAGCTAAAGGAAAATAGAGCTTAGTTTTCTTAATACTGTTCATTCTCTTGGGTAAAAAAAACCTATCCCCTAATCTTCCCGTCTCACCCAAAAATCCAAATATGATTTGCTGTAACTGAAAAAGGAAGTATCAATAAAAAAATCCAAAATACGTATGCCTTTCTGCAACAAAATACTATACATCTACTTAATCTATGGTTATTATGTTGTACTGATAGTAAAAACAATCAAGAAAACAAAACAAAACAAACAAAAAAAACAAACCACAAAGCCTAACAAGATTACTTATAAAATAATGTTAAAAAAATCTTTCAGATGTCTAACTCTCTTAATAAACTGTTATGTGCTGATAATGTTCCCTGTCTCTTCCAGAAGAACCACATCAATGCTGCATTATATCTTGCTTTTGCTACCCCAAAACTCAACCTTTTTGGAAGTTAAAGGATAATTTCCTCTACATTTAGCTCTAGTTTCTCAGGAAATTGTTGAAATGAAAGTGTTCCGTTTCAGCAACAGAAAAATCTCCATATCCAGAGAAACATTATTTCTTTAAAAATTGTTCATAGTTAGAAGGCTGCCTTCATAATAAAAAATGGGTTTTGTTTTTACTGTTATTATTAAGTGACAGATATCTGCAGAAATTATTCACTCTTTTTACTAGGATAAAAAGAAAAGTTTGGTGATGAAAGAAGAGCTATAAAAATGAAAGCAGATTTTCAACAGAAAGTCTGACTTTAGATGCAGAAAAGAAACTGCATTGAAGATCCAGTAGAAACCTATATCCTGACCAAATTCCTCAATTTGAAACAAGTAAATACATGGGCCTCCAGCAACAGCTAGTGGTATCAATTTATATTGTGTAAGGAAAAAAAAAATTCAATCAAAAAAAAAACCAGACTTAAATTAAAATTTTCCACTGCCTTAGGAAAAGGCCACACATAATGACAGCGTGGAGACAGACCACTGCATCTATTCCAAACAGAATGCTGGACAAGCATCATTGCAAACAAACAAAGAAAGATAGTGCAAGACTTACGTTTCTGCATCAAGCAAGCAAGGAGCCTTCAGGAAGCAGGAAAGATTTTCAGGTACAGTTTAAAACCAGCTGTTAATCAATTAATTGTTTTACCTCCCAAAGGCAGCACTGAGAACAAATGCAGTTATAGTTTCTTGCATAAGGGCACAAGTACACCACAGTCTTTAAGCCACTCTCATTTCTTAAGGCATACATTAAGTCATCATGGTCTTCCCCAAAGCTGGGAATGTTCCCATACAAATATGGTACAGGAACTTTACTTTCAACATTGTATATTCAAAACAGAAGAAGCTACAGCCATACACGTGGATAACATGCCTCAGTGAATTCCAATCACTGGCACTCAATCTCTCTCTCTCTAGGAGTTGTGTATCCAGGTATCCACCATACTATGCTCTACTCACACACCTGGAACAGCATCCTGGAGCTTACAGAATAAATATCATTCTTTTAAAAGCACTATGATGCTTAGAGATATCAGCAAGAGTAGCTGGTAAAATCATAAATGCACTTGAAGCAACCAACAACCACACTATTACCATAAAGTTCTCTCCATATAGCAATCAATGCTTATTCATCCTAAATCCCACCCATTTCCCTTCTAACAATGCCTGATGCATCTGCAAATGAAGTCGTTTGGGGCCTCTACAATACAGAATTTGACACCCAACAAATGGGTTGCAAACATGATGTTTTGTTTTGGTTTAACTAGACAAATGTAAGGCAAGAATGGTGAGAAAGCTCTTGGAGCTGTTGGTTGTGTTTCTCCTGTGGCTTTTTTTTTCTGGGGGGGAGGGCTGGTGGGCAGGTGGTGGTATTGTTTTCCCACAATATGGACTTTATTAACATTTTAGTATCTACTTAAGCATTGTTTGTCTATAGTTCTCACACTTTCAACACTTACTCTGGAAAAAGGAAGTTCAAAAATCTCTTGGACTTCCCATATTTACTCTGAAAAATGGGATTATGAACAGGTCAAAGCTAACAGTGCTTTATGGAAGCACTCTATGGAAAAAGAGAAGGTAGATGCAATTCTACCTACCCATTTGAGTTATTTTCTCTCCTAGGGTTCCATTGGATCTCAAGTGCATCCAAAGATGCAAAGACACACACGCAACACAATTTGAGATGGATAAACTTTGAGAAGGGAATTTGACCCAAAAACCTACAGCAGAAAAAAAAACACTGCCAAAAAGAAATAAATATGTATATAGTGTCTGTGCATTCTGGATGGATAAACCTTTCTGTAAAGAAAAAAAAAAACATTTCTGCACATGTAAAAACAAAAACAGGTGTCATGGCAGCATCAATATAGTGGCTTAATTTTATCCAAAGTGAAGTACAAGAATGGGAAAATACCATATATTCATAGGGAGCGTTTTCTGGTTTCTGCCTTCAGAAATAAAGACTTCTAAACATTATGCAGTCACTGCTAAAGGTTCTTTGTCAGCTATGCTCCTGTCCTGCTCTTCCTCTTTTCCCCTATCAGAGCGCAAACACCGAACATCTCCAGGAAAGGAAGTGGTCTGAGCTCTGTCTATAGCCAAATACAATGATCTGCCTTCATTATGCAGGGTGGAGATGCTCATACTTCAGTTCATGAAACTCTGAAGAAAAGGTTCTCTTTTTCTTTTCCTTTTTTATGATACACTTTACAAAACTTGGCTTAGTGATTTTAAATTCAGGCTAAGGACAGATAAAGAGATACTGTGTCATAACAATATACTCATAATGTCATGTTTTATAATTGAGGTGGGGGATTTAAGAGGAACTGGTTTGATCAATATTCAAAATCAGGACAGTAATTCCAACCTGTATCTTTCTTATCCACTCTAAAAAATTAAGCCTTTGCTCCACAGAAAGAAAATAGAAAGCTGTTGTCTTTTTGAAATTATTCACCAGTTGAACCCAAACATCTTTTACCCAGTCAACCTGAAGAAATATGTGGCTGTATTTATGTTGCTCTATAAGAGAAAGAAGGGAGGTTATACAGCAGCTTCCCACTTCCAAGTAGAGCCTTCCATTTTTCATTACTACTTTAAAACTGTTCACACTAACACAGTAGATAACCAGGACTGTATTAGACACTTTATTAGACAATTAAGAAATGCAAAATTCTTCTTCCAAAGCCTTCCATTTCCTTTTAGCTGTACTTCTTTCCCTACTGCTTCAAACAATTGAAATAGTAAACGAAATAAGTTTAAAAATTGCCTAATGTTTCAACAGTTAGGTTCCCAAATATTGAGTTTGTACCATTGCAATGTTCAAAATTAACTCTTCGGTACCAAGTAAAACCAAACAGTAATGTTTCTCTACACTATCCACTTGCAAAAATATGACATTGAGATTAGAAATACATGAGCTTACTCTAGCTGTTGATATTTTTGCTGTTGTTGATCAGCAGTACCAACATAATTGATTCATTATTAAGTGATTGGGACATGCACTTGACAGCTACAATTTCCCTTACTATCATCCAGGTTTTCAGTAGCACACACTGAGACTCTGCACAATAATTCTACTTACTAAAGCTGTTTCACACAAAAATGATCCAGAGTTGCCTTCTTGTATTTACTTTCTGAGAAAAAATGTAACCACATAAGCTACAACTCAAAAAACAATAACAGAGCTGTTCAACTTTTAAAATATTCTTTTTTTGTGTCCACATAACTTCAAATTAACACACAGATCTAGCCTGACTATACTTGGCACTTAGAAACATCATTTTAATCCTGTCAATAAATATGCAAAGCTATTGTTGTTTCCATTTACACTGTACATATGTACCTATGTAGAAGCGAAATTATTTCTAATCTATGACCTGTATTTTATCTGAATGTTGGTAAAAAAACCCCCCCTTTTTATGTATTAGAGAAATTTACAAAATATTACGTTATGATTTTATCTTGAAACCTATCATGATAAAAGCCTTTTCCAAGAAAAACTGATGCTTTGGTATACGATGACATTTCTTCATTAGAAACTATAAAGGTAGTATTCTTGTAAATCTCTACGGGCATATTTAAACCTACAAGTTAACTATAATAGAAAACACATTTTAAAAAACTGCTACTGTTGAGGACTGGGGAAAAAAAATCTATACTTAAAACTGCATAGCCATTATTTTCAACACATACTAAAAATGGTATTTTTTAACAAAATATTTTTTAAAATCAGTTCTAAACTGCAACTCAAAAAGAAAGAAGAATAAAAAAAGATTCTTTGTTTCCTAATCTCTTAAACAATAGTATATATATATCTGTTTACCAAAAAAGCAGAGGTTGCAAGGTTTACAGAAAAGCACAAATCAGTAACTTATCCAATATGATGTTAAGATTTTTTTTTAGTATGAATGTAAGATGAGCAAAGTTTGGAATCTTTTGTACATGTAGAAAGGTCAAAGTAATATAAGACATAGTACAGGCTGAAAAAAGATTCAAGAATATAGTTGCTATGGTGAAGACAGGAGGAAGCAGAAAGTCAAAAAGACATGCATAGTTTCTATAAAGTATTTGGATACATAACAAAAAGATGTGGTGCAAGAATGTAACACAAGACATTACAGTGATTTCACATAATACATGCAAAATTAAAGCAAAACATAAACAAAGACAGAAACATACATTGAAAACCTACTGAGAACTCTAAAGAAGTGCAGAGACAGACATTTAACAGATCATTACAATTTCTATTAGAAAATGTAATATTGAATAATTCTTAAATAATGTAATAATAGGGTATAATTTGTGATCATTATTAAGTTTTTGTTGGAAGAGAATCTTGTTGATTACAAAAAGACTGCTTACATAAAATTTTTAAAAATCGTATTATATTCATATGACATAATCATTACTCAATAATGAGTGTTTGATCTAGTTTAAACCATTTGAGATCTAAGGTGACAGAAGTGTTTATTTAATTTCAATTATATCAGCCACTAAACCATCAGACAGACTTAAACATGCTAAAACTGAGAAAATTTATCATCTTATACTTAAGCAACCGAACTATCATTTTTAAACATCAGTTTCACATCAAATAGCAACAGTAATAGCAACAGCTATAATTCTGATCTACCTATTCTTACAAGTATATGTAAAGTCCTCAAAGTAAGAGATTGAGGTTTAAAATGAACTAGCATTAAGGAAACCACAATGAACAACAGAAGTTACAGTTATAAGAATGTTTGATTTACTCTAATAAGGGAATGTCCATAGCTCATGTATCTGTCTCCCTACAAGAAAGTTACATTCAACCTCAATTAAACTACACTACTTAGCCCTGTGGAAACAGACACCATATAAACTGGAGTGAGCAGACAGCTTGCAATGTAGATGCACAAAATCCATAGCTACTGTACTATTAAGCATCTTAGAGGTTTAGTCTTGAATGTCCAAGAAATAGGAGAATATCTTTTCTCTCTGAAATACAGACTATAACTGCATGCATGTACAGTTTTCTGAGAAAAGTTTTTGTGAAGGAACTCAACCTGGCATTTGAAGCTTAATATATACCTAGTAATCACGTTACAGGTGAGTGAGCTCTCAGTTCCACAAGGGAACATTCCACTTGATAAAAATATGTCAAAATAGTTTCTGAGAAAAATCTGAACGAATCAGATTATTTACTTACTGAAAGCAGCATTAACGTATCTTTCAAACTACTAGATACCAGCAAGTAACAAATTAATCAATTTTCAAGTGTAATAAACAAATCGTGCTGAACACCAAATCTCCAGAGTACAATGGAGTACTTGCATGAAAAACAAGTTACAGAGCTCTGTAACTAAAGCCAGTGTCAATCAAGGGCACATAAAATCTCCATGTGGCTAGACTTGCCATATTTAATAAATAAATCCAGGTATTATCAACAGCATGAACTTTTTAATAGATGAATACAAACAACATAGTCCACATTCCGTAGAAAAAAGTTAATTAACAATAAAGAACTACCATGCCTAAGTCTGTACTGCTACTCCTCAATAAGATAGATTAATAGCCTTACATATTTTGCAGTAGAAATTTTTAACTATCACAAATACTAGGCTTTCAGGCATACAATGAATATCAAAAGTAGCTTTCTGACAACAGCCTGAGGACTTCAGACCAAACACTAATAATTAGTTTATGAGATATTCTTTAAATTCAAGAGGTCACTCATACTGGAAAATATGCTGAACCTCAGCAGAAGCAGGTAAGAAGGGAATTCAGTCACCCAAACCTTATTTCCCACCTTGACCTCCACACTCTTTCCACTGTGTTAACATTCCTAAAAATATTTTCAAAAGAAATGCTTTTAAAATTAAATGCCAGCTCATACAATTAATGCTGGCTTCAGATCATAAACATCAGAAATTATTCTTAAGTATCTCTGTAATAAGTTTTGCTAAAAAAGTCTGATAAACAATTTCAACTTACTTCCAAAGTACATCTTCAAAAAGTATTAGAAAATTAACTAGTGAAAGAGATTAAGTGTTCCAGAGAGCAAGGAAAGGCAGGTCTTTTGTGGGGGGGTTGCTTTATTTTCTTTTTCTGAAAGGGGATGTTTAACAGCCAAGAAACCATAGTCATTTCTGAGTCTTCTATAGGCCAAGAGATCTGACCGACCTCATACATTCAAGCTGGATACAACTGGACCTATAAACACATTCTAGATTAGAAGTTTCTATTTAACACTCTACAGTTTACATCAAATTGTAAGATCACTTTTGACACATTTAAGGGTTGCCCAGTACATGAAAAGTAGGTAAAGTAAGACATTAGGAATAGTAAATGAGGTTTTAGAGGTTTCAACGCATTGTGTGTCAAGCTAAAGATTACACTGTTACAGGATATTCCCTCTAAGCTCCTGAGTTACACTGCTAACAATCTGTGTGCTCATCATACTAAGCACTAAACTCTCACAGTCTCGAGCCATAATGAGACTACAAATAAAGGTAAAAGGAGCATACCTTTATTTAGATGATATGCTTTCATATACCCTATAATAAGCAAATTATTCAGGTCTGTTCAGAAGAGTGCCCATTTTTACTATTGATTTTAGACAGGTCTGATACAGAAAAAACCTAATAAAAAGTATTGAGAAAAACATGCAAAATGAGGAAATGATCATTTATTTAATTTTATTATTTTATACACTGTCGATTGAAGTTCTGCTTCTCTTGAAATAAGTCTTGAAAGAGAAGAATACTAACAAAGCCAAACAAGAGGGAAAGGAACATCCAGGAACTGCAGTCATAAGTCAATTTATCAGAAACAGGTAAAATTGCTCTATTCATAACATACTCATGAACGTATCTAGAGTACAAGGAAATTGCATCACATAGCTCTAGACACCAGATTATTTAGATACCAGATTATTTTCTTTCCTTAGGGATACAAGGACTCTCAAATGTAATGCTCAGTAAATAAGTCATAGCTTCTTATTGTTGAAGACTTATTAAGTACCATAAACCAGTATTTTTCAATAGCAATCTATAAGGAAAACAAGCCATTAGAACTACCACGATTGATACATCAGAGAGAGGGTTTTAAGTTGATCTGGTTACTTGCATTAAATAACAACATCTGTTCTTTCCGGATTTTAAAAATATTAAAATGAAAAAGGGGAAGTAACATATCGTTTTCTCAGTGCTGTTTCTGATAGAGATGCACCTGTCCAACTTTTTGAAAGATGCAAGCAGTTTGAATCTTTTTTTCTCCAAATAAATAAGTTTGCAATATTGGTTATATACTAAAACCACTAAAACTTGCTTGATTACTTCAAGTGTGCTATACTGCAGTGCCAGAACTAAGATATTGAAACAAAAGCATGTAGTTCATGCTCAAAGGAAGTTTCACCTAGCAGTGCTGTCATACATCCACAGGCTGATTTTCTGCAAATAGTCCTTACTTCCTCCTATCACTTCCCACAAATCTACATAAAAAAACTTTATAATCTATACCAAATAATGTGATTTTCCCAGCTACTGCTTATCTTCACGTGTATTCAGCAATACAAAACTACCTGGTAAAAATACTTCCAAGAAACTTCATTGCTTTTCATGTTCACACTTATACTGTACTTTGCGTAAGTTTCCTCATATTTTAGAGTGTATTTTTTGTGATTGCACTTAACAGAGCCACATAAACTCTACAAAAAGGCTCATGTTATTTACTTGTAGTCAGTGGCATGAGATGGACAGTAAAATAAAATGTAAAGAGTTCTTAACTCTGAAACAGGATATGTGGATTTATTATAACCCATTTGTTCAGTTATAACACATATATTACTTAGAAAGAGACAAAAAAGTTCCAACTTCTAGAGTTGAGAACTCTACTTCTAGGAAAGTAAACAGGATGCACCAAACGTGTAAATCACCTTAACCTTTTCCTCAGAACTGGAGAGTGTAACTGAAGTCTATATGATAATCTGCAGCACAATTTTCCAAGAACACATCAGTGTTCTAATCTTAGAACAGTTTTCACAATTTGCACATTAAAAGCTTTTAATCACTACTATTGAAAAAAAAAAGAGTGAAGTAAATTTAGTAGTTTAGGTACATGATTTATAATCCACAAAAGAACCTTTCGCATTAATTCACAGCCTAAGTGCTTAGCAATGTTTAAATATACTCAAAGATTTAACATTCAGTGTTCTATTCCATATGAATAGCAAAGAAAATGCTACCATTTTCTTCAAATTAAAATATTCTCTTAAAAGCTCTCTAATATGAAAGAGAAATATGAAAAACTGACACAAACAGGAATCAATGAGGCAATTTGATTGTAGGTTACAAGACAAGTGCTATTTCACTGAAAATAAATCTTGTGGGAAATAACACTGAATTCACTTTTCCAAAAAGTGCAAAAGAGTTTTCTAGTTAAAAACAAGGCTATGCATCTTCCAATTACAGAATCACATTTCTTCTGCATTGTTACAGATGTACAACTGACATTACTTCGAGCATTTCTATTTCTTAGGGTTTTCTCTCCTCTTTCACCAAACATGTAATAGCTACTCAGTAATACAGATCATTTACTGTACTATGAGACACTCTTGTGGTACATTAAGGAATGAAGTGATAAGCCAATCATAAACAGAGAAAGTTTTAAACTCAGAAGGAATCCACTGCAAGCAAGCTTAAAGAATATTCACCATTTCAGAATATTTTATTAAAAAGCAAGCAGGAGAGATCTGCAGCATTCATTCTCATTGAAATGCTGTTCTATCTGACACGCTATTTGACAGAGGCTAAACAACAGAAATGCTGGAACTGCAAGTGAATTCTTTACTTTGTTGGCTAGAGAACACATTAATACCACATCTCACTATAAAACTGAGTGTAACTTCATATTATGGTAAAAAGGATATGTATTTCTGCATTAAAAATAGGTATTTGATAATCTAATGTATCTACCTAAGTTGGAATATCAGACAAATATACTGTGAATATAGTTTTAGGCTAATTCTAATTAGCATGCATTTAAACCTCTGTCCAGAAAGCTTCTCATTCCTCCAGCAATTCAGGCAAACAAAGTTTGTATAATTAAAGCTACTTGAATTCCTGCTCCTCAAAGTCTGTGCTAGAGTTCTATGAGACTGAAGATGATGTAGTCTCTATGACAGAGATTCTGCATAGTTAGTCTAGTATGCAGATTTGGTTATTGAACACATTTTTAATAAAGAAAAATATAATTTATCATATGAAAATAATAGTAGTATTTGTTTGCTATCTCATCACACATCTTTGTATTAGCCACAAAATGCTGGAAAAAGACGAAAAGGGAAAAATAAGTCTGTTTTGTACCAGTTGGAGTCTTTTTCATATTGTTTAGTTAGCATCTCCAAATGCTGTAGAATATGGTTTTATCCCTGTCTTCCTGTTACATTCATGTATGCATAATAGTTGACTACCTAGTCACTAGACCTTGCAGACTTTTGAGGAATTAGTCTAATCTTAGATGAATAAAAATTATTTAGTAGTTCTACTAGTAAACAGCAACAACGTATTCATTCTATTTGACCTGAATATCATTATATGTAAATGGAGTTCCTGCAACAGAATTATAATTTGATTAAATCTATATGACTTCCCTCCCTCCTCTTCCCACCCCTTCTTCCCCCCACCCCCGAAGACTGAATACAAATATTACCCTGGGTAAACAGAAAACTCCAGCTGGTGATGACAGAATAAGCCTTACCTTCAGAGTCTGGTGTGCCATAAGTACCAAGAGCTACACAGACAGGCCAGAACAAACACCAAGAGTGGTACAAATTAACTGTTTTTGTTATTATTTTTAAGAAAGTAAAGCATAATACAATTTACATTTTATTCTAAAAGCAAACATGAGTTCTAGCAAAATGAAACAAATCAGAGACAAATCAGAGACAAATCAGAGACAAATCAGAGGCACATTAGCTCCTTGACACAAGGAATGCTTTGTCCTTAATTTCTCTTATTCTTTTCATACTGACTTATTTTTGACACTGTAGTTTCAGGAGGGCTTTATATAGTTACAAATATGCTTCCTACTTAGAGTTTTGGTCTGTACTCCCAGGTTCTCAGCAACAGAAACCTGGAGATCAGAACTGTCTACTTCCAGTGCATATAAGTATCCTGTTCTCAAAAACCTATTTTTGTTGAAGTGGTTGAGATTCTTTCTATTTATTATAAAGCATGCACCTGCACAGCTCAGCTTACCTCACCATTTGTTCCCACTTGATCACTACCTCTTCCTTATTCTGCTGAATAAGGAAGAATCCCAGGTACATTCTGAGAGTCAACTGCTAGCAGCAAATGGATTCTATCTTCCCCTTTTAAAGTTTGAACAATTCCATTTATCACTACTGCTTCTCTTCTATAGAGTATTAAAACAGCAATTCAGTTCACACTACTAGATTGGTACTGAAAATAAACTCTTTTGGCTTTTTGCAGTTAAGATGATCTAACCTGGTTTGGTTTTAGCTACATCAATCCATATTTGTTTCTTTTCACAGCAGCATTATAGATCTGCTGAACTACGGATGCCGAGATTTTTGCTGCAATGTGCAACCATGCTTTGAATTCCAGTTTCTCTTCATGCATTCCAGCCACAGCAACCTTCCATTTTGTCAGCTTTGGTAGCAGCTTTTATTCAAACAATCTTGCTAAACACCAATTTGCATTTTCTATCCTCCCACTGTTTCAAATAGATAACCCAGTATTTCTCAAAATCTTACACTGAAATGCCAGCAACAAGAAAAAAACATTCTGTTTCATATATATCAAGTACATTGCAGCCAAATTTTAAGTGCCACAAGACATTACACCGCACAGTCCAGGAACTGCAAAGATAAGCAGTCATCCTAAGCAGGCTCTTTCTAGCCTCTTATCCTTGCCAGCTATACATATGCATTTACAATTTTAGAAGAGGGCATTTCTGTATCAAAGGACAAGTCAGATTGCATAGCAGGAAGCATTTAGTCTTTACAACTGTTAAGCTGAGTAATAGAGCAGATGAAATTCCTAAGTTTCATTATTCAACAGATGTTAGAGGTAAGGTTGCAGAAGAACTATCTTGTGAGTTAAAAAGAAGAGTTCCAGTAACTTGTAAAAATAGGAAGAGTGGAACAGCAAAGCCATAAAACAGAAATATGAAGTTGTTAAAAGCTACAGGATATGCTGTCCATACCCTCATTCTCTTACATTTAAATTACTTTGAATGTAACAAACTGATCCAGAAGAAGAATGTATCTGAAAACACAACTATTTCACTGTAAATATTTAACTATTGTGCCAGCCAAGAACTACAACAACATCCTGCAACTACAACAACTGCAAACACATCCTGCCCTATTATGAAAGTTTTCAGAATGTGGAACTAGATTATACCCTATGTAAAAGAAAAATTACCACCAAAAAAATCCTACGATTTCAGATCAAATAAATTCTCTCAATTCTTACATAACGTTCAGAACCTGATTGCTCTTAATAGGGGTATATCATCTACGGGATATTTACAAAAGTGCTTCATGGTGATGTGTATTTCAGAAAAAATATTGAAGGAGTCCTGTTAAAACATCTGTTAAAACATCATGGCAAGATACTTGGAGACTAGAAAAATCTACTAAGAATGAGGAAATTGTATGAGAAATTTATCATGTTGAGATCATGCAGAGAACAGCAGCCCATAATGGAAGTCTGTTTCACAAACATTCTTATGAAGCACGCAACTTACTGGTTTTTTTAATTAAGACCTCACTTCATTAAGAAAATAAATTACCTATTAGTTAAGGCCAGGTCACATTTACACGAAGTTAGTAGATAGAGAAGAGTATGTAATCTTAGTGGGTAAGGAAAGAAAATGCCTATAGCCACTTTTTACATATGAATGACTTGAAATATTGTTCCAGCTGAACCTGATCAAATGCAAACAGAACCAAAGGCTCTGCCAAATATAATACTACTCAAGTCTGCATGGCCTACCAGTACCCAAGTACTGTCTAACAGCTGCCTAATTGGACATCACTGCTCCATTAACACATAATCTCCTTATTTTTTTTTTTTGCTTTTCAAAACGAATTGTCCTTGAAATGAATTTCCTCTGAAACAAGCTATTCACTGAAAAACTAAATGATAGATTTTCTAAAGGACAAAAACTAGTACTCATGGAAATTTAAATGCTAATAATTTTCATCAACAGTGACTTTGAAGGTTTGCCAAATAAGGTTTGTTAAACATTCCTTGCATGTAAATTATTTTGCTCAGTTCACAATGAAAAAAGGCTACAATAAAAGCAGAGCTGTAATGAAGATTTTATTACACTCAGATATAGCATTACCTTTAGTCAGATATAAATGCCTGCAACATTAGATTAGAAATTCACCAAAAGCACTTAGTGTATAAACATGTAGCAAAACTAAATAGGAGGTAAAAACCCATGAAAATAGGTTTGTACCAGGTATAGAGTTTTATACCTCCTGTGTGATACAAAACTAGCAAATTAATTCTTGCAGAATCCTTGCTAGTATAGTGACAATTATATTTAAGTTCTTACAGTGAGTATTTTCTATTAAATAAATAAAATTATTAGACTGAGATGGGGCACTGGGATGACTTTCCATCGCTTGCATCTTAAGTTTCAAACCTGTTTTTCTATTCTGTTGGTATTTATAGTTTAGGCTTTATGAAATAGAGTAGTTTTTTGATCTCTGGATACATGAAAATAATATCTATCTCCTCTAAGATCTTACTCGTTCACAGTGTGGAAACATTTTCTAGTAGGAATCAATAAAGGAAAACTTTTATTGCTTCTAAAGCCTTCAAAGGCTTTTCCTACCACAGTGTTGGGAAATGGGAGTGGAGTGCTCTTGTTACCCTAAATATACTGTCATATTTTCATCAAACATGAAGTGACTGCAGACCGATATTGTATTCTGTGTAGAAATCAACTATAAAAAAAAAAAGAACCAATTGTTTGAAAGAAAAAGGTAAAGGTGAACTAAAGGAACTACTCTGTCCAGGCACGTCACTGAGGAGAAAAGTGCTCCAATCTGCTTTGGAGCTGACAGAAAATAACAGTCTGTGTGTAGAAGGTAAGAAACAGTCATTTAATAACAGAACATACAACAGTTCTGTCAGAAATGAAAAAAAAAAGGCAAAATAAATTAAAATTAAGGTATAGTTAATACTTTGCTTAGGTAGATGCTTACAAATGCTGTAACAAACTCTTCAATAATATATTTTCACTATCCGACAAAGTAGTTCCTAACTGAAAATATAAATCAAAGTACCTTATCTAATAAAAGTTTTTCTAATCCTATTTACAATGTCTCCTGACACACTGACTCTTTTCTACAGTCCTACCAGAAGAATGATCTGATGTTACTCATGATTCTGACATAGTTAGATTAGGACACTGATGACAAAGTCATTCAATAATTAATTAATTCAAGGGAGAATTCATCCTAAGAAATTGTCAAAGAAGGAGATTAAAGGGGAAAACATGCCAAAATTTTAGCTTCAAAAAGCATCAAACTACCAAAAAAAATGCTATTGTCAGGTTATTTTAATCACTGCTATGCTGATTTTTTTTTTTTCTATTTTTTGTTTGCCACATATTCATGGTGTTATCTGAATACCAAAGTCAGGGTTTAGGAGCTATTCATGTCCCACTTCTTTAAATACATTTAGTGGTCTAAACAACTGAATGCTTCTATCCATGACAGGACACCAGTAAAAATAAAATAAGTTGAATTAATTTTCCCTAAATTGGGCCTGTTTTGCTGTGACAGTATTTGGTAAGTAATCTCCATGTTTTTAATTCAATGCACAAGCTTCTCCATTTTATCAGAGAGCAGTTGGGTGGGCATCTGGCAGCCAGCCAAGCTTGATGTACCACCAAAGTATATTCATTCACTGATTCTTATACATCAATCTCTGCAAACCAAATGTGATTTGGTACAAATATTTAAAAAGAATAAGAGTAGATACTCTATTTGTTAAGAATAGAAACAACTAATATAGTTACTACCAAAGGAACACTAATTATGCCATCCACTCTCTCGATGTGAAGATTATATACTCAAGCTGCAAAGATACCACGGACATTTCAATGCTTTGGTTGCTGTTCCTTGCAAATACTCATAAGTTACTCTTGCCTTCTTCAGAAAAAAAACTTTTCTTCCTTATTTCATTCTATATGCACAAATTGATCTTTTTGAAACATTTTGCTTTTAGGATGGTTAGGATGATACTGAAAGGCAGCCAAACAAATGCATAGCAGGCCTTACTTCTACTTGTACAGTTACATTAAAAGGTAAATCAGGTTACTCAGTGCTGTATTACAGCAGAAGTGACTAAACTATATTGTTGGCAGTCTTACAGGTTTGTAATAATAAGATTCTACAAGAAGTAACGTTTGTGGCCACCTCTGGTAACTCCTCCTCCAGAGGAGGAAAATATGAGGACAGTAGGCTCCCCCTAATCTTTCAGATGGGTAACAGCGTGTTCTCTTGCTTATGTAAGGTAGCTGTGGCATGTTAAACACAGCACTAAACTGATTTAGACTGCTAATTTGATCTTCCCGCTAGCCTTTACTCTCTTTTCTGGTTTAAAATATTTGAGACTTAATTGGCACTATAGCACCTTAGGTCTTGATTTTTCTTGCAGAGTATACAGGGGAGAAAAAAAATTAGAACTATATTGACCTTTTCAAGACAAGTGCCAACAGAGATAGTACTCCCACAGAAGTGCTTTATTTCTGAATAATCAAGTCTGGCAGGAGCTCTGGTGTGATGGGATCAGACACTGCCATTTCCAATAAGATTAGGATGAAAATCTGTCCTAGTTGATAAAAAAAAAAAATTGAGAGAGATCATGCAGTCTTTCTCTCTCGAGTTTACTAGATCAGTTCCCGTTGATATCTAGAAAAGAAAGAAGAGTACATTTCTAATTTTTTCATGCCATCTCCCATTAGCTGCAGTTGTCTGCATATTGCCAAAAATAATGAAGAACTTACAAATGTTTTCTTGTATGTTTATGTGCAATTTCTAATCCTCATTTGGAATTTATCACTTTAAACATAAGAGTCTTTGGATCAAGTCAAATCAACTTATTGGTAGGATATTTATAAATACGGCACGTTAATTATAAAGCACGTATTTAATGAACTACTAGCTTTCTTATATTTTGCATACATGAGATGTCCAAATTGTCCGTTTGGATTGAAATGCTTCAAGACTTCTTTTTTGGTTAGAGGTTGCCTTCTTGTGTACTCTACAACCTCCTAAGTCTGGAATCACCTTGGCAAATCACTTCAAGCACCCAAAGGATTACTGTAAGCAATATGTAACTGGTTCTCTCTTGTTATCCTGAACACATATCCCACATTATGCCTAACCACTACAGTCTCACTACATTAATTATACTTACTCACAGACTTCAGCAACTTACTGCTATAATCTTCTCCACACCAGTACTCTTCAAAGTATCTCCACAAACCAAGGGTTTCTGTATTAAAATTTACCTTATTTCAGTACTGTAAGTCTTAAACATCGTAGTTTGAAGCTACTCCAAGCAACCTGCCACTCATATCAATGATTAGAAACAAGAACTGCAATAAGAGATGTTCCTAGAAAAGACATGCCAGCCTTACCACTTCTTATACTCCATTCTCCTCACTTAGCAAACAAGAAAGTTCCTTCCTATAAATACAACCTCTCCTATTTCTTTTGAACAATATACCCCTGAATTTTTCTAATATTCTTTGAACCTGCTGAACTTTCGAAGTTGTCTCCAAGTGGTCCCACTAATTCCTTAGCTAACCTAATTTTCAAAAAATTAAATACACATTTTAAAATTAGCTGAAGGGTCCTTTGTAAGAAATTCAAGATTCAAAATGAGTATGTGAAGAACATCTTGTTTACATTTATCTAAATATATTTAATGAATTATCCCATTATCTTCACACTTTTACATTTTTAACGCTTTTTTCTTGCAATACTATCTTGAACTTCCCTATTAAGTCACATGCAGTTTTTTTACCCCATAGCTTTAGCTGCTGGCAATTTTTCTGTATTACAATACAAAGTTTACTCAAATCTTGGATAAAGTTAAATCTCCCACTTTATTATCACAAAATTTTCAGCTTCTCTAATCTTAACATTTTTTCATTACACATCATGTGATCCAAGAGCTAATAATACAATATAATATTAGAAGGAATTTCTATTCGCAAGGTTTTGCACAGGTTTCTTTTACCCCACAAGATTTTCATGATTCTAGAGCTCATGTGCAAAGTATCACTTCCCTGTCTGTACTTCTAATAATTCCAGCAAAGTTAGCAGCATGTTAGCATCACAGACCAGTGATTATTCTTCCATCAGGCTTCCAGTGCATTACAAAGCAGTTATCATTCAATAATGAGCACTCGTGTTTGTTCATCTTATCTCTTACAATTAAGGTAATATAAAAGCACATGTAAACTCCAGCTCCGCTATTCAGTATTTCACATATCAATTAACTTTAAGTCATATATTCAGGTAAATGTTTTCCAAAAAATATAGTATGAGATTCCTTTAAAACCACTGTTGCCAGAAATGCTTTACACAGATTTTCGTCATTGGTCTGAGATCATGAGGATAACCTGGGCTGGTAATTCTTAAACTCTTGATAATTTTTTTTTTCTTTCTTTCTCTTTCATGTCTCTTCTAACCACCCCTCATTCCAATCCTTCTTTTTGGTATTAAAATGTATCAAATAACCAAAGACCACTCATGCAAACCATTCACATTCATCACCTTATTTTCAGTACTTGTCAATTACGTATCTTTCCCCCCAGCCAGTGAGTAGTCATGGAGCTGTCAGAGGTACACAAAACCAACTCCACTCAGGTAACCCACTCACAGCCAAAACCAGTGACTAAAACAAACCCACAACAAGGGTAAAACCGTGATGACAATGCAGTGACATTTCACAGGTTAGGGGGTCGCTGTAGCAGTCAGGGATATTGCCATGGACGAGAGCAATGACCCGAAATGCGCATTCACACACTGACACAAGCGGAGCCCTCTCGCTCAGGCTTTTATGACAAAGGAGTTGGTTTGCCATTATGCCTTTGACTCAATTCGGAATCAATGAAAAAAAAAATCACATTTCATCTTCAGTAAGTTGCTACCAGAATACCATCAACAACTGATGCTTTGATACTTCTCAGTGTTCATCTCAAGATTCTATTTTTATAAAACATGTTGCTTTCACAAAATGATTCAGCTGTTGAAAAGTGACAAAACTGGCTTTATAACATGCAAAACAAGACAAAATACCCTCTATCACCCATAGTTTCTGTAGACTTTCCATTATCACCATCACCAAGCAGCACAGTGAAAACACTCCCTCTTGTAAAGTACCAAGATTGCTGCCAGCAGCAAGTCAAAGAAGTGGTTATTTCCCTCTGCTCCCCTTCTCAAGCAATACTTCCCCACTCTCAGGGCAAACTATCTGGAGTATTACGTATGGGTTTCCTGACTTCAAGAAAAATATAGGTATTTTGGAATGAGTATAGCAGAAAATCGTCAGGATGATCAGAGGGCTAAAAATTAAAGCTGCATACTGAAAAGCTGAAAGAGTTGTCAGTCTTGAGAAGGATAATAAAAGACATGGGAACACTTATTGTTGTCTCAAATGACCTGACAGAAGGCTGGAAATAAGAGGGAACGAGAATTCTTGGAGCTGCACAACAAACAAGAGGAAATAGGCATAAGTTGCAACAAAAGATATTATTAAAAAAAAATTCACCACAATGACAAACATAGGAAAAGGTTGTCCGTCCCTACATCTCCATCTTTAGAAATACCTCAAACTACGCTGGAGAAAGTCCTGAGCAACAAGAACTAGACTGTTCCCTTTACAAAAAGTCGTTGGACGAGATGACCTTCAGGGGTTTCTTCCATGGTTCATGTCTCTGAAATGTCTCTGGATATACTCAACAAAGGTTTCCTACAGCCTGAAGCTAGGCCCTCTTTTACTTTTTTTTTCTTGCAGTAGTGTTTCTTTCATGTCTCCACAACATCTTCCGTTTTTCAATTGCTTCAATGCCCCTTCAGAATCAACATAATTTATAACTCCTATACAAACATCTGCTGAATCTTCAAATCTATTCTATACTGTTCTGTATTCCTTTTTCTAGCAAAAATTCCTCAGTGGATTATTTACATAGGCATAAGACTTCCTTTTCTGTATCAACACTGATATACTTTTGGCATATTAGCTGGCAAAATACACCAACTGAATATTTGAGTACTTCAATTCGATTTTACTTAATGAGAATAAAATTCACTTAAAAGTATCATTGAACATTCTGATCCCCACCCCACTTCCTCCTCTTCTTATGCAAAGATTTTAATGAGAAGAGTGCATAAGCAGACCCTCCAGCAGAGTAAAAACCAGCTCATTCTTTGCATGCCATCATTTGGCTACAGAATCGTTTTCAATTTCTCATTCTTCTGGTTTTAGAGACAAAACTTTAGAAATAGTCAAGGACTGTTCCCAATTTGAGTGTAGTGAATAGCTTGCTGATTCTACTTTAGAGAGCCTGGTGTTAAATCTCCTCAAGACTGTGAAGAAAACTGTACCTCTCTAATTTCTTTGGTAAATTTTGTTATAATCAGTAAGTTAAGTATAAGCTACAAAGAAGTATCCCCTCTGTCCATGGTCATGAGAACAAAAGCAGTTGCTTTGCTGTCCTCTGTACTGGAATTCATGCTGTCAACAAGAGACCTTGAGATCTGGTCCTGCCTACTAACATACTTAAGCATTCATGTAAAGTTCTGTAAACCATTCCCTTGAACAAAGATGAAATTCAGTTCCATGTTCCCCTTTAAACACTTACTTGCTGTTCTAAATAAAATCTTTAGTGTCTCCACTTCCTTTGAAAAATTAAGATGATGGCACACTTATATCACCCATGTGGGATGAGAGAGATTTCCAAACATAAAAATAAGATAGATTAAGCAGTAAGCCTCACCTGTAAAAAAGAAATAGATTCGTCCCTGCAGACCACAGTCTTTAAATTGCTACACAGACACGCACACGTTTGGTATGAAAGTGTACTTCACTGACTTTGCAACTGTAGATCCAGTAACTCTCTTCTATTGGGTTTTGTCAAAACAATGTATTCAGTCCATTCAGTTAAATATTGAGGGATGTTAATCTTGTTAACTCTAATGTTCTTGCTGTCTGTGGAGACTCAATATCCTCTTCTGAGCCATTAACATGTTTGGCCTGAATATCATCTTGTCTCCCAAATTTTACTGTTTAATTACACATAGGAAACTATTTCCTCCAGTGGCTTTTAAAACTTCCGAACTATTAATTCAGGGAACATTCTTGGGAATTCTCCTAACATTACAAAGGCACCATAATTAGCTTCTAGACTTATTTTAATGGATTCAAGCAAACATGTCTATGGTCTGTGAGGTTTTCTTGCCTTTTTATCTTTGTACAACATTCTTACTATTATTAAGTATCAGCAGCAATAAGCTATAACACTTGAACAGTAGAAACACTGCTAGGGCATAAAAATCATGCTTTGACAAGAGTGGAATAAAGTCCTTGGTTATGGAAAAAAAAATATTGGATAATACACACCAAAGCATACCCAAAAAAAAGGAGAAATTTGAGAATGCTATGCCACTCTATTAATAAAAATATCAGAATAATTTTTTTAAAACAAAGTAAAAATACAATAACCCCTGTTCAATTTGCAAAGAAATTAAACATTGCAGCCCTTTGGCTGCTCTAAAGTACTACATTTCTGATACCAAAACAGAAGGGAGAAAAAAACCTGTGTCAAGACATAACAGGCATTTTATATATGGGACAGAATAACCTAAACTACTACTAAAACTACTTACTTCCAAGGAAGGGACAAAAGTTTTAAAGCCAGGAATACTTTCAAATATTTTGTTCCTTCACAGTACTTTAAAAGTTGAGAAAGCTAAGCAAATATCAAAGGAGATTAATGTTCCTACAGGTTTATCAGGAAGTAAAAAAAAAAAAATCACTGAAAAACTATCATCCGTCATGGATCCAACATACATCAATTATCATATCAATTCTGAGGGTAAACACATCAGCTTCTGGGCTCCAGAGTAGGTTTCAGTAATTTATGAAGGTATTCTAATATTTTTTTTTTTTTCTTTGTGATAAATATTATCTGTATTCTCCAAAATAATTTCTTGGGTTTTTTTTTTCTGGGAGGTTTTCCTACAGGTCACACAATTTTTGTCATCCTTAAGTAAAATAATTCAATATTACTGCTTTAAGCAGTGTCGGATTTTCAGACCTTTTTCTTCATACATCCCACTTAGAAATGAGAATATTAATGTTATATTCAGAGGGTTTTTTCATATATTTATTGAAGTCCTAAGAATTTTAGAAGGTATCTCCAAAAGCTGAAAATTAAATCCATCAACTACTTACCCCTTTTTTGACAACAAAACGTAAGTTCCAATTTGCAAAGCATGTCAGCATTCTCATACTTGTCCTCTTGTGCTTTAACCCAAAAACAGGATTCTGTCATCTCCTGAGGCCTGATCTACAAGCAAGAGACAAAACAAAATTTTATTAATTATTTTGATAATATGCAGAAACTGTGCTCTGTAGACTCTAAAGCACATTAAATATTTAAGAGCTCTGTAAAAAGTGAACTTTCAGTACACAACTCATCCTTAGAGTTGTTGATATATTTCTCATTGAAAATAATAACCTTTAAAATAAGTGGGTTTGGACAAACAGATTCTAACAATGCAGACATCACACTCTGTTATCCAAGGTCTAAACGGAGCACATAAGCTTTGGTCTAGATTTAAAACATGGGCAAACTTCAAATAATCTCTGAACACAGCTGGTTTAACTAGATACGAAGTACCTTACTTTTCAGAATGTAGCCTTGATTATTTCATTAATTGTGAAAATCTCTTACTGACTTATTTTGATCTAAATAATTATAGTATCCAAACTCAGTAGACTGGAATACTTGATCTTGTCACAATGGAGAAGGAAAAAAACCCAAAACCAACCAAACACCACACTGAGCCTGTATTTTGTCAGCCATTAAATTTATGTCAACACATTTATACTATAGACAAATGGAGAGACCTGCAATGCTTCTTTCCAGTCCAGGCTACATAGATGCAAGACACTTGTTTGGAAACTGTATATCTCTAAGTAGAGTCCAGTGACTGATCCAACATAAAGAGTCTGATAAAAAACAAGGCGTAATAGGTCCCAGGAAGCATAAGAAGCATGCTTCTATCAAGGTTGTTTTATTCTAGACCAGAACTTACTTTTCCAGGCATCTCATAAAGTCAACAGATACTTGCCCAGATGATTCATGGGTCAATGAAACACAGTTTTCACAAAACAATTAAAAAGTAAAGACAGAAGGTATTCATATCTTACGTAATTTTAACTAATGTATCAATTGCTTATCTAGTCTTACATCTGACAATCTGTTTTCCCCAAGTTCAATGTCAGATTTTACATCAAGTATTTGTCATTAATCAACACTACCTTAGACCAGTTGAGTCTTTTCATGGTAACCTCAGGTTTGAATTCTTTTTTAGGCTTCATTCCAAACGGCAAAGCACACGAAGGCGGGGACCACTGTATTCCAGGCAGGCCTGGTAGAGGCGGTGGTGGAGGAGCACCACCAAAACTCAGAGGAGCTCCCAAGCCACTCAGAAGTGGTGGAGGAGGAGGGGGAGGCGGTGGTGGTGGAATTGCTCCATTAGAAGGCAGCGGTGGAGGAGGAGGGGGTGGAAATTGATGTGGTCCTGCACCTTCCAGTGGAACAACAGATGCATCTCCACGAGTTGATGGCAGAAAACCAGGTGGCACAGAGCCATACTGATAAGGAAAATATTCAGTTTCACGGTTTTATCAACAAAATACTGTAACAATCATAGTTTATAGATGAAATCCAGAAAACTAGTTGAAAGTCAATGCCATTTGTCTTGTATAGAACATTTAAATAAGAATAATAACCCCAAATACGATAATGAGCCCAATGTGCTTTTGATTTCATGATCAGAAGTGTCAATATTTGAAGCAGACATTCAGACCTGGGGGGTGCACACCAAAAATGACAAACTGAAAAGGTGTTTCCCACTTGTATTTCACATATCATGAGCTAAGAAGGGTATGATAGGTATCTTGATGAGATCTTATCTAGACTACCACGGTTTAGCTCAAATTAAAAAAAAAGTCACATCCTGTTACCCCTCTGTTGTTCTTATCCTACAGGTTACAGAGAAACATTCCAAGTACATAACAGCAGAATCTGAAGAGATAAATAATTCTGCTGAAAAACAGCTATCTTCCAATATAGGAGCATTCTCATTCTAGAGAACTGAAAACATGAAGCAATAATGAAAAAATGTCCTTCCAAAAAATAAAACTTCCTTACACACCAGCTTCTTATTCCATACAGAAATGACATCTATAATGTATCAAAATAGAATTAGCACTTCAGCAAGTCTAATAAAATTACTTCTACTATTTGAAGGACATCATAGGCCTGCAAACATAAATAAGAATGTATCTGACAAAAACAACAAAACAGTAAGTAAGAAATATTTATCTACTGGTATAGCGCTAATAATTTTTTCAATTAACTATGAGCTGAAACAGTCCCTTTTATTTTTAGAAAATAAAGGGAAATACATTAACCAAAGATTTAAAATTTCTAAAAGGAAATAGCTGAATATCAATAAATAGAAATAAATGCATGCACGACAGCATGATGATATTTTGAATTTGTGAACATAAGCATTGTTTACATGGTCAAGTAGACACTGAACAATTAGGCTCCAGAAATGAAAGAAATACATCAACCCATACCAAATGCAGGAAGAGAGTAAAGGAATGAGACCAGGGAAAAACAGTCATTAGAGGTAGAAGTCAACATTCTGTGTAGCAATTGATGCCATATGGAAGCCAAAGTTTCCTCTTTAGACAGATTTACAAGTACCAAATTGCAGTAATCAATTACCTGACATTTACAAAACTTTTCATCTACCCCATTAACAACAGTGGGATAATTCATAGTATGAAAATTACTGAGCAGAATCATATTTTATGCTCTCTGTCTGCATGTAAAAAAAGTTATATTTCAAGCAGTAAATAACAGAAAAAGTAAAATAGGGAGGAAACCGATTTCATTTACAAAAAGTATTTAAGTATGTTTTCAAGATACACACAGAAAAATACTTTTCTAATGAATGATATGCCACTCTTAATATATTTGGTTTTTTAGAATGCAACAATTTCTGTAATTGCTTTTTTAATGTTTGACTTTGAAATTAACAATTAATTTTGACCAGAAACATGAATTAGAGTGACATTTCTAAATAGACCAAAGCAGAGCTAAATTAATTTTCCTCACTAAGAAAATTAAAGAAGCCAATAAATATAAAAACCTGCCCTCAGAAGTATTAAAAAAAAACCTATAAGCATGTCTTTCTGATGCTGTCTTTCTTTAGCCATTTTTAGACTGTGCTTCTTATTTCAGGAAATAAGACACAAGAAAAATCACTTGGTCACACAGTCTCCTTACATAGATTTAAAAGCTGAAGTAGTTACAAGTTAACTCAAGTATTACTCTCAAAAAATCTGCACTATTCCTCTCCATCATGTTTTAAAACATCTATTTATGCTTGAAAATTGAAAAATTATCAAGAAATGTTCTTATCCAGCCACAGGTTATTTCTTTCACTGCTGGATATCCATGGTAAGGCCTCAGTATAGCAAACGGCATAATGAGCAATTTCCTGTGGAGGGATAAAGATCACAATGATGAATGCTAATCTAAAAGCCTAAGACTTATTACCCTATGTGGTTAATTACTTTGGAAATGTATGACTCTGAAAGCAAAACCCAAATGAAACCTAAGAAACTAGTTTAATTAACAGAGCTCAGGCATAAAAGGATCATCTGGGAACTCACAGCTAATTAATGTCACATTACAATTATTTGTATAAAACAGAATAAAGGAAACTAACATTCAATAATAATCGGTAACAAAGATTTTTTAAAAAACCCTCAACTCTACTATCAGAATCCAAAATAGATGCAAAAGGAAGTCCCTTTTCAAAAACATTATTTCAGACATTCATTTATACTGTCTTTTACCTGTGATTTAAAAGCTTGTAATTCTGTTTCAAGTTCATTGATTCTCTCCTCTTTTTTTTGCAGTAGGGCCTGGGTCTCCTGATGAACTACAAAATCTTTTTCAAACTAAGAAAAAAGAAAAAAAAAGAAAACTGTTGGTACCAGTTAGTTCTGCATGGTTTCTTTAAATTCCAACTTTCCCTTTTGTGCTTATTAAAATTCACATGATAACAATACTAAGGACACGGCTGCTAGTCTAACTTCCATGTGTCTGCTGAGTGAAAGAACCCTCTGTATCACCACTAGAAGTCTTTACAATATAAAATGGCATAAAGTATTAATGTATATTAAGTTAGTATTACACAGAGTAGCTTAAAAGCCATGGATGTACAGTAATACAGTCTGTAGATATGGAGTCAATTTTTATTCTGCCACTGTTCATCTCATTAGGGAAACTGATAACTGTTGAAATAAAGTATTCAGTTGGGTTTTGGCAGAGCTCTACATGAAAACCTAAATAGTAGAAATATTCTCAATTAAGGTTAACTGCTTTACACCACTTGGCTTCCTAGTCCACAAGGAACACCCAAATTCACACTTTAACACTGAACTAATCCTAAAATGAAGTTAAAAACTATTCAGTTACAGCATCCATTAATCTATTAAGTAATCCTGTCTGTGTCCATCTTATGATCACATGATGTAAACATTACTTACTTTTCTGGAAAGTTCAGAAGCCCTCTCTTCACATTCTTCTAATCTTGCTTTATCTACACAAACATCTTGAAAAAAATCAACAAGCACACTTACACATATGCAGGGAACACAAGATTCTTAATCACATATACACATATACAGTTTCATACAAGGAAGTATGATGCTATAATCATTTCCAAACATAGCACTTACCTAGTAAGTGGCTGAAATTTATATCTAATCTCTTACGATATGTGAAATCTGGGTCTGTTCCACTTCGATGTAACACTATCTGTGACACACACTCTTCAATTAATTTGAAATACTGTGGACTAAAGACAGAGATGAGCTATTTTATGGCATATTTATTTATCAACCTATACTTACAATCCTGTTTATGAACAAAGTACGGTCAAAAGCCTTGGGCTGATTTGTTTTCACAGAAAGGTAGGTGTAACCCCAAAAGTCTCAAAGGATAATTATGTCTGGCAGTTTATTACACAAAAACAGTTTACAAAAAGCCTGAAAAAACAGTGGACTGAAGGATAATTAATTCTTATATTACAAAATCTACATCTCTCCCCCTGTGGAAATACAGGAAGGGAAGACCACCTCCTGCTTCCTCTCAGTAAAGAGAAGGCTCTTCCTTCAGCTTGATTCCACTAGGTTTGTGACTTTTATAAGTACGAGTGCATTGCAGCCCTTCTTCAGTATGAGGAATGAAAAACACCTTGTTCTAAAATGCCAGGGGGTATGACAGCTGGGTCACTTGCCCAGAACATGCAAGCTGTGAATTCAAACCTTTTCAGGTGGAAGAGGTCTAGCGCAGATGTACCCATAGCAGGCAAGCAGCCTTAACCTTTAAATGTACATCTGTGCAGGATCTTGCCTAAAATGCAAGGTTATGCAGAACATTGAGCAGCAAACAGATGGCCCCTGCTCAGTTCATACCTCGTTCCTCCAGTGTTTCCTCAAAGACAACACAAGCAGATTTTTGGAAGGAAAGTGTTTGTCAGCTTCAAACACCTTAAGTTTTATTAACTGTTTCCTTGTAATTTATCTGATTAATTTTCCAGGAGACACAAAACATGTCTACACTGTCCTATAATTTATACTGAAAATATTCAATTCCAACCCAAAAGTTACTCTAAATTAAGCATATGTTCAGATTTCTACATAAAGTGCACTTCTTTGCACACCTGGTTTTGTTCTTTGACTCAAATACACCACAAAATTATAATGCTACTACCATGATTTATAACTGATTAAGACATCTCTCCTGATCACTTATATTTGCAATCAATAAGGCTCAGATCCTAAAAAGAACAGTTTTCTATATTTATAAAATAAAATCATACACTAAGCAGAAGAGACGAAAACATATAGATAGCATTATTGATTCAAAGTTGATATTTTCAAACATGAGCTCACAAATTGCAATCCACACAGAAAGACTAAAACATATCATTAAATTTATGGAGGAAATATTCTATTAATGACTGAATAATAAAAAAAATCCATAATTAACATTTAACACAGCAATAAACATACCGGATAAAATAATCATTTCTTATCAGCAAAAGATGTTGGAGAATAGAAAGAAAATATCCTTCAGCACTAGTGTCCTTAACTGTATTCCACACCATGTTGTAAACATCATTTACTTCAGTAAAATTGTTAAGGAGAATACTAACAAAGAACAAAATATTTCAGTCAAATGTTGACTGATAACTTTTTTAAACAGAAATTACAGCAGAAAAATATCCACTATATGCTTTATTTTGTTCATATTTGTCCTGCTGATATTATGGAAACATTTATGTTGGAATAGACCTCTAAGATGATCAAGTCCAACCATTAGCCAAGCACTGCCAACTCCACCATTCAGCCATGCCACTACATGCCACATCTACACATCTTTTAAGTATCTCCAGAGATGGGGACTGCACCACTTCCCTGGGCAGCCTATTCCAGGGCTTGACAACCCTTTCCCTAAGAAATTTCTCCTATTATGCAATCTAAACCTCACACGGCACACCTTGAGGCCCTTTCCTCTCATTCAGTCACTTGTTACTTGGGAGAAGTGACTGATCCCTACCTCACTATAACCTCCTTTCAGGCAGTCACTGAGAGCAACAAGCTCCTGATGCTCCCTGAGCATCCTCTCCAGAATAAATAATCCCAGCTCTCTCAGCTGCTCCTCATAGGACTTGTGCTCCAGGACCCTTCTCTGGACACGCTCCAGCCCCTCCATATCCTTCTTGGGGTGAGAGGCCCAAAACTGAGCACAGAATTCACCAGTGCCCAGTGCAGGCGAACGATCAATGTCCTGCTCCTGCTGGCCACACTATTTCTGATCCAAGCAAAGATCATATTGGCCTTCAAAAGGATATTCTAGTTCAGATCTAATGTCTTCTAAACGATGAGAGAATTCAATCATGTCTTCTTCTTTATGCTCATTGAACACTTTCAGCTGAATATCTAGTGCTTCATTCTTTATACATTGTAGTTGCTGCAAAGAAAGGCTTGTGAAATTAGCATTTCCATATGTAAATAAACCTTATCTTTTTAATAAATTCTATAAGTCTGTGTTAGTTAAAAGTTTAAAATTACAGGAACACATGAGTTTAGTTAAATACTCAAAAGCTAAACATGACTTCAGGCTGGCTTCAAATTTTTCCAAAACAGTCTATCACATGCTCTTAAGCAAAGTGTCTTGGGGTGACATAAAATGCTGAGGAATCAGAATAAAGTTCAGAGAGTAAATTTCACCTTTTCATTTTTATTTTAAGGCTGATTCTCGTATCTGACTCTTTCCCAAACTTAATAAAATGCCTTTGAGAATAATTTATTAGAACTTGTTCTTTCCCATTCCCCCTCTCAAACTCAAATAATTAAAAAAATTAAATAGTAATGCAAAGAGAGATGACGAGATGCTTACTGGCAATATCTCTTTCAATCCACTGCGCATAAATTCATTTCTGATGTGAAGCCTAAAATCCAGGTCATCAGGAGATGTAACGAGAGCATTGATGAGCTGCATGCAAGCTACCTGTAACAGAGTAAATAATAAACTATTTTATTTCTTAGATTTCAATATGCATCACAATCAAAAAGATACAACAAGCTAATAATTAGACCTTACATCATTTCTAATTATAAAACTACTGTAATCTTGTAACTAAGCTACTTAAATTCCTGATCAGCCACATGAGCTATAAATATCACTCTAGTTCACAAATTTCCATAAAAAATAAATATTTTCTCACTCCATTGAATTTTGTCATTTTATTCAAATATCAAGTTCCTTTTGCCAATGAACTGTAGCAGATAAAAGCATAATTATCAACATTAAAAAAATCATTGCAAATATACATTTATCTATACATATATATAAGAAGTTAGTGACATAACCTCTTTATTACTCTTGAAGCCCGAAATCTGAAAGATCTTTTTCAAGGAAACATACTTTATTTAAGGCAAAACAATCAATGTTATGGTATTGTCAGCTATATTCCTATTTAACTGAGTTCTTTTAAAGCTAAGTGCTACTAATGTAATGCTAATACCTTTCTGAAAGAAAACACCATAGGTGTATTCCTCTTTGATACATTAGGTTATTTATTTTTACTCATCAGGTGATGATCTAATTGTGCTCACTGTGTAAAGAATATGGAGAAAGGACTGGAACAGGCTTTCATTGCCTTGCTGTGTCTGTTAAACACTTTTTTTAAAAAAAATACAAAGGCAGACTTACAGTGAGGCAGGGGGAAACCATTAGGAAACATTACTTTAACAGACTTTAATACAACCAAATAATTTTTAAGCCATAAAAGCTTTTTAAAAACAAATTTATTTCATAGTGGTAGAATTTTTGAATAAATAGGAATATAGCTAACAATACCATAACATTGACTATTTTGCCTTAAATAAAGACAAAATATGTTTCCTTGAAAAAGATCTTTCAGATTTCGGGCTGCTTAAAAGTTATAGATAAGAAACAAACCTTGGTTATTCTTCTCTTCATATAAAGCTGCTAAATTGCTAACAATTTGAGCCTTTAACTGTGACAGTGGATTCTTCATCTTTGTAGTGCCTGCCAGAACAATTCCTATGATACTTCTCCTCCCCAAAATGTGTTATTTCCTTCATTTTATACAATTTACTTCTGTACATATGTCTACCATATTTTAGAAACTTAAGGGAAAATAAGACTTTGTTAACTTATCAATTATTTTGTTCAAATTCAAACAAAACCTCTGTATTACTCTTGAAGCCTGTTTCTGTCCAAGTACTTTGTCCTAAGAGTTACTCTACTATGTTACTGCCAAAGCATCACTCTACACTAGGTAACCTAGAAGGGTGCTATCCCCAGAAACTACAACTACCAAAAGATAAATAAAAATAATATAATTCTCTTAGATCTAAACACCAACACATCAAAACCAAAATTTTTGAAACCACCTAAGATCTCCAGTATACTTTTCAAAAGTAGACTGAATAAAATCTTCAAGGAACTGTCTCAACAGCACCCAACACAGAAAAGAGGTTCTGCTGCACAACCAAGTACTTCTGGACACAGAAAAAGCTCCTCATATTGAATATTTGTCTGTAGTCCTGTACAATCTTCTTCAGGACACGTGGCCTTGCAGCCCACTTATTTTTGCTAGTAACAGGCTACAGGTTTTGTATGAAGCTAACACCACATGCTTCCAGACCATTCAGGCTTTATCGAGACTTGGCTTGCCTGTCTGGAGCCCAGTTTTGGCTTACTTAGTTGCAACAAGATTTGTCTAGTAACAGAATCACTATCACCCCATTAGTTGTACTTTTTTCTTAGCCTTGTACAAGTCTCTGGCATAAACCTAACCATTACGTACATTTTTGTAACTAGTGGATAGAATATGACCATAAATAAAATGCAGCATAGAAAGGTATAGGCATGGGATGGGAGTGGAAATGTGTTTGCACTACTGAGAGCCATTTTATTAGACCACTAAGACTTCACTTTGACTAAAATTAAATTCTTGTCTTTGAATACCAGGTGTATTCTTTAGGCCTACAAACTGCACAAGTTACAATGTCACAGCAGAAGAATTTGGATGCAACAAGAGGAAGAAAATGCAGGCAAGCAAACCAGTTAAATTTAGTGCAATAAAACCTTACCGAATAGATTATCTTATTATCTAAGTATGAGCTTTATTCGTAAAGCTTTTTTAATTTCTTTAAGTATGGATCCACTTTATGAGTATTCATCTTCCCCTTCATCAGCCAAGATGAAAATTTTTACTCCCCTAATTTTGCTCTTATTTAATTGAAACAAGTTATATCATCTCCAATTCATCTCTCTGGAGTACTAAATCTTTCATTCAATTGCATTTTCTGGATTCAATTAGTTGTGCCATTCAAAACCAGTAATTCAGTGCATTGAAAGCTGCCACCAACATGTGTTCTCCCGTTACCATCAGTGTGGCATTTCAATGATGGTAGACTCCACTGGACAACACTACCATACAGTCAGTACTAAAGTACAGTACTACAAGGTTACCATCACATTTCAAAATAAGTCAAACTCCATGTTGTTTGATTATATATAATTTGGAACCCTTGTCATTGTTATCAGCAGTTTAAAACACAGTATGTTTTCCTGCAAAACTCTATATGAATGGACTGTTAAGCAAGGAAACAGCATTTATCACAGATTATTTAAACTATCAGTGAAGAGTCAATCAGAGACAGAAAAAGTATTACTATGAAAATCCTGATCAAGAGCAAACTATAGTTTTATCTTTGAGACAGGCAGAGTAATTGCAATGAAAGGATGTCTACAGCTGTAATTGTTCCCAGAAAAAAGATTATTTTCTTTTAATTTGCCGAATCGACACAGTACATGTGCACGTGCTATTCAAATGCAACAGAGCCAGATACGACAATGAAAAGCAAGAAATTCATCAGTAAGAAGTACTGCTATTCTAGTACTTCTAGTCAAATTTGATGAAGTGGGAGTTCAATTGCAGTTCGTAACAAGAACATAGTTTAGCCTTCCTGGAACAAATAGGACAAAGATTCATTGGATAATATTAGCAACCTATTTATTTGCAAACGCAAAGTCTACAAAAAGCAGAATGAGAAAAAGTTAAACAAGAGGAAGGAAACACAAGTCTAAGCAAGGCATTGCTTACACATCTAAATTCAAGTACATTTGATCACAAAGTCTTTTTTCTAAGTTTGAAAACTTTTTAAAGGACTAACAATAAAAGCAAGAGCCAGAACCTGATAATAGATCACAAACATTTAAATCATGCTCCAAGTGAAACTAATCCAATACCCAGCAGTTAGCGTAAAATACTTAAATCACACAAGATCACAATAATTTCAAATTAGTTCATTCAGTCTTGACATTTAGGTAAGGTAAGCTTTGTTCTGATTGACCCTATTACATAAGCAGTTATGGAAAGGACCTCATTAGCACAGAGCAACCAAGAATCATCAAGTTATTCAGCAAACCAAAATGCCACAGCCATCTCACATCCTCATATTATTAAATTATAAAGAAAGATTAAATGGTATTCCCTGACAACTGAAAATACTGGGAAGATAAGGCTACTGATGAATACCTAAGGTCTTTTACCTAGTCACAAAAATGCTTCTCCTAGGATATGCATGAACCTGCAGGTTTCCACAGGGATGAGTAGTGTTCATTTTTCAGGAACTTAACCAGGAAATTAAAAATTGCACCTTTGCTTCACCATGGTGCCTTTTCTCAGTCCTAACTGCAAAATTAGAAGGAGCTGGCATCTGCAACTAGATCTGCATGGAAGAACAGCACTCTTCCAGTAGTTAAACCACCCGCTGGAGAAGCAGTGGTGAAAGATGATGAATAGGGAGTAAAAGCACTCATTTGATTCTACTAGAAGAATGAGAAGTAGGCAACGAACAAGTTGTTGTTTTTGTTTTCACCACTTTCTTACATATAAAAACGGGTTGTGCCAGAAAAGCTGTACTTCCTGCCTCCATGACTTGAACAAGCAAAGTATAAGCCTTTCCAGTTGTCATCATAAATATACAAGGTACCAGATTGCCCCGTATGCATTTTAGGCTTAAGATGTTAAACTACATTTCCTTTAACAAAACCAGAAACTCAGTATTACTCCTGGCTGTAGTAATATTCTCAGAATAAGACCACTAATCTTGTCTTGAACCAAAATCAATTAAGTATGTTTTCCATAATTTTGGATTTTATGAAAAATAAAGAAAGAATATCTTTTGCTTTCAACAAATGCAAAAAATAGACAGAGCCTTCACTAAAAACACAAAAATCACCCTACTGAGGCCTTTTATGTATTCAGTCTTCTAGTAACAGAAATGTTAAGTCAATTCAAAATTGAAAAGGTCAGTTGTTAGTGTCAAATTGAACTGCCACAAAGCAAGCATACATACATCAAGCAGACAATCAAGGCAAGTATGCCAAGTAACTGACAACTGTAAACTTCTGTCTCATTAAAACACTGTCAAATTAACCACCAGGTCAATGTCATTGTTAGAAAAGTTTACAGCTGATTCACATGAGGAACCTTGATTTTTCTGGTCTTAAGAAAAGAAATCTAGCAACCATTTATGAAGTCTGAAAAAGTAAATATCAAAAAGCCTTTTAGCAGAAGGAACAAACTCTAATGAAAGTTTAACTCAAAAAAAAACCAGAAAAGAACTTTTAATGAGTTTCCATGTCTACACAAGATGCAGCAAATGAAACAGCAAAACATTACCTCTTTGCAGGAACTTCTGACTAACACTCTCAGCAAAGCCAAATGAATATATTTAGCGTAAGTATTTTAGCAGAAGTATTGCAACTGTAACATTTAAGAGTAAATTCTCATTTTTAACAATGCTTCTGTCTTCTATATCAGAGTATAACAAAATACCAGATGGATGCACAGCCCAATTGAGAGAAGGCGTAACTAGTAGGAACAAACTTTTTTAATATCTGAAGAGTAATCCTAGAAAAATAAAAGTTGCTACTGCATAGGAAACTCAGCTGAAGTTTTCTGCACTGATTTGGTTATCTCACCAGTGGTATCTTGCTAAAGGGAGCTGAGCATCCCAGCAAACAGTGGGTACCCATCATGGGTAAAAGGAGAGGTACAAAGGATTCACTTAATTTGCCTGATGTTTCAAATAACGTAATGGGCTGCTTTTAGGGGAGTTTCACATGCATTTTCAACTATAAAGAAAAGGAAGTTACAGCTTTTTCTTTATTAAATCTACAGTAGTTTTTTCTTTATTAAATCTACACAGATGCAAATATACACAAGCCCTGAAAATTCAGCATCACATCTGAAACCCTAACACTCAATACAATATCCTCCTAATTTCAACCTGGTAGACCTCAAACCGTTATATGCTCAACAGAGACTTAAACTTAACTTAGATATAACATCCTGGAATTGGAAAAGAATTTTCCTGAGCTAAAGCATTTCTCCCTACTAAATCAAAATATTTTAAATTTTTTTTTTTATATCCCAGAGTAAAATTGGTATCTCAGAAATTTTTTGGAATTCCATAAAATGTATGGATAGCCCAGGGAAATTCTGGATGCCATATCCCTGGAAGTGTTCAAGGTGAAGTTGGACCAGCCCTTGAGCAACCTGGTCTGGTGAAAGATGCCCCCTCAGGGTAGCCGGGTTGGAAGCACACGGTCTTTAAAGGTCCTTCCAACCCATACCAGTCTATGATTAGACCAGAGAAGGAGTAAGGACAAAAGGACAATTTTTCACAAGAGAATTCCACTGGTACTGGCAAAATCAAACTACAAACAATTCTCCACCTGCAAATATTCCTTTATGGTTTGCTTTTCTGTGAGACAGATGAAACAAACAGCAACTTCTATTGTCAGATAAGAACTATTTCATGTAAAAGCTGAGTAATGCAAACATATCTTTCAAACTTTAGATTAATCTTTTACTATTTTTGTAATAGTCACAAAGAATTATAATTATGAACAGCTTTCAGTCCAGCTAGATTAAATGAATATCAATGAGTTCACATCTACACTCTCAAACCAATGATTTATAATGATCATTCAAATGCAGTGTAACACTTTGTGCCTTCCTGCAGTAAACTCTACATCCAACTGAAGTAAATTGAAAATAAGGTGTAAGTTTTCTTTCCTCAGACTCTCTGAGTGCAATTTTATTATATCATAAAGTGAGCATGAGGGATAGACCTCCCAATGATTTAAAACATTACTTATAAAATGCAGTTGCCTAAAAACTTGCTTTTTTATTACTCTTCTATTATTATTCTTCAGTTTCAACAAATATTACCAGAAGAGAGATGATCTTTTTGAATCCAAACATATGACTTATCCTTTATTTTAAATTTATACTGTCTTTTAACTCGCAAAGATAAGATCCGAGTGAACAGAAATTAACAAATTAACCTGCAACACCCCTGTGTTTCCAGGACTGAATCTTCCCATGGCACATTTTAAAAGACAAAATTATAAACAATATTCCAAGATTTGACCCCAATTTGAAACACTCAACCCCCTACTCCTTTTTATTGTAATGACTTGTTCAGTCCAGAAAATAGGTAATTTTATTTTTACTTATTGCAGTGGTTTGTTAAAAAAAAAAAAATTACTTACTTGCAGCTGAACTGAGTTATCCTGAAGACCTTCTACAATAGGAGAGAATCTATCAACATTCCTTTCCTCTGCTGCTGCTGTTACAGCTTCCAAAATTTTTTCAAGACTACAAGAAAAGACAATCATTTCACTCAGGAGATATTTAAACTTGTTCATTTGCTATCTGAAAAGCCATGTTGCAAGATTATTCACCTGCCTCAATTTCTAGTAAACAACTTTAGGAAGTTTAAGCAGTACTTGTATCCTTCAGAGATTTTTGTAACCAAAGAATGACTTACTGGATTACACGGGTTAAAAAAATTATGCTAACAAATATTAAGCAAAATAATTGCCCCATAACTATTTCCATCTAACCAGTACATCCACCTGTCAAAAAGAAAACTCACTGATATGACTACAATAAAAAAATCACAAAGGTATTCTGAAAACTGACAATATAACACAGATATTACTTTCAAACCTAAATTGAAAATTTTGTAATTTCATTCAGATATAATTTGGGATATTGTAAAATTACCTTACTATTTCTTGCTTGAATACAATACTTACATGTTTTCCTCTCCAACAATGCACATTGCAGATAGGAGTTTAACTATATCCGTCATCATGTTAGTTTGCTTGGGATCAATTGCCTTGGTCAGCAGTAAGAGGCTCCTCTCTTCTCCCAAAATTCTTTCCAACCCATACTAAGCAATAGAAAAACATTTTTAAGGGAGGGAATCCAAATGACTATTAAATATCTAGAAATGACAACGATGGTTCCCTCAAGTAAGTATTTCAAATGACATTTAAGTCTGTGAAATAATTAATTTAAAAAATTAAATGAGAGAAAAGTCCCAAATAGGTCACTTGTTCTGTAAGAAGGGCGTGTATCAGCATCAAAATTTCACATTATTGTCTTGGAATATTTCTGCAGAGAGGAAATGGCAGATTTCTGGCAGACAGAAAGAACTTCAAACCACAACTGACCAACCCACCACTTCACCAAATTACACAGACTTATCCCCATCATGTACCTATCTAATTGAACTATAGTAATCTAGATTTCCAGATTAAGTAAAATCCCATACCTTATTATTCATGAAGGCTCTCAAACACTGTATAACTTTATGCTGACTCCTCTTCACAACTCTGTCCTGACTGAATAAATCCAAAATTTAGTGTAAATAAATGCTCTTTAAATATTAAGAAAAGCTAACAATTTTATATTAAAGCCTTACTTTTTTGTCTCAACCAATCGTTCCAAAACATCCAACAGCAGTCCCAGACCTTCTCGGCCAAAGTTTTCAACCCAGCTGGAGAGAAAGAAAAAAGACATCTTAGATTTTAAAAAACTGACAGTTAGAAGACTATTCACAGTGAAAGAAAATTGTCACCATAAATAAAAACAGATATAACTGGATGGTTTTAAACCCAAGGTATCCCCAAGAGAACACAACAAAAATTTAAAATTTCAGCTACTACCAAAGGCATCTTTTGGTGAAGTTAAACCCTTGTCCAGTTTTTTCTACATGAGACAGCTGCTTTATGGTCCTGTTTAGTATTGCTCAAAACCCCTTGATATCAAATACAAGTAAAGGATCGCTGACAACAGCACTTACAATTATAGAAATAGAAAACTGGGCACTTTTTTTTTTTTTTTCTAAAAGTAAATATATTATGAAAATATATTTTCTCTTTCTTGGATGGATGTTTTATTATGAAACAGATTAGGCAAATAATTGGCAACTATTTTTGGCAGATCTGGCCATATCTGTCCTAAAGATAATCCTACAAGATTCATTTCTTTGAACATTTTGCATTAGCAGAATTATGAGCAGCCATTTTGCTGTTCATTCAACAGCTCGGGATGATCGACTAAAATACTGATGTATTCTTACTGCCCTTACCTCTGCTTCCACAGGAGAACAAAAACTACTTACACTACCCAAAAAAACCACTCAGCTTTCTGGTCATTCTGACAAAACACTAAGTTATCAGTGCCTCTATTTTCAAAATATTAAAAATGTCCTCCTAATGAAATTCAATCTATTGTAACCATTATACAAAAGGAGAAGAAATAGTTGTAGATAACTAGTTATCTGTAATACTACATCTAGCTAGATCACTTGAACCACTTTTGATGAACTAAGCTGGCAACTGTGACATCAAAACATCTAAATTATTTACCTGAAGATTAGTGGCCAAGATTATCTTTTTTGAGGCTTTCTTTGAGGCTTTCTTTTTATAGTGATGGGAAATAAACACAGCTTTTTGCAGTAAGCCATAGATTTTAGTACCTGTTTCTAAGTACCAGGGATCAAATTACACAGTATCACTTGATTCACATTTTCTCTGTCAACTAAAAACACATTTTACAAAGTACTAATTGAAAACAACGTTGTAGAACCACTTCTTGAATTAGAAACTGAAATGTCAACAAGATTTAAAAGTTACATTGATTTAAATACAGTAATTGAAAAAATCAGAAAAAAATCCCCTAAATTATATATTGTCAAAAATATCACAGCCCACAACATGCAGAATGACAGGTTAAATTCAATATAAATACCTTTATCCTTTGTTATTATATATGCACAAAATCCGAAAGTTTCATCCATTATTTCTCATTGTCCATATCACACAAAGCTGAAGACTAAAATAGTCATGGATTTATAGCAGCTGGACAAGAGGTCAATATTTTTGTGTCAAAGCAAGTTGCTTCTCAAAGATCTGGCTACTGGCAGTTAAATCATGGTCACCAATATCTGCATACAACAAGCACCAACTGTTGCTACATGTTAGAAATATGGTTTAATAATGTTTACTCCCCAAATTTTCAGTACGAAAAACAGTGTGTTGCTGTTCCATTTTTGCTTTTGTATGTAAACCCTACGTAGGAACTTACGGTTTTTAATAAGGCTATTTTTAAATGCTCTCTTTAAGTCTAGTAAGGTCTATCCAAACATTCCTTTTCTAGCACCACTAAATGCATCAGAAGACCTTTTCAGAACACATATGTTCTAATGGTTGTGATCTTTCTTTTGATTGTAGACTAAAACGGATTCATGGACAAGTAGTAGAGATTGTTTATTAAACTGCTGTCTATTCAAATACCTCTTCTCTGGTGTTTTTGTAAGCCATAGTCACTCTATTTCCAATTCAAAGCTCTCAAATTCACACATATTTTTAGGCCACACATCTATTAACTAGCACCTCATAAAGATCACAGGCCTTGGTTTGTTTTCTTTTTTCGTGGCAGGGGAAGTTAACTTTTGTCTTGATGTGTAGGAAAGAGGCAGCAAAGGAAATGACATACAAAAAGATGAAGCTATCCACTCATATCAAGAACAGAGAGAAGAGATTGCTCTGAACAGAAGCTGTCACACATTTCATACATGTTGTATTTCTCTTTCCAAGTGTATACCAACAAGCAAAGTTTGGGTTGTGGGTTGTTGGGCTCTTCTTTAAGAAGGGGAAGCAATTTTTAATCTAAAAGTACTTTCACACTAATGGAGGAAGTATATCTTCTGTGAAATCCTTCATCAGAATAACTCAGGCTACTGTAACGCATGTTTCTTCCCACATGAACCATGACATATTCTAAATAAGACAAGACAATCCAATTCAGAAATAAATTAATAGAAGGAAAGAAGCAAATACCCACAGAGAAGACCCTCATCAGCAACTCTGCCAAGCCAGACACAGAGAAAAGAGAGCTGTGTAATCCTTTTCTAATCATGTCCCAACATTTCATTTACATTACTTTAAACTACACCCCAAATCATGTGTTCAATCATTGTCTTAAATGGTAACTCTAAAACAAAAGGATGTACACATAGTAGAATAGAAAAAACTACAATTTTATAAAATAAAGTCAGCATTCACAAATCAAGCTGAATGGAACTAATCAAAATTAAGACTGATCAGTGGCTACTGATGAGGTAACCCTCGTTTAGTAAAGCACAGGTAAAAAAAGGTTTGAGCTTTCTTCTGTATAGGTAAACCTTACAGATACAGAAAAAAACTACCAGAAGGCAGGAGAGAAAAAAGCTTAAAGTAGACTGGACAGAAGGAGACAATTAAAAATATAAATCTTTTCTGGAGAACAAACTTACAACAAGGTGCCTAACTCCCATAATGGATCACCCTGACAAAAATAGGTTAGAAGATCAAAGAGTTAGAAAATATTTCAAAGATAAAAATGCAAAAAAATTGACTACTTAACACTAGGAAACAAAGGGAACTGCTTCTGCACCACATTTAATTTACCTTCTCTTAGTACTACCTTGTATAGATCAGCCAACTCTATTAAAAATAATAGACCTACAGAGGATACATAATCAATGAAAAAAAAAGTTACAGTCATTCACTAATGCATACATACTCATTAACTGGAAAACCTTGAAACATGTACATCTACATATCCATTAATTTTAATCCATTAAGAAATTAGAATATGATTAATCTCTTCAATATGTGTTAATAACGTTACCTGACAGGATTACTAGTCAAGGACACACGGAGAGATTCTAAGCAAGTGACTAGTCTTTCATCTGTTGACCCAGATTTTAAATCCTGAATAAATTCTTGGGGAGAAATCTTCCTACTGCTCTTGAGACTTCCCTGAAAAACAGAAAATAAATTTGTTTTTTATTTGGTGCATATAGAATTTAAATGGATTATTAATGACTAACCTTCATTTCTGTTCTTTGAAAAATATATAATGTAGACCTGTAAACCCATAACTGATACCTATCTACTCTTTGCCAAATGCTGACTAAATTTGGTCTTTTTTTGAACAAATTTATAATCAGTAGACAAAGCAGCAGGCATCAAACATACAAATTTATCATATATGCTCAGTGAAATAAAATTTTTGTATTGAATGGATTCTGTTTATGCATTGCAAACATCTTAATAGTCAATATCCAACAGAAGACAAAAACAATTCTGAGGTCGTCAGAAGAGATCACAGGGCACATGCCCAGAAGGGTGACTGTAGTCACGTAAGAATACAGAGCAAAGAAACAGCACACCAAAACACTCAGCATGTTACTTCAGTAACTTCTGCTTTTGCAGAAGTAGACATTCTTGTAGACATTGAAAAATAAGAAGTCTAGTCCACCTAATATCCATTTCACATGAAGGATAGATATATTTTCTACAGAACATATCTGAATACAAAAAAGCAGGCATACAATCTAAGTATAAAACTTAGATTTGAGTTAATTCATTGCAAGAGTCCTTTTTTTGAGAACAGAAGCACAATTGTCATGTTGCACAAAGAGACTAAGTAATTCTTGATTAACTAGTGGCTTAAGTCAGGAATTGAAGAAAATTAGACTTGCAATGCAATAATAACTTGAAATTTTTCACTGTAAGTGGTGAGGTAGTCTGATTATATTATTATAGATAGCTTCATGCAGATGATGTTTTCTCCCTTTCTTAGATCCTCGGGAAATATTGGGAAATAATCTTTTCTTCTGTGAATTAGAAGATGATTAAATAGTTTCTAGCAAAGAAGTGAAGTTAAAAGTTGGGAAGCTTTTAACAGACCAGGTGGTTGACATACCAGGCTGCTGAGCTGCCATTCAGAGGGACATCAAAGACAGGAAAAATGGGCAGAGGAATTTCAGGAAGTTCCACAACAGAAAACTGTAAATCTTGAACCTGAGGAGGAGTAATCCCATGCATCAACATGTGTTGGGGCTACCAGCTGGAAGGTAGGCTTGTAGGAAAATAGAGGTTGTGATGGATGACAAGTTAATCATGGGTCAGCACATCACCGGCTGGCCGAGGGAGATGACCCTTTCCCCTCAGCTCAGCAGTGGTGAGACATCTGGAGAATTCTGTCCAGTTCCTCACTCCCCAAGCATAAGAGACATGGACATATTGGAATGAGTCCCCAAAGGGTTGTGGACAGAATTACAAGAGAATCTTGTAATGTAGTAGATGGAGAGGCTGGTAGAACTGAGATTGTTTAAGCCCCAAGAAAAGAAGGCTCGGGGGAACCCTATCAGTGAAAGGACAAGAAGCGCAAACTGAAATATAGGAAACTGGTTAAACATAAGACAAACACAAACTCCCTCTGTTTTTTTAAGCATGAGGCTGGTCAAACACTGGAAGAGGTTGCTCAGGCAGACTGTATTGTCTCCTCTATCAGAGATATTAAAAATGGAATAGATAAGAAGTTGGATGAGACTATCTCCAGAGGGCTCTTCCAATCTCATTCTATTCTATGACTCCGTGACAATGGAACGGTGGGGGCTATAAAAGTCTCCACTCCAACTATATTTCCTCAGACTTGATAACAGATGCTCCAGACACCAAAAAAAAAAAAAACCTACTGCCAGGAATCATCCCAAAAATATAGCATCTCACGTTATATTTTGAAACACCACGTGTAGTACATGTAATGTCATTCCGAACATGCCTCGGAATTGATGGAGCTCCCTACTTGCTTAAGTATGAGGGTAACTTCCAATAACTATGTTCCAAGAAAAAAAGTACAGCAAGGGATGACGGTTGAGGCAAGAATCTGAAAGACAGATCTAGGAAACCCCGAGAAAATTTTTAAAAATTTGTAACAATAAATGCTCCCACAAACAAAAAGAAACTCAGTATTTTCAGTTTTCTCTCATGGACCTTTCCAGCTAGACTCTGCATAGATGAGGTAATAGACTGACTAGAGACAAAATGACCAAACAAACTCCCAAATACATGACAAAGTATTTAACTAAATGTTACAAGAGAGTTGGAAATTTCAAAATGTCTCAGAAATTCTGCTGGCAGCTCCTGATGTGCATAGACTACTTGACAAGCGCTACTTGTATGCGTAAGCATATGGATTAATATCCTGTGTGGAGAATCTGTCATTTCCAGTGACTTCTCCCAGCAGTTCCTGCTATAAAATTGACAAGACTGATGCAACCAAAATACTTATAAGTTGTCAGTAAAACTGCTTTCTTTTGATGCACAGTCATATAGGACTGTCATATGGACAGGACATATAGTTAGATGGCTGGAAGATATTTTGGAAGGAATTTAATATAATCAATAGCAATGTGTGAAGTGCAAAGGTCACACGGGACAAGAGCCCAGCCAGACTAGAAGAATTCAGTAGAATGACATTTCAGAAAGCCTCATGTGACCAGTCCAAAACCAGTGTCACAAGCAGTGGAGACTCACATCAACATCCAGAGAATAACCAGTCATCCCATTTCAGACTCAGTTCCCCACTGGAACACTACCCTATGCAAAAGAACCAGTAAACTGTGAATGTAAAATGTCTGTAACAACAGACAGTAAAATGTCTGTACAACAAACTACCCGTGGTGCCAAGTACCACTTACTCATAGTTATGCCAAAGTTCTGTAACATAACAAGAATATGATACATCTGCCAGTGCTTAAATAAAATGAGAGCTGCATTTGGTGTCAATTGTGAAACTGATTATATTAACTGTATTTCAGCATGGGAAAAGCTGCTTAAGTTCAAAATGTTCAAGTTAACTGAGAAACAGGAAATATCTTGAGGCATCAGTGCCTCTAGAAACTTAATTGCTCAACTGAAAAACAACTGGTCTGTGAGCAGATGCAGCATGAAGTCAGCATTAATTAATCTAGTTAAAACATTACGAGGGAGCAATGTAAACAACAAAAACAAAATCTTGAGAAGAAAACTCACTTTAAAAACCCAGTTTGTGTGTTTTGAACATATAAAACAGCGAAACCTATGGTAGAATAACATGACAGCAATGCTGCTTTTACTTCCATTTGAATATTAACCCCATAACAAAAATTTATTTTCAAAACTTCTTTTCTACAACTATTACTATGCAAAGAGGTTGCTTTGTTATTATTGGAAAGGAGTTGTGCACTTCTGAGAAAGAGAAACCCTCACACTGTGGTCAATGATAAAGCTTTGATTACAGTAGAGCCCACTTTGATCACCAGAGGCTATTTCATTTTTATTGATTCCTTAGAGGTACAGTCTCTGTTCTTCATTTTAATAGTTCTTAAAATTGTAACTGCTTTAAATGAAACATGTCCAGTACTCTCCATAACAGTTGTGAATGAGGGTATCTTTCCTAAGACAAAATATCTTAGTACCCATCTCCCTTAAATTCAAGAAGTACGAAAAGAAGTATGAACTATCAAAAGAAGTTGATGCAGTATCACTTATAGAAAGAGAGGCCTGAGATGGGATTAGTCACACACAGTAGTCAGGTGCCACATGGCATTTCAACTGTTCCGAAGAAGTATGACACTTTCATGGAGTCAAGGTACACCGAAAGTCAGCCAAGTACTCTTAGGGTGCAGTGCACCATTTTCTCTATACTCAGAGGGCACTCAGACAGTCCAACAAACTCGAGGAATGAAAGAGCATGCCAGGAACAAAGAGTTTTCAATGGCAAGGGAAGGGGTTTCCCATCCCAGTAGCTCCAGCACTAATCTGAAATCATCTGCAGCACTACTGTATCGAAGTCCTGAACCTGTGCCTCACAGAAACAGCTTCTCCCAGTACACAACAGGTGAATGTCACTTCCAGTAAGAACACAACCGCAGAAAGAGAGTTCAGGAAAGACAAATTTCCCTGCATGGATTGGTCTTTAGTCATCTCCCACTGCAGAAAGGGGAATACATGGGCTAGGAGCAGAGGAAGGGAACAGAAAGGAGAAAATGATGTTGGGGGCTTTAGGAAAACACACAAGACAACAGCGTGTGGGAACAAATCACTGCCCTGGGGGAGGCAACAGACCTTTCCTCTTCAACAAAGTACCTTATACAGCTGCTTTGGGCATGGAGCAAGAAGCTCCATTGCCAAAACACAAGTGTGATGACATCCAAAGACAGAAGGAAAATTGCAAATGGCACTCAGAAAGAAGGATCAATGAGACCTACTCTGTTATGTAAGTTTCAGTTCTTTGCAAGTTTTAAGTGCCAAGAAGCAAAAACATGAAAACCTTTCTCTTGACAAAGAGAGCCTTAACATCACCACCATCAGTGTGCTATGATTCCAGCAACAGATGTGAATGCAGCAACTCTGCACAGCCAGTCATGTCCTATTATTACATTACTTTTCAGATCAAAAAACTGAGGCCTTAAAATACATATGGAGGCTAGGAGTGTCAATGGTACATAAACCCTCACATACTATTTTGGGTAGATAAACTTCAAGAATGTTGTAGCATTTACTAGTCTGAAGATTTTTGATTTCCCATGCAATTATCTCTAAAAATGAAAAACAAGCTAGACCTAATCTTCTGATATTAAGGACCTGTTATGCTATAGAAGGACTACTAGCTTTGATGAACTCATCATAAATAAAATCTCCAGGCCGTTCAGTCCTCCACTAGGCTCACCTAGCTTCCTAGAAGTGCTAGAGCATTACACTAATAAGATACATCATTTGAAGTTGACAGTAAGGTAAGTATCTCAGTTAAATTACTATCCTTAATGTTTTATTTTCTCACTATTTAGTTAAAATTGCATACAGGCAATTTTTACTGTTATCTCTAGTCCCATACAGCAGTGAGAGTCAAAGATGCAAACATATGAATTCTAAAACAATCAGAATATCTGAGGACAGGATTAGCTATGCAACATTTAGCACGGGAGTCAGTTCCCATTCTGCAAAAACTAAGCCGTTTTTCTTATGCCAACTGCATCCTTAATTTGGCCCTTACATACAACTCCTTGCACTACTTTAAAACAACCAGTTATTACCCCTACAGGTAAAAAATGGACAATAATTGATTTTGTGCACAACATTTTCATTATCAGCTATTACATAGCATCATACATGAATTCTATATTGAGTCAGGCATGAAAAAGGCTCACCAGTTGAGGAAATCTTTCCAAACAATGCTAGAAAAGAAAAAGGCTCACACCAAACTTTTGCACGAACTTTTTGCAGAATCTTTCCATCTCCACTCTTAGCCCTACCTTTACCAAAAAGAAATGCTGGTTTGTGTATAGAAGATACATTTCAAGTACAAGTTACCATCTGCTACTGTATCTTGCAAAATAAGATAGACACAAACTTTTTTCATGTGCCCTATGAAAAACAGAAGTTAGTCAAAGGAATGTAACATGCATCAACCACTTTCTCTGTCCAACAGGAAATAATGTAAGCTTTTAGTCATCTACTTACAGACTTAGAAGCAGTGCTAATGTATTGCATCACCATTTCTTTTTTGGTATTAAAATCCTTTTCTCTCAATGGCATCTTCTTGTCTTCATTTAAATTCATATCTTCCTAGAATGGCAGAGGAAAAAAAATGAAAAAAACAGTTTTAAATGTCATACAGCAACAGAATTACTTAAACATAAGAGACTGACTTAAATAAAATAAAGAATAAAGACACAAAAATACTAACTTAGACAACTGAAATCTGTTATACAATTTTTCATAAGATGTTAATCAAAACCATAAAAATCCTTATCCATATTCCCTCTGAACTGAGACTGAAAAAAGAAAACCCAGTCAACTATGCTGGGATTAACAAGTGCATCACAACCATTTTTAGTACACTTTCTTCTTAGAAAAGACCTGCAGTTTCTCACACACAGGCAACAAACTACAGAAAAACATTGTTTAAAACTTCACAAAACATTTATAAATGTACTCAAAACAGTATTTTGCATATTTTGAATTTCAATTTTAATTTTTAATTTTAATTATTCCATAATTCTCTTCCTCCATTCCCAAATGCTTCATCTTAGGCAGCAGAATGTGGTTTGCACTGAAACTAGTTCATAAATTAATAATCACCTTTGCAATAATCAAGGCCCAAATTCTTAAAGAATCATAAACAACTTCAACTATTATCAAAACTACATCATAATTCATTCACTCCAACATAAATCCAGAGCTCAAAAAGAGCAGAGAAAGGCCTAAACTCAAAACCACACAAGTGACACTTCCGAATGTCACTAACATTTCTGACACAGGGAGTTTTATTGTTTCAGTCTAGAAATGCTCTGGTCATTGTAATCAGTTGCACAGCTGTGAGAAATGGCATTTTCTGTCATGGCGTAGGTTAAAGAATAGAAGGAAAAAGAAAAAAAAATCGTTTTAAGGAACAATTAACAATTTTGGCACACACATATAAAGCACATGCAACATTACTATGTGCATTACCCAAGCTTAGCAAGATTTACTGCAGTAATTTTCAGCTGAGACTCAAGAGGTGAATCCCCACCAGCTTTGGCAGGAGCAATGCTACAAAATCAGTGGGTAACCGTCTTGATATCAAAGTTATTTCACCTAGTCAGAAACCAAAGACAAATAGCATAGACAAACCTTAGAATTTGTACTACACCAAAACTTAAGTTTCCTTGTCTTTCAATAGCTTTCATGCTGAATACAACAGAATCAAGCACAGTTCCTAGAAACATTTACACTTTTGTATAAATCCAAGCGATGAGTAGTTATTGCAGAAAATGCTTGACCCCTGTTCTGGTTTCAGCTGGGACAGGGTTAATTTTAAACATAACCTGAACTAAAAAGAAAGCTTTTCACATTATCATGTAGCTATTGCAACGTTCATTCTTCTATTTAAAGTAGTTTCCTTCAGACTTGCTCTTTTATGTTTTCTGAAAAGTAGCTTCTAAACTTAAATAAAAGTATCTGACTTCTAAATACAAAAAAACCCTCAAGAATTAAGAAACCTGTCAACACAAACGGTATTCCATAAGCCTAGATATAATAGCAGGGTAATTTATGGGAAATACTTTGTCTGTGTGTGCAGTAAAAAGTAATTTCTTTGTTCTTGTTTTTAACAAATGAAACATCATTAAGGCAATTAATATATACAGATTAGAAGTATTCAGTGATACAAGGGGCACAACAGATACTGCTTAGTTAATAAAATATTTTATCTCCATCCTTTTATTTCCTAAATAATTGAAATATATTCTACAGGTAAGCAATACCTCTTTGGAAAATAAGAATACATCATTTCACATGGATATTTTCCTAATAGCACTAAAAAATAAAAGGAGCTAAATGACAATTATTATCTTTAACTGTCTGGTTTTATGAGTTCTTTCATAATTTTTGCCATGAAAAACACACAAGACACCACTGCATAAAATATTGGAAGAAGGAAGCCATATGCATCCAGGAAAACCCCAAGTATAATGCAGACATTCAGTAAACCCTCAGAATTTAAAAACTTCTCCGTTCAGTACTAACACATTGACTATTTTTTTTTTTTTTTTTGTGCAAAATTAATTCTAAAAGCCTGGCTACAACATTCAAATTGTTCACCAATCCACTCCCCTCAAATCACTTAATTTGATCAGAACAGCAAACTAGAGGCTACAATATATAATTAGCTATGTAATCTACTGTGACTAAACTAGCTTTATTCCAGCCCATTCACATGTGGATAATCTGAAAAATCCTTTCTGTAGTACATGTTGTAGATAAAACAGCACTGATAAAAGTAGCTTATCAAATACAAGTTTAAGTGCTTTGTTATTTAATGAAACTAGGAAAGCATTCAAATTATCCAGATGTCATCAGTACTTTAACATATTTTTGCAAAGTAGTTTTAGAATTGGAATTAATTATTTCAGGATCCATGGATATAAGCATTTATATTTATCTAGACACCCAGTAGTATGTTTCTGAGGATTTATTGAAAGTTTCCATTTATTTATGGCATAGTATAACATCACAGACTATCTTATACCAGAATGTCTGCAGGATGGCAGAGAAATACAATCTAAATGCAGGGGTTCTGTGGAAGGAGGTACACCTTCAAGTTTTATTAAAAAAACCCTTCCCATTTACTAACATTTGAGCAATTATCATTTACAGTGAAATTTCTAACAGAAGCAAGACATCAAAGTATTCAAAGAAAAATGAACAATTTGGCAACACATACAAACACAAAAGTTGAAAACACAACCTCCTTTCCTTCACCAGCTTAACCATGAAAATCCTGAATGTTCTCTCTCACTTAGAGTTCTCAAGAGTTCTACAAAGGTTTCTTCAAAACTAAGGTATCATCACTGACTACTAGGAAGTACGAATTCCACAAAGGTACTTCTCTTAGAGTGCATTTCATTTACTCCACATGCTAGTCCCTGGTAGTCCCTTTGTGTTTCAAGAGTTACTTGTTACTTGCTGTGAGGCAGAGAAGGAAATAATAATCTAGGCATCATTCTCCTTGTTAATGTTCTCTTGTGCTCTTTAGATTGCAGTCACTCTTTTCTCATGGTCATTCTGTGCTTAGTTTTCAATTGCCCAAAATGTCATCAACACGACAAAAAGCTCAACCTACTGAGGTGCTACCAATGCCACACGATCTTTGTGACTGCTCTTTTGTAGTGCACTAACAATGACAGCTAAGGAAAGAAGCAAATTCACAGACAAATGCTGCTTTGGAGGCAAATCTCTTTTTTGTGCAAGAGTGACATGGCATATAAATTCAGAACTAAATGCAGCTGTGACATTTGAAGGCATAAAATCTCTTTGTAAAAGTTGCAGATCATCTTGAAAGGAAGAAGGATGCCCCATTTCTTGTTCCTCCTCAAAATGTGTTGCATAATCTCGCTTCTAATTTCTATTTTAAATATACTCGGAGCAAAAGATTGCAAAAATAATTCCAATACTTCATTCCCTGAGAAACACCCTAATAAACCACATAATCACAACTCACAGCAACATTAATTAAATAATTAATTAATTAATAAAATAATAATTCAGGTAAAGATTAGAATACATGCACTGAAGAATATGTGCTCCACCTATCACTTAGCCATATTGTCATTCTTTAAGTAAAAGAAAGTGTAAGGCTCTTACCATCATTTTTTCAAACAGTGCTATGATTTCTCTTTCTGACAGTGGTTTTGGAGCAAAATCCTCTGGGTCCATTGGTGTGGATGACCAATCTGTAGAATGGGACTGCTTCATATGTGGCAGAGGAGGTCTTTCTTTTTTACTTCTTGGAATTCTTATACTGGCAAATCTATCCAACTGAAAATACAAAAGGTATAACATAACACATACTGCTTCCATTCTGTGTAACCCTTATTAAGACAGGTGTTCTTGGAAGTTAAACATGCTTATTTTCCTGTGGTAGCTTACCTGTTATTTAACTGCCATATTCTAAAGGGTTTTCCTAAAGACACATATGATGGTCAGTTGCCTTGCACTGGAGTTAACTGACCAGAATCCCATTACATTAGAGAGAAATCATGCAGAACATCAGAATTTTACAGAAAGTTTGGAGGAATAAGTATCTACAAAACCAATTTATGAAGAATTCTTTCCAAGCGTTACATGTAGAATATGAGAAAGCAGGCTTATTTACCAAAAGCTTAGTTTTAAAGTGGTTTTAGTTACCCAGAAACAGCTGTACTCCTAACATGGCTACAGAATATATAGATATGCAAAGAAACTACTTTTTATTAAAAGACAAGTTAGCATAACTAAGACACGGTTCTATTTTTCTTACTTGCATTATGTTTTACAAAATTTAGTGCCTTTGTTCCAATTATTTAGAAATTAATTTTGGAGAAACCACTCTATTAAACTTACGTAGAGTACGTTTATGATTTCATGAATGATCCTTATGACTAATCCCCAGCACACGTCATTCGCTTTGGCTTTATTTACCCTTTCAAGCGACAAAAACCTTTCTTGGAAAAGTGGTTTGGGTTGTGGGATTTTTGCCTGGTTAGGTATTTATCAACTTGTTAATCAAGAGTTACTAAGTGAAACTTCACACATTTTCAATGCTAGAGCTTGTGTGTCTTAAGGTACATGGGCAAGGACCAACAGAACTCAGAAGCAGCTGACACGTAATGAGATGCGCTACATCTTCATCATCTTTGCAGCATCCTTTTGAACAGATTTGAACAGCAACATCACATTTGTCAACACAAAAAAGTTACAGAAACATTTGATGCATAAGAGATTCTGGACAAGATTTCAACCATATCAACAGACTTCTATCTTGGAATGCTATGCAAAAATATTCTGATGTTTCAGTATATCTTTAAGATAAGTATCTTGAGACAAGTACATCAGTTACCAAACTAAATGACAAGTAAAATTATTATAGCATCTGTGGAATTAAGATCAGAGAGAGCAAAGAAAATCGGCAGCAAAAATCGGGTACAAGTGTTCCACTCTATCAGAGCAAGAATTGACTATCAGACATCCATGAAGAGCGGTTTAGAGGAAAAATATAAAGACTTTAATTCTTCCTGTTCAAAACTGAAAAGAAACAGTTTTTGGAACATAGAAATAGATTGTAAGGCACTCACAGATGGTGGTAGAACATGCAAAAGAAGAAAATTAATATAGCATAAACATAAAAGAGCTCAGCATGGATGATGGGGCCCTTCTGTGTCACATCAAACCAGCAGGCAATGAGGAAGTGCATACTCTACAGGAATAATTACATAGGCAAGACCCAGGAAGACAAAGAACACAACAAAAGCAAAAGGGAGGGTAACATCACTGGAAGTGGAGAATCATCAGTGGCAAAAACCATCTTACATCTTGACTAGAAAGCAATTTCCCTTCCTGCTTTTAAAATCAGAAGTCTGTGGTAAGCATGGGGGGATAAAGCCAGACTTCAAACTGAAGTGACTAGACCGGAATTGTAAAAAAATCCTATTACATGAGATTTTTCTTTTCAAGCAGTGTCTTTCACAGAGCACTGATGAAAGGCAGCATGCCTGCTCCAAAGAATGAGTTAGCCGGTAGCTTCTCCATGCCCCCACATCTTTACTATAAAGTGCATCACCTAAGACACGAGCCATTGTATTTGCAGATGGTTCACATGCAGACTTGAAGAAGGTGTAGAGGGAAGATACTTGGGCTGAAATAACAGATTTCAGCCCATGAATCAGTGAACAGAGAATAAATCAGGTTTAAGACCACTGTGCCGTAAATTCCTTTGCCAGTATCTCCTGAAAAATCTCAGTCCCTTTTTTACAGTCTGTGCTCCCCAGGTGTCTCCTCTTCCTTCTCCTGCTCCACACGGCAGCAGCAATAGCAGTTCTGGCCAGGCAGAACCATCATTAAATACCCCATGCAGTTCCAGAGGTCCACTAGAAACAGACAGCCCTTATTTAGGGAGAAGAGCCTATTCCTCCTTGAAAAGAGATATTTCATTTGTTCCTATTTTTAGTTTATATTTTGGTTTTAAGCTTCTCTTGAATGTATAGTAGGTGTTTTCCGTAACTATACATTACGCTATAATGTTCATATTCCCCATATTCACCTAATCCTATACCACTCATCCTAGAGGAGGAAAGCACATCATGGAATATATTTGATCAAGCAGAACATGTAAGACAAATTGAGATAATAGGATTATAAGCACATTTAAACGTGTCGAATTATTTAATTACTTTAAATAATTTAAAACAATGCAGTCTAAAAAGAAGATTCCCATACATTAATAAAAGGGAATTCATAACAAGACTTGCACAGCAGTACAGGGTAGATATTCTACATATTCTTCTCTTCTGAATTATACATTGATAGGGCTTCAGAAAAGTTAATACCTCTCAGTATTCCATACAGGCAAATAATTTCATGGTCCACAGAAAGCACTATACAGAAAGAATAGAAATTTCATTGCTTGGATGTAATGAAATCTACCACTGATGCTGCTGGCGATCCAAGTGCATAGAGGAGGAAACGACAAAAAAAAAACTTCAGTAATCTTCCATGTTATACCAAAACATTTTAAATCAGGCTAACCAACAGGATATAGCTAAGCTTAGCTTTGATACAAAGTTTCACTGCAGTTTAAAGCAGGTTTGACCTTGTTTTTTTCTATTTTTTGGTATTTATTTTACCAATGAATACATACAGATGCATACAGGAACAGTGCTCTAGGACAATGAGAATAATATCTGTATGAGCCAAAATGAAGCAACCATAGAGGATAGATGGCAAAGTTTCATTTGCTTATTTCATAGGCCCACTATTATTCCAGTGAGAGCCCATGAAATAAGAAAGTGATTTTATGCCCACACCATAGCCCTGAAAAATCGAAGTTACACACAGATCCACAATACAAACTTTTTGGCTCATCACACTTTCTGATCAGGTCCCTAGAAAGTAAATCTATTTGTGCTTTCATTTTGATCTTAGTGATGACTTCTTATACCATTCTCTGTAAGAATATAGCATATATTGAACTTACACACTTGATAATGCAGGAATTAATGGATTAGTTACTGCTACACTAATTGTTGGCGCTACAGCTTATCAAGACATCACCTCCTAATAGAGCTGCTATGCATGCAGGAGTGAAAGGTGTTACTTCACTGCCATCCTGCCTCCCTCATCTCTCCCTTAATTAACAGATCAAATCACTTATTCCTATATTAAGAAATTCCTCAAAAATGACATGCACACGCATGTATAAAAACACATTCATTATCACTGTACATGATGGCCTTGGTAATACCACTAAAAATGGCCCTTGTGATGGCCCTGCTTCTTCATCATCTCCACCCTCTCCAATCTCCTTGTTCTCCTTGACAGCTTTTGCTAGAGCTTTTTTGAAGGGTGGCTTTCACATATGTTTCTTCTGCTTGTGTACAGGGGCAAGTGACACCAGCACATGTTGTTTCTCTGCTTCAGTGGCAGTGTTCTTTATCAAGGTTGAATTAACCAGAGTGGCTGGAGTAGCTGCAGAGCCTGGTGTCCCACTGTCAGATTCGAAGACCTTCTTTCCCTCCCGAGGGCACTGGGCAGTCCTGGACATGGTTTGGTAGGCCTAGGCCAGGCATCAATACAATGCAATGGTTTGGGTCCTCCTGGGGTGCCAGCACACCTTTTCCAAGGCCAAAACTTTTACTAGTTTTTCTGGATTATTCACCTGCTAGGGGTAAAGTACAAACACAGACCACTGCCCTAGGTACTGGCCCATAGAGCCCCACACACCCCTCCACTCCAAACTATCCAGCTTTTGGGCAAACGTCTGGGTGATGTTCTTAATTAAGAGTCTGACCTTAAACAAGGCCTGAACCATATGCAGCAACATGCTGGCTCCCAGAAAAAGGATCAGGTTGGTTTCAAGGGTACTCAAACAATATTCAAAATCTTGAAAGTTCTCAAAGGCTACTGTAATCAGCCTGGAAGAGAAGGAATGAAAGGAGGAGGGAAGAAAGATGTAGGAAGGTATCTTCCCCATAGGTTGTCTTTCTGAGGACACAACTTCTGATACCTCATTGTGAAGACAGAGCACTACAGAATTATTATGGTTTAACCTAAAATATGTTAATAGAAGTACTGAACAGCCTTCTTTCTTCCACCCCCATTCTCATGAAGAAACACACACATTCACACATATATAAATATATATATATGGACCACCAAGAAACTGATGGTGATCACTAAGCACAATCTATTAGCAGAGTTCTGATATGACATATATACAAGTACAAAATATTCCTTTCCTGAGTGAAGGCATAGAGCCGAGATTATTACTTACAGCTTTTGCTCTTTCTCCGGGTGTTCTTCTCAGTCTGCCTTATAGATATGTAGGACAAAAAGTACTGCCACCCTTTATTTTCAAGTTCACATTTTTAACTGCCTGCTATTTATATACTTAGTAAACACGTTTTTCACATCTGAAAAATCTGCTCAAGCACTGCAGCATAGCTCGGTCTCCCAGACATTTTGCCAGTCATTTCACCAGCTCAGTCATGAAAGTCTGCTGTAAAACCATGATGCTGACACACAACAAAGACTTCTGGGAACATTAACAATATAGGAAGGAACAAAAGGAGAATACAAAGTGGAACAAATCCTGTGTCTCCACTTGAAATAATTATTATTCCTACTGGATAGGGAACAGACACAACGAACTGGGTTGCAACAATTTATTTCAGTATCTGGAGAACTTAAAGCAACCCACTTACCAGCAGAAATACTTCTCAGAAGATCAAAGAAGTTACTTCCAATGACTCTGAGTCAAAGACCTCTTAACATATTTTTTCCTCCTTGAAGCTCCAGAAGATTAAAAAAGAATATTCTTTCTTTGACAGTCAAATTGCTCTACAAGATTAACTTCTTAGTATGTGAGAAATTCCACTGCTAGCAGTAGAGCTTATAAGAGCAAGACTTGCATAAAACCAAGATACACAGAAAAATCCCTTTGATAAAATGACTTCTTTTTCCTAATATGCTTAATCTCAGAGATTATTTTACCAATCTAAAATTTATAGAATTTAGGCACGTGCACAATCGCATTCTAAATGTGTAGACAATATTTCACTCTGAATCTTATCTCTCTAGATACTGAAAATTATACAGCCTTTCTAATCTTTAAAGCAGTAGCTAAGAAATCAGTCTAATTTTATGCTATAAGGAATTTTAGTATGCTTTTCATTTTTGTCTACATAAGATACCTTTTAATAAAATTCTGTTAATATGCAGGTTTTGTTAACCTTTCTGAGCCTTACTCTCTCTCTCGCTGCCAATGCAAACTGCATCTCAGGAAGTGGAAGATCCTCTCCCCAACAGGCAGGAGGGGACCTAAGAGACAGGGAGAATGAAGGTAGGTCCCTGCCTGGGCGCCAGGTGAATCCCCTCCCAGCCCACCAGGGGAGCTATCCCAACACATCTGTTGTTTGTGACCAGAGGACTGGTGGGTGATGTGGTGCATGGTGGCCATTCTGGGCACAGCGAGCACAAAATTGATAAAGTTCTCAATTCTGAATAAAGTAAAAATGGGCATCAGCAAAACTGCCATTTCGGATTTCTGGCAGGCAGACTTCAGCCTTTTGAGGACATGGACTGACAAGAGTCCCTTGGGAGTCAATCCTGAAGGGTAAAGAAGTCCAGGAAGGCTGGACATATTTTAAGGAGGAAATTCTAAAGATACAGAAGCAAGCTGTCCCCATATGCCATAAGACAAGCCAGTGGAGAAAAAGACCAGCCTGGCTAAACAGAGAACTTAGGCTGAAATTCAGGGCTCAGGGGAGAGGAAAAAAAAAGAAAAAAGAAAAAATGTGTATCACCTCTGGAAGGAGGGTCAGATAACCTGGGGGGACTACAAGGATGTTGTAAGGCTATGTAAGGAGAAAAAGTAGAAGAGTCAAAGCCAAACTGGAACTTAATTTGACGGCTGTTGTTAAAGACAACAAAAGTTTCAATGAATACATTGCCAGCGAAGTAGGGCTATGGAGAGTCTCCATCCTTTGCTGCTTGCAGAGGGTAGCGTCATGTCCGGGGAGAACAAAAAGGCTGAGATATTTAATGCCTTCTTTACCTCAGTCTTTAATACCAAAACCAGTTGTGCTCAGGAAACCCAACTCTCAGAGATGGAAGGTAGGGATGGGGAGCCAAGTGAAGCCTCCATAATCCAGGAGGAAATGGTTAGTGATCTGCTATGCAAATTAGACACCCACCAGTCTATGGGCCTGGATGGGATGCACCAGAGAATAATGAGAGAGCTCATTAAAGAGCTCACTAATCCACTTTTAAACATTTACCAGCAGTCCTGATTATCTGGAGAAGTTACAGTTGACTGGAAATTAGCAAATATAAGGCCCACCTAAAATAAGGATTGGAAAGACTATGCACTGAATCACAGGCCTGTCAAACTAACCTAGGTACTAGGGGAAGTAATGGAACAGATCATCCTGAGTGCTATCACACAATGTACAGGACCACCAGGACATGAGGCCCAGCCAACATGGGTTTAGGAAAGGCAGGTCCTGCTTGACCAACCTGATCTCCTTCTATGACCATTTGACCTACTCAGTGGATGAGGGAAAGGCTGTGGATGGTGCCTCCCTAGACTTCACTAAAGCATTTCACACCATTTCCTACAGCACTGTCCTGGAGAAACTGGCTGCTCATGGCTTGGACAGGTGCATTCTTTGCTGGGTGAAAAACTCTTTGGATGGCTGAATACAGGGAGTGATAGTGAATGGTGCTACATCAAGTCACAAATGGGGTTCCCCAAGGCTCAGTATTTGGGCCAGTCCTGTTTAATATCTTCCTCAATAATCTGGATAAAGGGGTTAAGTGCCCTCTCAGTCAGTTTGCAGATGACACCAAGCTCCGTGACAAGTGTTGATCTGTTGGAGGGCAGGAAGGCTCTGCAGAGGAATCTGGACAGGCTGGATAAGTGGGCTGAGAACAGCAGCTTGATGTTCAGTAAGGCCAAGTGCCAGATCCTGAACCTGGGTCACAAACCCCCTTGCAGCACGACAGGCTGGGGTCAGAGTGGCTGGAAAATGGCCCAGCAGAAAACGACCTGGGGGTGCTGGTTGACAGTGGCTGAACATGAGCCAGCTGTGCCCAGGTGGCCAAGAAGGACAATGGCACCTGGCCTGTATCAGCAATAGTGTGGCCAACAGGACCAGGGTAGTGACCATCCCCCTGGTGATGCTCTGGTGAGGCTGCACCTTGAATCTTGTGTTCAGTTTTGGGCCCCTCACTACAAGAAAAGCATTGAGGTGCTGGAGTGTGTCCAGGGAAGGGCAATGCAGAGGGTGAAGGGTTAAAAGCAAGTCCTGTAAGGAGCAGCTGAGGGAGCTGGGGCTGTTTACGTTGGAGAAGAAGAGGCTCAGGGGGGACCTCACTGTTCTCTACGAATACCTGAAAGGAAGTTCTAGCAAGGTGGGAGGTAGCCTCTTCTGCCATCTCAAGTGAAAGGATGAGAGGAAATGGCCTTAAATTGCACCCAGGGAGGTTCAGATTGGACATTAGAAAAAAAAATAATTCACCTGAGAGTGGCTAGGCACTGGAATAAGTTGCCCAGGAGCATGATGGAGTAACCATCTCTGGAAGTATTCCAGAGGCATCTGGATGTGGCACTTGATAGGTTTTAGGGGCAATTACAGCGGTGCTATGCTGACAGTAGAACTACATGATCTTGAAGGTCTCTTCCAACATTGATGATTCTGTGATTCTCGGAATGTGGAGCACTTGAGAGATAATTTGACATCTCAGGTACCCACTTTCCACTCCTCTGTGGAGCAAGAATGCGATTGCCATCTTTGCAGTTAGTCAACTAACAAGCTAAAAAAAAAAATGTGTAAAAAGCAAGGTGTTTCTGAACTTAATGAGGATTTGTCACTAAAAGTAGACAATTCATCAGCATCTCACAAATAATTCAACTTAAATATTGAAAAGAAGTCGGCATTTTAGATTCTCAACATGTTGCTAGCATACCTGTATTTAAAAACAAAAAAAGTTCCTGGTCACACCACTTTATTTGTAAGAAACGGGTAGGGAGTAATAAAATATAAATATTTTTACAAAGCATAATGCAGCAGCAAGTTAACATGCAAATGATTGCCCATGAGAAGAAAGGAAATATATTATTTCATTGAAAGCTATAAAATCAAGTAATCTTAAACTTTCAATTTCTTTATCTTCTCTTACTACAAATTTTGTCCATGTTCCAGAATCAGACACAGAAAGAGTAAACCAACAGAAAACTGAAATAGAGGGATAAAAAGTGTCCATTTGAAAGCAGACCCTCATTCCAAGATGATGTTGCAAGTAAATAGAATATCCACCTTTAAAAGTATTTAAAAGATCTCAAATGCTGTGGTGTAGTAATTTTTTTTACTGTTAGTCTTTTACTAAATAGCTGTCATTTCCCTTTTTAAAAATACATATTCATATAAACAATTTGGTACTACTCTGCAAATGAGATTTCATTACTCTGTTAAGGGACCTTTGGTATGCTCTGAGCAATTTAAGGAGTTGGGAAAAAGTTTTTTTTACTACAGAGCTGACAGGCTTTTTGCCGTTATCCCAAAACTCCACAATAAACCCACTGACTTTCTGGGGCTACAATTACAAGTTGGAAAAGTGCAATAAGGCAGTAGTCTAGCCTCTTTACAGGAAAAGAAAGCACCTCACAAAAACAAACAGCAAGATCTTGTGCATCCCAACTATAACCCTTACATGACACTATCAAAACTTGTTTTCTAGTTACCAAAAAATACTTTTGCTTTTCAGAGCATTTCCTTAGCTCTCCAAGATAAACACAAGTTTATACAACCAAACTTGTATTATCAGCCAGTCAGACTCAAACTTCTTAATAACAATTTCCACCCAATGAAACTCTGCTAAAGAAATAGAAACCGATGACTTAAGTCAAACTAGGAATGACAGGCGGAGGCAATATGCTCAACACTACTAAGTTTGCACACCTAATCCACATAACCTGGCTGCTGGTTCCCAAGCTGGCAAACAGCCGAGTTTCTCAGCGCGTGTTGCACTGTCCAGTATACATCTCTCTGCACTTCAGCTCCCACTTACACACAGAAGTACTTCAGCAAGAACTCTGCATAGCACTGACGTTGTAACAGCTGATCTTTGGGTGATGACAAAACATTACCTCCTAGGCAAATTCAAAGACTTTGTAAAATTATGTATTTTAAGAAAAAAATATTATTACCTACAAAAGAATAGTACAGGCAGTGAAATAGGTAACTTCAAGAGCAAGAAAAAAATCTGGTTTGTGGTCAGATACAGAACCTCATCTCTGATCAAACTTGAGAAACACGTTGTTAAGCATGACATTGAATATACTTAGTATTGTTTGAACAAGCATTAATGAGTTTCACAAGCAAATGTTATTTTGTTAAACGTTATTTTAAGCTAGCCATGCAACCTAAGTAACTTTAATATTATACATGCAATCAGATATCTTAACTATACTGCATGTAGATTGGCACAATTACCTGTGTCAGGCTCATTTAGCTGTGATTACAGCATACTTCAAAGCCATCCATACATTTTTGCTACTCGTACTGATTATGTTACAGATAATTACCAGTTCAGTGAGACTTTGCCAATTAACTAAATTATCTTCAAAGTTAAGATAGTTTCTTGTATCAGTAAGGTTATTGCTATTGCATTAGCAGTAAGGTTATCTGCTTAGCACAGCCAAAGCAAAACTTAAGTTGTCTTACCACATCATCTGTCAGTGTCTTGATATTTAAGTGCTGTAAATCAAACAGGAAAGCAGTCATGTCAAAATTGTGCAGTTAAAAAAAAAAAAGCTCAGTTATAGTTACTTTTATTCAAAATCACATGCAAGGTAAACAGTATTAAATCCCAACACTTAAAATAAAGCAAGTTTCTTGGCAAGCTCTACCTTGTTGGTTTACAATGCACAGAAAGTTATACAGATTTTAAAAATCTTCTATTTGATCCTCCAACAGAATATCAAAAGAAAAAGCACAGATGGAAACAAGTTGTGTTTTATTATATTTCATAACTAAATTATGTTTTATAGCTAAATATACAGTTGACCTGCTCATAATTCAGCTACCAGACATGTGTCTTCTCAAGACGGCTGTGGGGACACCAACAACAAATCATCCAGAGATTTTAAACTCAACAGAAGAACACAGAGCTCCGCAGAAGTTCAAAGCTATTTGTCAAGATGCAACACTCAAACTACTCACACTGTTGAACAGTCTCAAGCAATGTCTTTGTGGCAAGCAGAACACAAAGATGTGAGCAGAAACTGAACTAAGCATTTAGTAATAGTAACATGCAAAGAATTTGTAGATCACTCATAACAGCAGGTCCTGAACCAACATTTGCTCTCCACTGCACATTTACAAACACAGCACATGCTAGGAGGTACAGCTCTTGCACAAAACCAAAGAGCAACACAGAACATGGGGGACTGATGAGTCAGTGTTGCAGGGATCCCATGTATTGTTTTTATGAGGAGGCTGAGAACAGACTTGGCAGGAAAATGTCAAGAATGTGAAGTCACATACTTAGTGAGACAGGCTCTCACCCTTCTCTTAGACTCCCCTCTCTGTCTAGCGTGCACAGCTTCACAATAGCTACAGCAAGTGTCAATGACTATATCCTAATTAACCAAATTTGGAAACTCTTCACCAAGTCAGCAATAATTGGCTATCACTCTCTACAACAACCTGAAAGGAGGTTACAGCAAGGTGCGGGTCGGTCTCTTCTCCCAATTAACAAGCAATAGGACAAGACGAAACGGCCTCTAGTTGCACCAGTGGAGGTTACCTTGGATATTAGGAAAAATTTATTCACTGAAAGGGTAACCAGGCATTGGAACAGGCTGCCCAGGGAAGCATGCAATCAGCATCCCTGAAAGTGTTCAAAAGGCATGCAGAGATGTAACACTTGGGTTTGGCACTGGAAGTGGTAGTGCTAGGTTAATGATAATGATCTCAAAGGCTTCCAAAATTAATGGTTCTATGATTCTATGACCATTACTTCTGACATCTTCCCTGGCTCATCCCTCAGAATTAAAGAACGATTTGTCCTAAATCAAATATTATCGCACAATAGCGCTAGTCTGAATTGTGTCAAGAAACTGAGTAAGAAGTGTCTGATGAATGGCTATGAAGTTAAAAATCAAAGGAGGTGCAAGGAAACAAACAGTATTCAGTGACACACTAAGTTCTACTATCAAAAAAAAAAATTGCTAAAAAAAGAGCTAGGTCACTACTGAACCTTTATGATAATTCCATTCTGTGTTCTAATAGGTGAGGATTTGTAACAAACGAAAACGACAGCAAAGTGAAAATATTCCCATCCAGCCAGCAGACTGAAGATCTCTACCCCAGTCTTCTCACTGGTGTTCTCCTGCCACAGGGGTAGATCAGACTTTTGCCCCACACACTGCTATATAACTGAGTTTTATTACTTGTTTTTCCCATTCTGCTAAATAGCTACAAAGACAGTAAAAGTGTTAACTGGTGTCATTTGCAAAAGCTCATGACTTTGCATTTAGCAAGGTTTGGTATAATCTTCTATCCTTAAGTGAGCTAACTGCAAGAGAAAATACTAACATATGGTCTGACACTGAAAGTAGGTAGTGAAGAACATAAAACTTTATTCCTTTTTCATACAGATGAGATTACTTAAATCACTAAGCCTTAAGCAATGCACAAATACCATCACGGAGCTCCTCTAACATGGCAGGAGATTACATCATCTGCTTAGAATGAAAACCACCTGCATTCTATGCTTTGAGTGGAAATTCAAGATTCATGTCAAACTCACGTACACTCCTGTTACTAAAAAAATGCAGGGAAGCAACAACATTAGGTTAATTTCCACTTAAGACCAGATGCTGGATGTTTTGCAACTCATCCATACAATACACTGTCATCATACAGGTAACCAGGCAATTTCAGATTCAGGTTTTGTTCCTTGAAAAAGCCAAAAGTTAGTGGGATAGCTCAAGCCAGTATTTTACTTTTCATTTAAGTTGTGAAATTCAGCAATGCACTTTACTATGATAAGGGGTGAAAAGTTTCCCATTTTGTAGATCAGAACACCTCACTGATGCTGGTCATCTGACTAATTAGTGAAAAAAGACTATCACAGAACCAATTAAGGACACCTTAATGGTATAACAAACATGATATACAGATATGAGTCTTCTCTCAAAGTCTTCATCTTACTGGATATTTAGAGTACAGGAGTCTAAAAATACCAGCTTTTATTTCTTTCATAAAAGCTTGTGGAGTCTAGTTTGACTAAATATCAACACTGGTGACATATTTAGAGACTTTCTTTATAATGGAGAAGAAACTCCAGGCGAACTACAACCTAACGTTCAACTGTTTCAGCACTCCAGTATTAAAAGGCTGAATGACTTACTGTAAGACATCTTTAAAGACTTATTTAGTGAACTTTATGTTATAATGCTTCCCAGTCAGAGGAGTTGGTTAAAACATAGGTACTGGGGTTATTTTTTTTCCCTCTTCCTCACCAAGTCCTTCTCTTCTGACAAGGCTGTACAAAGTAAAATCAGTTGACAGCTTTATTAGTCTTCTATAGTATTCAAGGATACAGAGATGTGAAGCATTACTGTGGTCTTAACAACAACAACAAAGAAACTTACCACACTGGATCTTTTAATGGCATTACATTTAGAGGAGTGCTGTGACTCAAGAACAAGAGCATATTTTTACTCTTGACAGGCCAAACAAAATACATTTCTAGTAAAGGGAAAAATAACTAGACCAGGAGTCAGGTAAAGACCAGGTAGAAGCTGGAGTGCTTTACTACACAGGGACATATTTCTATTTTCAGGCTCAGATATATCAGTACACAAAAGACACACTCTGCTTAAGTGAATAGGTTGCCTTAAACACAGGCACACAAGTAAATAAATATGCCTTAATAATATTCCTGTGATATTCAGTCACTGCTAAAAACATTAATAAGTTTACAGAATCCTGCTTTGCAATGGATGAAAATATTTACATGCTATTTTGTGCCTTCCATGAACTACTCCACAATAACAAAATTATTACTTTGAAAGCATAGGAGCTATGTACAAGTATTCCCCTAGTCTGCTTATCAAGTAGAAAGTAGATATGTAAAACCGAAAAACAAATTATCAATATTTTAAATACGCTGACATTGTGTTTCCTAGTCAGAGAGATACAAAAGCATGAAGAGATTAAAGAGTTAATTAAGACAGTTCAGAAGGAGACATTTATCAGTAGCACCTACAGTTAGAAAAGCAGAAGTAACACCATTGCTTAGTCCTCAGCTATACACTTTTATAAACAACTAAATTTTAAAATTGCACTCTTCAAGGTAACTTAGTTTTTAGTCTGGGACATGGAGGAAGAGGTCCTTTTGTTTTGCAGTTGAGTAGAAGCAGTTCACTTAAAGCTAAGTCCAATTAAAAAGAAATGCACAGATGTATAATTTTGAAGAAAGCAAGCAATCTGACAGAATTACCCCTTATGGGAGATGGTGTCCCTCAGGTATACTGTTAAATAACCAGTGATGTAAGACATAGGGATATACACACACATGCAGCATGTGGCACAGTGTTCTTGATGAGCTGGCAAAAGCCTGACCTTAAAAACTCCAAGGATAGTGAGAACCTTAAACAGAAGCCGAAAGGTACAAAAGGATACAAAGGCTGAGTTTCACAACATAAGCACTGCAACAAGACGACTGCTCCCGAGACAGAAAAAGTACTCTGTCTCTTGAAAAGGTCACACATGATGAAGCCACGTGTGATGCAACTTTCACACTACCCAGCTAAAGGAAGCCAAATACTATTTGGCTTCATATATATTCAGAGTAAAGAATCTTATTGCCATACACAAGACAATGATCTTATACTGCAGATTCAAACAGCAGCACATAATTGAAATTCATCTGCAAGATGGAATTTAATAACTTGAGGCATGGCCTATATAATTACCCCAGTCAAGTCCAGGTAGAGACAGTGAAGCAAAGCAAAGCAATGACAAATCCCATTTAATTGGATCAACAGTACTAGTCTGATCTTTTGTGTCATTACATCTATTTCCCTATCTTTGCATATGCATATTTACAGGCGAAATTCTCTCTTGATGTGGTACAAGCAGTTCAGGCAAACAGGATCAGAATTCAGGAGAATGACATCTCATACAGGACTCTGATTCCATGTCTTCAGCATTTTTCCACCAGCACTACAGGTCAGTGTGGTCTGGAACCAATGAAGACTACCCCAGTACAATACTGAGCATAGTCTGTATCATCTAAGAGTTTTGGCACTCTACCAAAAGAGGCAGCATCAACATTCTCCACAAGTGGTCTTTTAACCATGGCATGAGCACAAAGTGATGTTGCTTATCTAACTTTCTGAATGAAAGCAGATTGTTTAAACACAGAATGTTTGGTACTTGAACTCAGATCATGTCTGGCAGGGATGGACATTGCTAGTATGACAGAGAGACCAACAAAATATGATTTGGAATGGAAGTAGAAGACAGACAAGCATACTGCCACGCCCCCCTGCCAATACGAGAGGGGTTTTAGGCATGCAAAGTAACAGGATGTCAGGCAACTAAACAACAATTTCAACATGCATGTTCTGCACCACCTTGAAGTACTTCAATTTACAAAAAAATTAAAAACCTACAGTCCAGATCTTTTGCAATCTTCATTATTGCCTTTTTTGCAGATGAAAACAAAGAAACGAATCCACATAAAACACCCCTCTCCAAACCACCATTCAGGCGTATAGGTTCTTTGATATATTACAAAGAGCTTCCAGCCTGCATGTGGCTATGAGAAAAGAAAAAAGAAATGGAAAAAAGGAGGGCTGAAGCAAGGTGAGTTTTAGAAGAACCGGCCAGCTTATGCCTGAATGCTGAAACAAGACAAAGACTAGGGATGTACATATAATCACATAATCCCCTCTGCACCTTTGTAAATTCAAAAGTGAGCAAGAACGCATTGCCACTAATTTTATCAACAAAAAAAAGATTCAACACTAGCTGATTTTTTCCCCAAAGGATATTCTCCAGCAGAAACACAAGTAGAAGACCGAATCTAGGATTGAAGGAAACCTGTAGACTCAGAGAAAAGTTAATTGGATGATTACAGTGAATGCTATTACTTTAGGATCTCCTTTGCAACAATATTGCCTAATTTTGCTACCTCAGTCTGAAAGCGCAATTTACAAACTGCACGGCATTTCTTGCTTTTAATTTCCAATATACTACTTCAGCATTTAGATAATGGCTTTATCACACACTCTCTGCTGCTAGGAGAGCAGTCTGGAAAGCAATCAGGAGCAAAACTGTCTTAGCATGACAGGTTCTACACAGTGATATTCTTTAGGCATTGATGAGTTAAACTCAAAATTGGTGCTTACAGGTAAGATCATATAACAAAGTGCTAGAACACAGCACTAAAATTTATTATCATAACCCACAGCGTTAATTCATGCCAACAAAAATAACAGCATGAGGAATTTACAATTTTACAAAGCTGCGATAAAGTGTTTTAGGTAACATCTGTTCAGCAATCATTTCTTTAAAAGACTAATTTAGATTCAAGGTCTTACACTGCAGCATAACTGCAGCAATAATTCAGTCACTTTGTAATTAAAGATATTGACACAGATTGGTTTTACCTTTCTACTCTATGCCAGAGAAATGGAAGTGCTTTTCCTCTTAACTACATCTTTCTTTGATTTATAGACACTGTTAAATGCAACTGTTAATTTGTCTATTTTTAACAGATTGGTGTAAACAAGAAACCCTTCTTGACTCATAAATTTCATAAAGAACTTAATCAAAAACATAACCTGGAAGTCACTGAAGTCAGGTCAATGGTGTACTGAAATTAATAGAAACAGCTCTAATTTGAGCTAGAAATTGATGTTTTGAGGTCTAGTGTCTGTAAGACGTAGTATCAGTAAAGCACAGTTGGGAAGTCACATAATCTAGCACTCACTGTAATGATTTCCAAAGATTTCTAAGGCGAGGGGGGAATCAAGGAGAGAAAGTGGAAAACAACTGCTTTTTACCCCACCCTGCTGCAGCAGATTTCAGAAGCTTCTTGCTCAGTCAATGTATACACAGAGAACAGGTACAGTATCTGCCATCCTTCAGTAGATTTCCTCTTTTAACAAGGTCCTAAACCACAAGAGTGGATGCATGAGCTTTCAATAATCTGAAGTACCACAGTACCACAGAAAATTTTTTACCCTTTTGAAAGTCACACTCTTCTAAAAACTTGAACAAAGTCCTGCTGAACAAAGTCATGCTGTTATGTGCTTCAAAATGAACCACCACTCCTTTAAAAACAAATATTTAAAATTATTCTCCAAAAGAACCAAGACAACTGAGGCTTAAAACTCATTCACTTCTTCTGAGAAGCTAGTTTATTCAAAAAGAGTCCTTCAAGGCCTCATTTGACAGGGCTAAACAGTTATAGCGGTTGATTCCAATGCCTCTTTCTCCCCCCTCCACCCCTCTAATGCAGTGGGTTTTAAAAAACAGTATTTTCCTCAGTTAAAAAAAGAATTTTCTTTAGAAGGGAAAAAAACTGAAAAGGAGGTACATGTTAATGATGTCACCTTTGTCAACCAGCAATCCAATTTCACCTCAAGGTTTGTCAGGGAATCAAATTATTTTTCAGATTAGCATATCTGCTATGACAGATCAATATGTTGCATTGACTGGAAGGGTCCAACCTGGAACTTATTTTCAAGTCTTGCACACTGAGAAGTATTACAGTCACATAATCTGTATTACTGGAGGTCAATAAATCTAACAGCTAATTTAATTTGACAAACGTACAACAGACAGAAACATAACTGAGGTAACAGGAGGTATGGCACTCTAAGTACTCCAAACACAGAAAAGGGCATAGGCTAAATCTAAGACTGGATTACAGAGCGCCCAAAGGGGTGAGAGGCAGGTTTTATGCATTCTGACACAAAACTCATTTAACTAATAAAATTACATTGAAGATCTTTTACAGGAAGAGTTAGATGCAAACAAGTCAAGTTGGAAAATACCTCTAAGAACATCAAGTTCTTATCAACCATATATGGTTGATCAACCATAACCCAAACATTGCCAAGTCCATCAGTAAACCACATCCTTAAATGCCACATCTACACATCTTTTAAACACCTTATGAGACTTCTCTGGGCAGCCTCTTCCAGTGCTTGACCACCATTTCAGTGAAGAAAGTTTACCTAATACCCAATCTAAACCTCCCCTGGCACAACTTGAGGCCCTTTCCTCTTGTCCTGTCACTTTTTCCTAGCGAGAGGACACCGACCCCCACCTCACTACAGTCTCCTGCCAGGGAGTTGTACAGAGCAGTAAGGTCACCCTGTGAGTTAATGGCACACCTAGAACACAATCCATGTTCAATCCATAATTCTTCAGTCCCTATCAACACCCAAGGATAAAATCTTTGCTTTACGAGATTATCTAAACATGAAAAATAGGACTACTGTCTAGGGTGAAATGCTTTTGAAAATTGCAGTTTGACAAAGCATTCTCATGAATTAAGGATATTCTCATCTATCCCTGCTTAAAGGGAAACTGGGCAGGAGAACGGGAAGAGGCCAAAATAAAAAAAAAAAACATTATCAAAACCCACACCTGCCTACAATATTATATACCCTATAAAATTGAGTCAGAACCCCAAATTCGACCCCCTTTATTTTCTGTAGCTGCAACCTCAACACCATGACCTCAAAAAAACAAGTCAGCTGATGCCCATATCAAAACATTATCAAAATCACCCTTGCATAGCCTGGGAAGCCTAGACATATGCCAAACAAGCTCCCCCACGCCAAAGAAAAGGCCTTCTTTCACTGAAAGATAAGATTTCATCTAAGAAAAAAAGCCTCAATGGCTTTTATCACATTTCTGTCAGTATTCTAATCCCTATAAACTATTGCACTGCCATTTTAACACATGGTTAGCAAAACTGAACATGATGGCAACAGACTACTTCTGTTTTAATACATAATTAAGAGGAAAAAATGAAAACCATTACAATATCTTAACTGCATAAGAACCCAGCAGTTAAAGTATCGATAATAAGTAAAACCTCTTGACCCAGAGCTCTTGTCAGTCTCAAACACACAAAAATCCACGTGTCTCACTCACAAAAGGAATAATCCAACCCTCAAGTCATACACCAACAACACTACCCAATCTTCTACGGTGGCCAGACCACACAGGTTTCTCCTCACAGATCATATACTAAAGCATGTTGTGAGAGACTGGGAAGATCTGGTGTCACGAGGTATTTTGGGGTGCATGCATGTGGGGAAAGGGGCAGGCTGGGCCTTGCCCTGGCGAGGTGACGCCCTGCTCCACACACACCCCCCACTCCCCGGCCTCTATCCCAGCCCCGCAGTGGTGCCAATCCCTGGCACAGCAGAGGCAATGCTCCACACCTGCCTCTGGAGCCCCCAGCCCAGCTCCTGAGTGGCCAAATGAACAGAAGTCCCGACTCGGGGAAGGGCCCAGGAGGGCCAAGGTGTATTTAAAGCTGAACACAAGGAAAGCATATGTCTTGAGCTTACCTCCTCTTGGAATTTCTGTCAGCTGAACACTGCTGGAACCCAGGAGCTGGTAGCTCTATGTGTCATTTTCTGTATCTTTTCTGTCTCTATCTCTTTCTTCTTTTAATTTCCTCTTTTGGAATTTTTGAGTAACTTAAAATCAAATGGGCTTACAGTTTGCCAAGTCAAATGGGCTAAGTTAATGTTTTGACAAGTGTGTTATGTTGATTGAATGTTGCACTAAACCTTTTGCCAAAGTTCTTTGATTTTCTGAGGTTGCCAGTAATGTCTTTTTTGTTGTTTTGACCTCTTGATAACATCTTGTTGCTATTTCTCCCAGGTATCTAACTCAGAGTACAGGAACAACCGTAAGCCATTTCAAAAGGCTCATTGAGTGAGGTTTTTTGGGCCTTACACATGTCCAGCCATGTCACCTGCATAACTAAAACACATGTGTCCCCAGTACATACACAGCTATTTGCAAAGCCAAGCAAAAAGCTCTTGGTCACAGTTTCATGTATGCCCATTCTAACATGTAGAAAAAGGCACAGGGACATAGTTCAAACAGCAATCTCTGCAGCCACAATACCAAAAACTTGCAGCAAACAATGTGGTAAACATTGCAGCAAACAGGAATATTCCAGGAGCACGTTGTGACTTTCCAGAACAGGTCTGACCAGCCTGTTTGATACCGCTTATTGGCTAGCTTTTTTGAACCTGTGCACATGTGCCAGACACTCAAGTACCAAATATTCAAATACAACTTAGAATCAAGGGTCTAATATAAGTGTTATGGTATCTCTTTTGTAATTACATAATAAATACATTTTAGAGCAGGTGGGCTCAGGAACAACTTCACAAAGACCAATATGCATAACCAAAATATGAGCATGGCATGCATCTCCTCTGCACGTGGCAGATACAGCTGGACACAGCTCCCTGAAAGGAGGTTGTATCCAGGTGGGGGTCAGACCTTTCTCCCAGGCAATCAGCAACAGGATAAGAGAACACAGTCTCAAACTGCATCAGTGGAGGTTTAGGTTACACATTATGAGGATTTTCTTCACAGAAAGGGTGATTAGACATTGGAATGGGCTGTCCAGGAGGTGGTGGAGTCACCATCCCTGGAAGTGTTTAAGGAAAGAATGGATGTGCCACTTGGTGCCATGGTCTAGTTGACGTGGTGTTTGGTCACAGATTAGACTTGATGATTCCAGAGGTCTATTCCAACCCAGTTGATTCTGTGGATACAAGGCCTGTAGAATATATGTTGGTCTCAGCTCTAATGCTTGGAATTTTCATGACGTCCAAATAGAAACTTGTTATTTCTGGGTACTCTTTAGTTAGAGCACATCTTGCAGACCCATTATCTTGTGAACAATTATAAGCCATCTCAAGATTCCTGATTTCTTGGTGTACTAGCCAAAAGCTTGCAAAAGTTGGTCTATGGAGAATTTAACTATGTCCTTTAAATTCAAAGACCTGTTTTTTCACTGTAGACTTTACATCACTAAAGTAAAAAAAAAAAAAGAAAAAACCCAAACAAAAAAACACCGCAGTCCTATTAGAAGTAACACCGTTTTAGAGCTGGAAGTCTGTTCTATTCCCCTTGCACCCATAGCTGTCAGGCAGCAGGTAAGGCAATAAAGCTTTGTGATGAAGCTTTCGGGAGAGACCTGGAAACTTGCTGCATCCTTTCACACGGGCAAGCAAGAGGCGAGCTGGAACAGGCGGGATCAGCCTTCGAAGCCCAGCTGAACCTGACGGCGCCACGTATTCCCACTCGGACCCCGGTGTCCGGGGGCCCCAGGTAGTGACTGGCCCCGGAGGGGGCGGCGGGGGGGGACACGGGGGTGTCACCGCACGGCCGGGCCCCCTCGGCACAGGCCCGGCAGGCCCCACACCTCGGGCACCCCCGCCGCGGCACCGGCTCGTACTTACGAATTTGGGCTTCCTGCTGTCCGCCGCCTCCTCGGGGCCCCCGGCGCTCCCGATCCCCGGCGGGCCCTTCCGACGGGGCCCCTGGTTCCCGCGCCCGCCGCGACCCGGTGGCGGGGACGGGGCACAGTAACGCGCCCGCGGCGGCTCCATGGCCGCGCACGGGCGAGGAAGGGAGATGGGCAGGGGGGAGCGCTGCCCGCGATCGGGCCCAGGCCCGGCGGCCCCGGCCGAGCTGGGCGCCTGCGATTAGCGCGGCTTAGCTGGGCTCGGCCAGGCAGGGCGCCGCGGGGGGAGGAGCGGGGCCCAGCGCTAAAGCCGCGGCCTCACCGCAGCGCAGGATTNGGAGCGCGTGAGGGCAGCACCCGCAGGGAACGGGACACTCCCGCCGGGAGGAGCGACCGCCGGCCCCAAGGTACACACACACACACACACACACACACAGAGGAAGGGAGATTTCCTCATCGTGCACATCCTGCCTTTTCTAGATCCTGCCTGCTCAGGATCTGAACACAGGGCGGGTTCCTCACCTGTTTGGCCTAGGATGGCGATTTCCAACAAGTGGCTTTATTAAAAATTCCGATTCCATACCTCAAGCCACTGTTTTGACAGGTGAAAAGTCGTTAATCTATTTTGATATGCTCTTTTTGTATAATTAGGGGACTGACTTGTATATGTAAATATACATTATTATATAGAGTCATAGAATCATCGGGTTTGGAAGGGACGTTTAAGATCATCCATTCCAATAATCCAAATCACCTAGCACCAGATCCAGACACCTCCTAAACACCTTCAGGGATGATGATTCCATCACCTCTCCGGGCAACCTACTCCAATGCCTGCCCATCAATTTTCTAATACCTAATCTGAATCTCCCCTGCCTCAGTTTAAGGCCATTTCCTCTGGTCCTGTTCACTGCAGTCACAGTAGAGACCCCCACCTCCACTAGAACCTCTGTCCTGGTAGATGTAGAGAGCAATATATACATATATATGCATATACATACACATACATATATATAATTAATACTTCTCATATTACATTTATATCATCGTGGTGGTACTGGGTTAAGAAAGCAGAATGACACAGAAAAGACATAACCCCTATCCAAAAGAGTGGCAGTGTTTCCATCATCCTCCTGTGTCTGAATTTCTGTTTTGTCATGGACACAGTCTGTTTGGAGGAGCTGTTAACTGTGCTGCCAAGGCCAAAAGAGCAGGTGTACCTACAGTCTGCATTTGTTTAATGCAATCTGTTGTTTCCCATCACTGGAAGACCTGCAAGACTCTGTGGTTTATGGGGAAATACATAAATAGAGATTTCATTATGCTGTAAACTAGCAAATTGCGTCTGGTTTACAAGGCAATTGAATTCTCATTACTACAATCAATACCTTGCATTTATCTTTATTCTAAATTAAGAGTAGCTAGAACAATGATGCAAACTGGAGAGTTATATAGGGGAAAATCTATTTCCAAAGCTCAGTGTTAGGGATCATTGAGAAAAGGAGGGCTAATACTCAGCAGTTATATCTCTAGAGTATTTCCTAAAACAGAAAAGTTTCTTTTCTCTTCTGTCACTCAGTCCTTCACCATGATTTAAACAGGCAGTGACCTACAAAATGTAACATCTGCCAGTACACAGAGTTCTGGTGAAACATAGCAGAATTCAGCCCCAAACTCAACCTTTGCAGGGCGAGGAGCTGCAGGGCCACGCAGAGTAGATGCCGTAATTATTTGTATACGTTAAACCATTCATCCTTTGGCACCTTTCTATAGATGTTTTGTAAATTTATATTGGAATTCTTTGTGGAGAGTATAATTAGCAGAACACTGTTTAATGTCATGGCTAATGATTTCCTGGAACATTTGATTAGAAAATTAATCAGGCTATGTGTGCGTATGATAAAGCTGTTTAAATGGACCTCCTAATTGCACTGTGGTAGAACACAATGGCTTGTGCCAATATATCACTTTCAAGGTACTGTGCTGCAATAACGGAGAAATACTGAAGGGAATAATTTATCAGACAGTTTTACTAAGCCAAAAGTAAATGTTAGTACTTCTGATCTATTATTATTATTTTATACTGCCCCTCTTGTGCTCGTTAGGTGTTTCACAGAGCAAATACACTCTTGCAACTGCTCAGTTTACCAAGATTAATCATGACTGCAGAAAAAATCGTGAGAAAGAAATGCATCAGTAATACTAAAATTGTGCAGAGATTCTACTTCGTCATACTATTCATATTGTTTGGGGCATGCAAATAGCTTGGCCATTGTGCACTATTTTTGTTGTGGAACAAGAATTTTTCAAATATAAAAGTCTGAGACAAAGTAAGTGTGTAAAGTTAATCATGGATATTTGCAAAAGTAGTCCCTTAGATTGATGGATTTATTTAGGCTCTTAGCAGTCTGTTCCATCTCTTTCTCTTTTTTTTTTTAATATACTGTGACTCAGGACTTAAAAAAAGAAAAAGAATACCCTCCTAATATTCATTGTTCCAGGGAGGCAGGTTTTCAACTACATTCCTATGCAAAGTATTTCAAATACTGGCTTTTGACTGTGTTTAGGCAGTTATCCACATTTCATTTGGAGACACCTAGTTCTTTCCTATAAGAAGACAAAACAGTTAATTAACTGTTCTTTCATGAGGTTCATCCTTTCGAACTGTCACATAAAAGTAATGAAAGATTTTGTCAGCAATGTTGTTATTTTTACAAAGCAAGCGCACAAGTTTAATACTAGTCTATTTAAGTATGCTAACAAGGAAAACCTTCTTAGCCATAGTTCCTGTGGTTTGGCAGAGGCAAGTAAGTGGCACCTGTCTTTTCAGGAAAATGGCTTCTTCTTTCTCCCATGAAAAGCCCCAAACAGGCAATTCTAGCCCAAATCCCTCAAACTTGCATAGCTATTTGTAAGTTGTACCAACTGAATATGTATCTTATACCTTTCCCAACATCTTATTAAAAAAGTTAATACAAAAGTTACAAAAAGAGACGTGATTGTTAACTCATAATGCCAATAAAAATTACACTGGAAAAACATGGCCTGTCCTCGTGTCTTGTAGAGGCAATTGATGCTTGTTTTATCTAAGAAAACCGTTCAACAGTTGTATTTTTATATTGCAACAACACTCATTAATATTTTAACTGTATTGCACAGTAATATCTTTAAATGTAACCTGTGGATAAGATCTTACTTAATTTTCACAGCACGGGTGGCTTGCGAAACATGTTATTCCATTATTATGATAATGGGTAGATAAAATCTCAAATTGTTCATCTAGTTTAGCCTATTAAGTTTACTAAGGAACGTGGCTGTTAGCAAGTTTATCATACTAATAAATGAACAAATTTATGCTACAGTTATGAGAAAATTCATACTCTGTTCAAATAATAAAGTTTTATTGACAAAATTTTGCTTTAGTTTATTTTTCCTGTAAAACAAACAGAATTATTTTGGCTTTTTTTTTGCATATAATTTGATTGTCATTTAGTCAGTGTCACTGCCACTGTAGCAGTATATGTCATCTCTACATTCTGTTTCTAGCACAGGCTAGGAAAAATGAAAATCCATGGATAAAACTATCCTGGAAGATCATGATAATCAGAAAAAGGAAGGAACTGAAAATTTGCCAACTAATACGACACTAACCTTAAGTTCTTACAAAGGAAAAATGTATTAGGCATTTTCTGATACATGGTTATGGTTATGGTTATGAACTTCGTTCTAAAAAGTTACAGAACTCTTAAGTCTACTAAAATGTGGCAAAAAGGAGTTTTGGTTTTAATAGTCTTCATAAAGGATTGAATTTTCCCTTTGCTTAAGCTCATGATCAAGATAACTTCTGTTTGTTATGAATCTGTTTGAAGGGATTCTGAGAACTGAGTTTAGGCTAAATGCTTGGTCTTGGCTAACACAGAACGTTTTTGTATTCCATATCTATCCGTGCCCCAGACTTGTTACTGTCTTGTTAAGACCCAGCATGGCAAGAACTGGAAGGACAGCTGGGAGGTCTTGGTCCTTTTAACAAGGTTGGGGCACCTGAGCCAACCTGCTCTTTTGCCTGGCAATGTTTGCTGAAGGTAGAGGCTCTGCTTCAGAGCGGCTTGTTTTGGGCAGTTGGCTTTTTTGCTTGTTCGGTTTTCTGTTTGTTTTTCTGGAATTGCAATAGTAGCCACTCAGAAAAACTGCATTTCACAATCAAAAACTGTTTCCGAGTGAGCTTTGCGAAGTGAGCCAGTTCCTGGGGCTGGCTCACCCCGCGTTGGTGCCGACAGACAGCTTCCCTCTGCCCCGACACACCAGCACCAACACCAGCAGAACCCAGTGGGCAGCAGAAGGAGCCAGTGGAGCTGACCCCTGCCAGCTCTAGAGATGCTGCATAAGCTCTTCCTTCCTGGGAGAGTTCTTTTTGCCACCATCTTGTCCCTTCCTTTCCCAGACTACACGATCACTGGTGGCGGGCTGTCAGGGCCTGGAAAAAGTGATCTATTTCAAGACATCTTGGGAAGCGTGGAATGTGTGGTAGGAGGTGGATCAGACCTTGCTGTGGTGTGGTGGTGCCCTGCCCCCCTTTCCCCCCAGCCCGGCAGTGTCTGTAAATCAGAGCACGATGGAGGCAGCCCCAGCGTTGCCTGACCCAGCCCCTGAATGGCCGAGACCACAAGTCCCACCTGGGAGGAGGGCCCAGGATGGGCCAAGGCTTTTAGAAGCCTGACCACAAGGCAAGCCCGTTGTCCTGTAACCCTGCCTTCATCTTGGAATTTCACATCAATGCAACCCAATAGTTGGGAGCTATGTCTGTTTTCCTATATCTTTCCGGTCTTTCTGTTTTTCTCCCTTTCTTCTTCTTCTAACTCTCTACTCACAGAACATAACATTGAGTGGTTTTAAAGGTTTTCTGTGTTCAGTGGGCTAAGTCTATACTGTGATAAGTGATGTTATGTTGCATTTACTCTTTTGCCAATATTCCTTAATCTCCTGTAGTTGGCCAGTAAACTTTTGTGTGTTTTTTACCTGTTGAGAATATCTGGTTGGGATTCTCCCCTTTGTGTCTACCCAGAGCAAAAGAACCTTGGTTAGACCCTGGAATTAAGTGACTGGGGGTGTAACATGGGCACTGTCTTGGAAGGAGTCTGATGGCATTCTCCGTTTGTCTCCCTACATGAGGTTGGCAGTGGGGGTCACCATCTTGCCCCTTGGAAGACATTTGGAAACATTTTGGGTATTTCTTTGTTCCCCCGGAGGTGGTGAGATTTGGCAATTTTCTGTCTAGTGATTATTCACTGTTTCTTTTTGGCCTGTTGCTGTTTTGCTTGTTAGTAAATTGTTATTTTTTCACTTATATCTACTCATATTTATTCCTTATTGGTGGAAAGAGATTGGTTGAAACTGAGGGGAGGTAACTCATTTTAGAGAGTCCACTTCTTTAAATTGTCTTAAACCAAGACAATGCTAAAAAAATAGTAATTTTCTTTGGTATTCCATGGGCTCTTTTTTGGTAATGATCGTTTTTGTCATGTGATGCTTTAAGAATGTATGATGCCACTTATGATGCATCTCTTTTGAAGCCCTGCTCTTGCTCTCATCTGTCTTGACTGCCCAGCATGCTACATACAGTTGTTTGCCATCATTCATTGGCACCCTGGTAGACAAGTAGTGTGTGCAAGTTAATAGTCGTATAATTTTTTTTAATATTTTAAGTGGAAGTAGAGAGGGATTTATGACAGGACAGATAATTAAACAAAACACTGTCTTCCTAGGTAGGTCAAATTGTCTGTAAAGACAAGCAGCTTTGAGCTATTTGGATCACAGCACTGGTAAAGCTGAACTCATCAGACCTCTCTTGGCACATATATTTCTTGTTTCTTAAAAGTATCTCTACTAGAGTCTTCTGAAAACAGTTATTTTCTTCCCTTTCTTATATAAAAAGAAGTATTATGGCTGTAGTTCAGAAAAGTATTATGGTCGTATATCTTGTAATTCATTTCTGTTACCAACAGAAATACTTTCGGAAACCAGAATATCCTTGATTCCCATCCCAGTTCTTTATTGCTAGGAGTCTTGGACAGTCACACTTGCACAATGGTATCAGTGCTAAGTGTCAATAGAATATGTACCTTGCAACAGTTATTAAAAATACTTGGATTTTAGAGAAGCACAAAGAACTTCAGGGCTGTTCTTCAGGTTTGCATGACAGTAATTTCCAGACACTTAAAAAAGATGTAATTAAAGGACTCAAGCTGAAATGAAGTTTCCACTGAGAGTTGTGTCTAAAATACTTCTATACCTTTTTTCTTATTACACGAGAGTTGTTACTGAAGAAAACAACAAAGCAAGATCCTGCAGCTTTTAGCAGATCCTGCAGGTATAGCTGTATAGCTGTCTTTACTCAGAATGGACAGACAAGAAAGGCATCTCTGAGGACAGTGTATGTCACAGTCCTGTCATTGATACATCAGTCATACCTTTTTGAAATTTCAAACAAAATTTTACATGCAATGGATTCATTTTCTCTCTTTTCCAGCTAGAATTTAAGGTAAGGACTTTCAGAAGTAGTTGTGTGAATAGTACCATTCTCCTTCTTGAAGCTTTCAAAGTCACCCCATAAAAGATGAGGATATAAGAAGTAGGAAAGTAGTTTGCTTCATCAATTTATTGTGGATTACATGTTGCTAATAATTTCTCACAAAATATTTTAGGCTAGCCTCTCATTCAGCTGAGGAAATCTAATATCCCTCCTTCAAGATACTGCCTAGATGGGAAAAAATCAGTAAAGAAGTCCATTATGCAGTTCATCAAATGGATCTTTATGAGGATATTTGAGACGTGATTTGTGGCACTATTTAGGATACGTTGCATACTACATTATTATAAAGTTCAAGTTTGTAATTTAATTATGGGCCAAATTATCTTCAGTTCTAACTTTAGTTGAAGTGACTAGGCCAAGCCTGACAGGTGATATAAATTGTAAATGGTCTGAGTGTCCAGGGGCAATAAAAGCTGTGTTACATAATTTCGTACTTTGTGTAGGATTTTCAGAGCTGCCTAAAGAATTAAATGAGCTGTTCAAACCATGTCTATTCTACCGTTATGCTATTAAGTGTTCCTAGTAAAATTATTGCCAACAGTTAATTTTGTCCAAAAGAAAATAAATATGTTTTCAGAGGATAAAATCATGCTGAAGTTTTTTTGTGAATATAAGGGTCCATAGAAGTGTAATCAAGCTTAGTGATTTTTTTCAGGGCATTCACTGCAAAGATTTTAAGCCTTCTGTTAGAATTCTGAGATGTAATTATCTTCCATTACTTCCTGATAACTCTCCAAATTCCTCATAGCTTTCCTTTTTTAATATACTTCTGTATTTTTTTTATTATTCACTTTCCAAATTTCCTTTTAAGATTCTGTCCTTCATTTTTCCTTGTGATAATTTATATTACTTTCTACTAGGGCAGGATACAGTTTGCTTTCAGAAATCCCTTGTTTTCTTTTGACAGATGTATCATTTTAAGAGAGAGAGGGAGAGAGGGAAAGAGAGAGATAAACACATATATGTATGTGCATATATAATGCTTTTTATGAGTTAGTTATGTATTGCGGAAGTCTCAAAATTGACTATAATTTGTTTATATAGCTTTTATTTCTCTCTGACTGATTTTCTTATTCTAATCCATCTTTAAGTATCTCAGTCTAGTTTTTCCTCTTGCAAGAGTAGTGGATATAATCATATTATGGTTACTGCAGCTTAATATTCAGATGCAGTAAGTACTGTACATGTAGATTAAGAAAAATGCTTCCTCTTGTTTTAAAAAAACAAAATATATCATGTGGGGAAATTCCGGAAATACATTCCATATGAAACATAACCAGCAATTTTGTGTGTAACAGAAGTCACTCTTTTGCTATCCAAACTGCATGTTATTTTTTGATCCTCTGTTCCTTGGCAAGTTTCAATGGACAACCTGATTTTTAATGGCTCTTTAACACACATAGTCATAAATTTCTACACAGTACAATGTGCTGCCTTTCTTACATTAAATAGTAGCTTCATCTGTAGTCATAGGAAGATGAAGAGTGTAATGGTAGCGTGTACTTTGCATCACAAGTACTCTTCCAGTGCAGCACAGCTAAGCTTATGGTTTTTTTTTTTTCTAGGAAGTTTCTAAAGTGGCAGTTTTATGACTGTGAACCAGAACAAACTTCCTAAGTTTCCATCTTCCTTCACATATGTTATAATAAATGAAAGCTGTTGGTTAAGGAAAAGGAACGCTTTCACTGATTTTTACAAAGTATTTTTGCAGAAATGGAGCGATGATTATGTTGGATTGTGATACAGAGGTTATCCTATAGGACCTAGAGATGCAATTAGCTCTCAGGTGTGTGTTTGAGGGGAGGGAGGCAAGTGAAAGAAATTGTATTGTAACAATTACAGGATTGCCCCTCAGCTGGCAATAGGCAATAGAGTCTCAAGATGGCTTTGGTTCATTGTACAACAACCTAACCAGAATGGAGACTTAGGAAAGCAAGGTGTATTTGCAAGAAAAGTAGAGGCCAGTTGACACTGTTTTGGTTACCTTATAAATGAAAACTTGAGAGAGAACAGAATCTCAGCCTCTGTTGAAGTGTCAGGGCATGGTGAGCAGCAGCTCACCCTAAGGGAGATACCATGGCCAGCAGGACAGGGGGCCTTGCTAGCCAGGGCCCATTCCACTGACCCCAGCTGAGGCAGGAAGGACGAGCCCAGAGGTGGCAGTCAGGTTCAACCAATAGTCCAGACTGTCAGACGACTTTGTGGTGATGAAGCAGGGCTGAAGAAGTCAGGCCAAAGATCAGGGTCAGGAACAGTTCCACTGACTGTAACAAGGGTCTAGTGGTGATTGGGTGTATCCACAGTGATGGAACATGTGAAGCTTGGGAGTCACATACAGAAAGAGATCAACAGGGTTCATATCTGACAGAGTGAAAGTCTGTCTTCTTTTCTGTGGTGTGATACACACAGGAATCCATCATGTGGGTGCATCCCATGAATAGCCCCATGAGGCTCAAGAGCTTTGTTTGGTACTTCTACAACCACCATTAATCTGAGAGAAAAAAATTTCCAAGAGTATTTTGCACGTGCCTGTGAGTCTCTGAAGAGTAATGTAATTCCTTATCCCCATCCATCTACAAAACTGTATTCATTTTCATTCTTGAGTTCATTTCCCCTTGTATTGAAAAGTCATGCTGGTACCAATGAAGAGGATATCTCCTTGAAGAAGTTCAGATAGCCTTTGACAAGATTTAAAATCAAGCAGGAAGTCATCAAGAAGTCAATCACTATACCACACTAAGTGCTCATAAAATTGTTATTTACGTAAAATTTGCTCATGAAGTTGTTTACATGCATTTGGTGAGCTTCAAATCCGGACATCAAATAGATGCAGGTTTTCCATCTAGAAAAGCACCAACAAAGACCTCTTTTTGTCCCACTGAAAGAGAGGGAATATGAAGATCTGCACAGGCTTGCAGAATACTGGGAGATTAATAAAGGCAGCCAAGCTGTGATAATCCAGATGTCGTATTTGGGTGGATAATAAATACTTCCAAACAGCTTTCTTTATATGAACTACAACATGGAAAAAGGAAGAATGCTGCCCTGAAGGTGGCTCAAAGTATACATGATTAAAAGTGGTACAGTGGTCAACTCTTTTTCATTCTTTGCAGGAAATGAGCACCAAGAAAGAGTATTTTGAGAAGAACAGCATGCACAGAAGCAAGAGCAGGGCAGAGAGCTCATCAGCAGAAGCAGCAGGCAGGCTTATGTATGTAGTGTTGCTGAGAAATGAGCACTGGAATGTACCTATCCCAAGTAAACTGCATTGCTTAGGCATATCATGAGCTTGACTCACCCACCCTCCCCTTCCCCAACAACGGTGTTACTCATTCTAAGGTTCCTTGTCCCTGTAATGATCACTCCAAGCTCTGCTTAGGTGATGTGACTTTCCTGTGGCTCTTTGTGTCACAAGTCATTAACGATACTGGGAACGAGTGACAATATAACTGAAATGAGAAAGTATTTCCAAGTACTATGGTTCTGTAAAATAAAATACGTGGAGTTTTGTAGCATTTATGTGTAGGACAATCTAATCAGTAAAGAACTAAGCTAGGCTCTTTTTATGATTAAGGAGTTAGCACTTAACTGAAGTCCTCACTTTTATCTAGTGAAGAAAAACTAACATCTCCAAAAGGCAGTTCATCCACTCTTAAAATATAATTTTAAAACAAGTGGAATGAAGAACCTCTGGAGATCCTGCTATGTCTTCACTGACTATAGAAGGTGCTTTGATAGCTGGTATAGACCAGAAGAGTATATTTAAATGCTGAAGGCAGGTAAATCTCATTCTCTGAAACTGTTCTGGGGATTTCAGCAATTTTCAGTCAATAAATTCATTCCCTTTCAATAGATTTTATTATACATATTCATATTAATTCAGAATCACAGATATATTTAAATAGCAATGTTAATGACTCCTTGGAATTAACAATAAAATTCTCTTGTGATCCTCAGAGAATAAAATTTTGAATAATCACACTTCCAAGGTAATCTGTACATCTTTGAAAATAGTTTTTGATAGTCTGAAAACTAAAGACAGATTTTTTTTTTTCCCTAAAAGGTTTAATGACTAGTTGCCTTACTCCTTTTGCTGCAGGCTGTTATCATTATGGATATTAAACTACTTCAAAAACTGTGGAAAGTGTTAAGTTGCAAAAATACTCTTCTGTTGTACAGAATTACTTGGATGGTGGTTAAAAGAATTAATGCTGCTACTAACCTAAGTGTTCTAACGCATTTTCTTGGCAAAATCTATTCCATCTTTCTGTTTTGTCTCTCTTTTTTTCCCTCTTTTCTGCTAATATATTGGAGGTTTTTTCTCACTTGCAGAACTTCGCATTCAACCTTGGAAACTTTTGCAATATGAATAAATTAACTCTCTAATCAGTATATGACAGCAGTCCCATCATTAATTTGTTAGCTTTCTAAACAGGTACCTTTGTGCCTTTTGTCCAGATGGCATTCAGTCTATGAAGAAGTCATATGTAAGCATCCACAAACAACTTAATTACTATTTTTTAAATCTTTCTTTAGAATTCTCCTTTGCCAATCTGCTCACAGAAGTGAAGAATTAAATACAGCCTCTCTCATTGTTGGGTGTTGCTCCTGATTTAGTCTGTACCTCCTGTCTATCTTCCACAGAGACAGCAAGCTTTTGGGGCATTGCTTTTTTTTCATTCATAACAGCTCTGGCATTTTACAATAATAAATATCTTGATTAATACACAGAGCTTGACACTTGTGTTACATGCGAAGACTAGAATGCCTAAACTCTGTTTGATTTCTAGACTCTCTTTTACTTTCTGCCTGTGTTACTTTCTGTGAGAAAATTTGCCATAGCAGAGATAGCAGAATAAACAATGCTTGCTTTCCATACTTAACTTTTCATTCTTTGAATAGTACTAGAAATAACTAAGTACCTGTTGTAATTTCTAAATGTTCACCGTATTTTCTAAATAATCCATACTTTATAATTGACATTGTTCAATAGAGTTTTCAGACTTGTGGTATTTTATACCTTTGAACTATACACATGCACAATCTCATAATTGAATGTTTTATCCCCATGTCTATTAGTGTGGCTTGTGAGGGGGAGGTGGGGATGGATGTAATTATCCATTTATGTTTTAGGTGGAATAGAGGAAAATGATCTGTGTATCTAGAACCAAAGTTGCATTGTATAACCATTTATTTTATACTGGGAGTTTATACAAGCTATATTCATTCAGATTCAATCTTACGTAAATCATGGCTTTGCAATCACTTAGGAGTTGTATCACATTAATCTACAGTGACAGCGCTCGACAGAGTCTAGAAAGTTGTTTGATTTCACACTCTGTAAATGACAGTTCTTGATTTTCTGTAATATTTTGGATCACAGACAAAACTTTGTATCAGTAACTGCATATTAGCTGGATGGTTACAGCTGAAATGCAGAACTGTTGTGGTTGGGTGAGACGATCAACATTCATCACAAGCTAATAATGGTGATTCTGAACATCTTAATTGGAGATCACACAGCTCTGTGTAGTGTGAAATAAGATGTCTGGGCGATTGCAACGATTTTGACTGGTCCTTGTGCTGATAGCCTGCTGAAGATTTTAATATTCTGAAGTCACACCAGATGGGCAATCTGCTGCAGTATATACCTTGGATCAGTTTTAAGCTGTAAGGGTTCTCCATCTGATGTCACCTCAAGGGGAAAATAATAAACAGCTGCACTAATGACATTTTTTAATCTCTCTACTCTTGATTTACCTAGGCTTTGACTGATGCAATAGTCAGTTTAGGAAAACCTTCTACAATACAAAATGGACCAGAAATGGAACTGGGAAAAAAAAGAGCATTTGTTACTTAACTGTTCTATCCATGCCTTCTAATCCTATCTGCAAAATTTAACTTGTTGTTGCAAAATAAGTTTGGAATAGCATACATATATGAGAAAAAATGGCAGAGAAAAGTGTAAAGGAGTACAGATAAAATTTTGATTAATTTTTATAGCTGAAAGAAATGTAGTCAGTTTTCAGGATCAATGGAAATATTTATTCTGGGAGTGAGTAGATAGCAATACCAGCCCTCCCCTACTCCAAGGTTTTTTTGCTGGATACATGCTTTCATAGAATATTCCATGGAAACAACTTGAGTCAATTTGAGTTCTGCAGCCCTTCACTGCAGTCCCCATAATTGGACTTTTCTCTATTTTGGTACAGGACAACTCATAGCTTTGGGTGTTTTGTAGTTTTGTAGTGTTGTGCATCTCTTTCAGTGTGGAATTTTTGCACAGTTCATCATCTGGGTAATCCAATCAGTAGGTTATGCAATTAATATGAAATAGGGGATATAGTCAATTTTTTGAATATTTTTAAACTAAATTGTTTTGGACTATAGCAAACATGTCATGTTAAAAGAGGGAGAGAAATGTGATGAATTTGAATCTGCTGTTTTAATAACTGTGTTTGAATTAGACAGCCAAAGAATTAACTATAATAAATGCAAATTTTATTAGGCAGAAACATTTGAAACTTGTCACCGAATAAATAAGATATCATCTAAGTGCTTTGCCCTGATGTGGTTGCTGAACCCAAGTATTGACAGTAAATGGTAGAGGAAATAATCTGAGTTTAAAAATAGGACATGTAGAAGACCACTAGAATTTTCACCTGGGTTGTGAAAGACAAGCAAAAAATTTAAGGAATGCTTACATTTGCCATCTAAGCAATGAATGAGGTGGAAGAAAACCATGATGTCCTTTACTTCTAACTATATCTGGTTCTGTCACTTGTTATGCTTCATAGTTTTTAATTAACTCAAGCTAATTGTTACATAACTTCATTATGTGAATACACTATGAAGCCAGACTGAGGATGGGGCCTTCCACAAAAATGTGAAATGCATGAAGGATGAAAGTAAAAAAATCTGAAAAAATATAAGAATCTGTTAATGATGCAGAAGCCAAATGTATAATGCCAGGAAAGAAGAGACATCTCATAAAAATCCTGATTGAAATTGGAAACGAATACACAGATGAAGATTCAGAATTAATACATAAAAGCATGACATAGATAGCATTTCCTGAGAACTGAATTCAGGAGGACAAATTTATGCTTAAGGAGCCTACAATGCTCTGAAACTACAGACTTGAAGGAAAAGAAGGATGATAGGCATATGCTAGAGACATGCATGGGTTGAAATTTTGATACAGACCTGTTCATACTCTGGTAACCAGGACAGTGACTAACATACTGGGTAAGAAGCAAAATTGACCCCGCTCTGCAGAAGTTACAAGTAATGACATAGAAAAAGATTGTGCCAGTCCCATCACTGGTTCCTATTAGTCCATCAGTACAGCACTATATAAAGTTCTCTAGAGTAATGGGACATTCAGTTTGTCCTTTTCACTTTTCTAGGGAGTTGTGCTATATCAAAACCTGACACTGGGACAAGCTGGGAATTGCTGGAAAGCCACTTGGTAGTTCCAGGATATTTAATATACACTGGGTTAGGAGACTAAGCTCCTAACATTTTTCAAAGTCAGGACACGATGCTGAGAAAGCTTGACACCACTTGAAATTTTTAGGAAAAGTTCTTTCACCTTCCATCTCTGTCATTAAAAACCTTTTTGGCTTGACTTTTCCTTATTTGAGAATCGGAGAAGACAAGATAGAAAGAAGTTACATGGGACTCTACTCCAGCACTCCAGCACACTATAGGATAACTTTTACTTGATTTGGCATAAATGAGCTGAAAAACCAGATAGGTGGAGTGATCTGTTTTGGAAGTGTGATTTGCTGAAAAATATGCTGCCTTTGTGTGAAAGGCCACAAATAAATTAATTACACTAATTCTGAAGAAGATTGCTTCCTAATGTTTAACTTGATGACAACATACCCAAATTGGATTATGATAGACATAGCTGCTTTATGCCTGAGGCCTGCTCAAGAACAAGTGATGTCATGCACTTCTCTCCTCTAACATACTGATTAATGAACAAAACCCTTCCTAGAAACAAGGGTCCAAATGTCTCAATTCCCAAGAGAGTTTGCTTTTTTTTTTCATTGAGATGCACAGTACAATACAGTGAATTAAAGTAATTTTCAGTTCTGTAGCTGAATGTCATTCCCTTTAAATGAGATACTGGCAGTTAGATGGCTTTGATTGCTGCCAGCTGTCAATACCCCTAAGGAAAGCCGAGATGCTTCTGTGGTGGAAGATGAACAAGAAGCCTGCTGATCAAACACATCACAAGTTGTGTCAGAGGATTAGCAAGTTAAATAAAATAGATGTGTGTTTACATTCTTCCAGTCATAAACAAGCTGTCTGTGAGTTTTCTTTTTTTTTTCCTTGCAGAGAACAATTCATACTCCAGTGTGTTACTGGTTCTTGTAGCTTCTGTTCTTGCATTATGGAATACATGTCTCTACATAAAGAGGAAAGGAGCTAAAACAGCCATTTTCCTGTTGTCCAAATGTCTGTCTATTTTGCTTGGATAAGTACAATTTAAATAGAAAACAAGAGTAAAAGCGTTTTACTCATTACTGTTACTTACTGTAGTAAATGGATATATGAGCTTAAATTCCAAAATTGAAATATGCAGTTAATTCACAATCGAATACCCGCTGTGCAGTACAAGTCAGGTATTAGTATTGCACACAGTCTGTTACCTTCTCTTAGTTTCTGTATGCGTAATTTAGACATACACACCAGATTATACCTCATTTTTTAAAATGTAGTCCATATGTTTTGTAAATCCTCCTCTGTTTCTTCTTATTACACCTGCTTACTCTTAGTGTTCAGCAGAAAATTAACTGAAAGCAATAAAAAAGGAAGTGAAGACTAGCAATGCAGTTTTAAAAGTCTAAGAACAATCTTAAAAAGTTTAATAAATCTGTCTTTACATCTATGCACTGTCAAGTGGCTGAGAATATAAAGTGGTTTTTTGGGTTGGTTTGTTCTCCTTTACAGCCTTCAATGTTAGCCAAGTGACATGTTTTAAAAGTCTGTGATTTAAAAGTCTGAGCTGATTAGTGTTGGGTGTAGGTGTATAATCTTAACAGAGATACCTCCTGGGAGAACATGTCCAACTTTAACAATCTTAACAAAGAAACAAATAATATTTAATGATATTACATGATAAGGAAGTGTGAAGTTTTATTCCTCAAAGAGAAAAAAGTGTATTTTTTCTTGACAAAGGGCTAGATTTAATGGAAATTAGCATAAATCCATATGGGAATATATCTGAGTATTGCATGAACACCAAGGTGTCTAGAGTCTGCAAAAATTCTTAATAAATTGTGCCTTCTAAGACACCAACCACTGCAAAGATTTTTTTTTTTTTTTCTGAGTTTATTAAAAGCTTCTGAGACACTTTTAATGACAGGTAGTCATTATGTAGCAGCCACAGTGGGGAGTCCTGTTGTGTTTTACATCTTATATGTCAATTGTCTTCCTATTTGGAGAGGTATACTGGCTAAGTAAGGAGTCTAATCACCAAGGCCCCCTGTCCTTTCATGAGGCAGTTCTTAAAAGTCTTTCAAGAGGAAGAGGAATCTTAGACAACTCACAAACTGAAAAGCAGAGACCAGACTGAAGAGTCAGCCAAGAGCAATCATGTGAGAAGGGACCTAGAGAAGGGTTAAGAGCCAGGCCCATCCGGTGTGTATCTGAAGGGAGGGCGTCAAGAGGATGGAGCCAGGCTCTTCTCAGTGGTGCCAAGCAACAGGACAAGAGGCAATGAGCAGGAAGTTCCACCTGAATATGAGTTCAAACTTTTTTTAATGTGCAGGTGACTGAGCACTGGAACAGATTGCCCAGAGAGGGTGGGGAGTCTCCCTCATGGAGAAAGTCAAGAATCATCCAGACACAATCCTGAGTAACAAGCTCTAGGGGACGCTGTCTGAACAGGAAGGTTGGACTAGATAATCTCCAGTGGGCCCCTTCCAACACCAACCGTTCTATGATTCTGTGATTTTTTGTGATCTCATCTTCCTCAGAGGCAGGTGGTCTGTGTGCTTTTCTCAGTAATCCTAATTTAGGCTTAGCTATGTGCACAGACCAAGGTTTCATAGACTAAGAATATAAATTCTTAGAAGTATTTTGTTTTCTTAGTTTTTCTATATGTGAAGGCTATGAATACATTACCAGAATGGGTTGTAGGACCCAATTCAGTTTTTGCTCATATACAGATCCATGGTGACTCTAAAAAAGCAAGTGGAGGCTGTAAAAACCAGTCATGAAGGCTGTTTACACCTCTCTAGTGTTGTTCATTTTAATATCATTCCTAGCTTTCTAGACAAGGGAACAACTGAAATGTGCTGTGTCTGTCCTCCCCAAACGCACATTCCTTTTCTGTGAGTATCAGTGGTAGGTGAGGGGTTGGTCTGTGCGTGCAGTCTAGCTGTGATAGTCAGTGAAGCCTGGACCAGGGAAGGCTTCTCATTGTAGGGATAGCTGATGAAATGCCTCTAAAAAGTAATGACACATAACATAAATTGCCCTCTGAACATCATGAAGGTTGATTCCCTTTTACCGCTGCGATGTCCTGCTAATGTGGGGCATGTGACTGAGGCTGGATAAGAGGAATTCCCTCCTTCTCTTTTGTGCTTTGAAGCTCTTCAGTGAGGTGCCTTTTTTAATCTTCCTTTTGCTTTGAAGGGAGCTTTTTTTCGGTATATTCATCAAGGTATTCTCTTTTTCTTTTTTTTTTAGGCCTTATTATTTAAATGTTTGACAACCTCAAAACTTGAGTGCACTGATCATTAGAACAGCACAGCGAAGTAGGAGGGCTCACCACCGCCTTGGAGAAAAGGAACTGAGGACTGAAGTAGCTTAAATGACTTCTCAGCAGCCACACACTGAATCTGTGGATAAGTAAAAACTCCAGTTCTAAGTGCCCCAAACCACATGTGCGTGCGGGGGATGTGCATGTGTAGTCACTGGCAAACTCCAAGCTGAACCAGCTGGGGAGTGGGAGGCCCTGGGTCCGGGCTGGGTTATCAGGTGGGCAGAAGGTCTGTGCTGGTATTTGGGGGAACCTGTAAGTGTGGGATGCCCATGGGACAAACGTGTCAGTTCTTCATGTGTGCAGTGAGGATCTAGCGGGAGCAGCCAGTCAGTCAGGGGCTTGTGGGATGAGTAAGGGGGATGAGATGTGGGAAGGGGTGCCAGGCAGGCAGAAGGGCCAAGCAAATGCTCAGGGGATCCATAAATGTGTGTGTGCTTGTGCACAGCTAAGGAAGTGTGGGTTTGACAAGTGTACAGTGAGGGGGATTGAGAACTGGCTGAATGGTGGGTCTAAGAGGGCTGTGATCAGCGACACAGAGTCTAGTTGGAGGCCTGAAGCTCAGCAGTGCACCTCTGTGGTCAGTACTGAGTCCAGGCTTGTTCAGCTTATTCATCAAAGACTTGGATGAAGGGACAGAGCACACTGTCAGCAAGTTTGCAGATGATACAGAACTGGGAGGAGTGGCTGACACACCAGAAGGCTGTTCTGCCATTCAGTGGGACCTGGACAGGCTGGAGAGTTGGGAAGAGAAGAACCCAATGAAGTCCAACGAAGGCAAGTAAAGGGTCCTGCACCTGGGGAGGAATTACCCCATGCCCCAGAACAGGCTAGGGGCTGGAAAGCAGCTCTGCAGAGAAGGACCTGGGGGTCCAGGCAGACAGCAAGCTGTCCATGAGCCAGCAGTGTGTCCTTGTGGTCAAGAAGGCTGATTGTATCCTGGGCTGCATTAGGAAGAGCATTGCCAGCAGGTCAAGGGATCTGATCCTGCCCCTCTACTCAGGCCTGGTGAGGCCTCATGTGGAGTGCTCTGACCAGTTCTGGCTGCTTAGTACAAGAGAGATCAGAGAGGGTCCAATGGTGGAGGTTAACATGGTTAAGGGCCTGGAGCATCTGTCTTATGAAGAAAGGCTTAGGGAGCTGGTGCTGTATAGTGGGTTGGAAAAACCACTACATGCTGTTTAGCCTGGAGAAGAGATGACTGAGGGCAGATCTTATCAATGCATATAAATATTTTAAGGAAGGGTGTAAGGAGGACAGAGACGAGCTCTTTTGGGTGGTTCCCAGCAACAAAACAAGGAGCGACAGAAAGAAACTGCAACATAGAAAATTCCATGTGAATATGAGGAAAAACTTCTTTACTGTGAGGGTGACAGAGCACTGGAACACGGTGCCCAGAGAGGTTGTAGTGTTCTCCTTCCCCAGAGATATTCAAAAACTGCCTGGACATGATCCTGTGCAACCTGCTGTAAGGTGAACCTCCTTTAGTGGGGGCTTGTATTAGATGATCTTCAGATGTCCCTTGCAACCCTAACCATTCTGTGATTCCAAGAACCTGTTGTGTGTCCTGCACTAGTGACATTCTGTCCTGCCTGACCAAGAGGAGGAGGAGGGGATGTGTCTCTGTGTGCCTGTGTCTGGTGTGAGTCCTGAGTGTGAGGGTCACTGGGGGCAAAGCCTTGTCTGTGGCTCTCTGTGACCGGCTGTGTTGGTTTCCTCTGTGAATGTGTGTGTCCATGTGAGTGTGTGTCTGTGTGTCTCTGGGATATGTACTCAGCTTTGCTGCTGGTTGGACCTGCAAAGGGGAAGGCATCAGCCATGTCCCTCAGCCTGGACAGAGACCCTGCGTCCCCTGGGCTGGGCTCCAGTGGCCAGGCAGGAGGAATCCCCAGGCCTGGAGCTGCTGGAGCTGGTGAATACTTGTAACAGCTTAACATTATGCTTATGTAACGCGGCTTTAGCTGGATACTCCCCAAAACTAACTTTTTTTTTTTTTCTCACACTGTCCTTTAAAGGCACAAAAGTATTTTACTTATGGAGTTATAGACCACCAAGATTAAGAGGAGTATTTTCAGTGACTAGTCTTTTTAGGTTGCTCCACTTAAAGGAAAAAAAATCGTCATAAATTACTTTCAGTGGGTTTGAATCTTGTTATAATGTTGTAATTAATAAAGCTGGAAACCCTCTAGGGCACATAAGGGCCTTAGTGCCCTGTAAATAAGGAATTTAAAAAATGAGGGATGAAAAATTATTTGACATTTTTAAAAATTTGGCTTCTGATGTGGTTAATATCACATAGCAGATGTAACATGCCACAGAGGTCACAGCTTACTGCCTGAGGTGAGTTAACTGAGCAGAAACCACAAGGAGAGATTATACCCACAGAAACAGTTTATTACAAGAGAGCTGAAGGGCATTGGCTGTGAATAAGCTAGAGAAATTTATGCTGTACTTTAACCATCACTTTAAACTCCTGAAGCTGACAAAAGAGGCATTCTGCCTTCCCTGGATTACTTTTCCTGCTGCTGTGCCCACACAAACAGCTGTGCTGGACAAAGAGAGGTGATGGCAGAGGAGCAAGCAAGGTAAATATTCCATTTTTAACTTGGACAAGTTTTTCTGCCTATTTTACTGCCTGCAAAACACAAACTTTTATGTTGGCACAAGTGAGAAGTTAATGTAAGGATGGAAATGAATGGCTGAGCAAGGGAACCGTAATGGATCTCTTTATTTAGCTGGCCTATGCTACATAAAAATGACTGCAGAATTATGACATTGTAATTGCTTTGTGGATAAGTAGGAAGATGGGTTTCCTAATAGTTCATAGCATAATTCAGGAAAAATCCCCTAAGGTTATCTAGTCCCAACTCCTGATAATAGCAGAGCACTTCGATGGTTTTTGAAGTGGCTCGCGGCCTTCCGTAGTTGTATTTTGAGTGTTTCCATGGTGGAAATGACAAAACCCCTTCAGACAGGTTGTTTCCAATTCTTAACCCACCTTTGGAAATAATTTCTTCCTTATGTCCTGTTGGAGTTTATTTTGACAACATTTCTCGTGTGGGGGAGCCCTGACCCAATCAGTGTATTTGAAATGCTGCCTCCATAGTGCTGAATAAAGAGAAATAATTGAATTTGTTGACCTGCTGGCTAAGCTTTTGCTAGTGCAGCCCAGTATGTGGTTAACCTTTGTCACAACAGGGTACGTGGCTGTCTTACATTGAACTTATGGGCCACCAAGACAGCTTCCCTGCTGGTCCTTCTCTGCAGAGCTGTTTTCCAGCCCTGTCTGTCCTGTTGCATGGAGTTTTTTCTCTCATTGTGCAGATCCCTAGTATATGATTACATTGGATGAAAACAGCAAAGTGATTCAGAAGACTTTGAAACAAGCCCAGACTGAATTTCCTATTTCCTAGGGTGGTGTCCTAGTCCTTTGGGGTCCTCAAAAATATGCAGTTTGTTGTCTTTCCATGCCTTCCTCTCAGTCTGCTAAGGTTAACCTTGCCACACTTGCTTTTTACGTATCCACAATCCTCCTCTTTCGAAGTTAAGAGTAAACATAGAAATAGCAAAACTTTTAAAAATTGAGAATATCGATGAGAAAGGAAAAGGACAAGAAGGCAGAAACATGAGATGCTTAGCTTTGCAATTATTAGGACCCTGGCACACATAGTAGATTGCATAAACGATCAAAACAGAGACTATGAAGCTAGCATATGTTACTAACATTAGAACAGTGCTGCCATGTCAGATAAAGCTCTTTTAAAAGTATAGTTTCTTCCCTTTGTAATGATTTTGCTTTTGAAATTACTCTGTATGAAACTGTGTTTAATCATTACAACTGTGACTATCCCTGCACTGTTCAAATGCCTGCTCCTACTACATTTTATTTCTTATCAGGAACAGCACTCCAAACACTTGTCTCAGTGTTCATATCAAAGAAGACAAAATCCAGGCCTCTAAAGGACTGAATTGCTTTATGCATTTTTGTTCATCACAGAGAACAATCCCTATACTTTCAAGTGCACTAGGTGTATTTGTAGTGCCTTGCCAATTGCAAGGAAATTTTTTCTACTTTTAACGTTTGCTTTGCTCATTCTTTCCTCCATTGTCATAACTAAATTCATCAAACAGTTCTTTTTTTGTTTGTTTGTTTTATAAATGGAACATTCTTCAGGAAGAGAGCAAGAATGCATGCACAGAAGTCATTGAAGAGTCACCTGTATTGAAAAAAGACCTCTTACTTTCAATAATGAAAAATAATAAATTTTTACATTACATGAAAAAGGTAAATTTATTGTTTGCTCACCTTAAAAATACCATTTCACCAAGCAAAGTAATTTAGGAGTAACTTATTTCATAGTCTTTTATAATAATTTAAAGACACACCTAATTAATGTATCATTTTAAGGATGAAGAAAATGTGATGATAAGAGTGGTACCTTGATAAGGTTCAAGAGTGAAGGTTAGATTCAGTAGGTGCTCTTTATCCTACAATACAGTAGCTCTGAGAAAAAAATCTATTGTGTTCCTTTTTTTCAAGTTCTTGCAGAAAGTTCTGAGTGTATTTTGCTATTATATCCATCTCAAACACGCTAAGAGACTATTTTGCCATTATATCCACCCCTAACAGCAGCAGATTATTAGACCTGGATTTAATGGGGTGAGATTGACCTGCAACAGTTTGAGAAATGGTAACAGTAAGAAAAGTTTGTGTGTCTGGGGTTCTTTGTCTGTGAAGACCTCCCACCCATTTTGTTCCCAGGTTTTCTTTCCAGCTATATAGAATAATATGTGAAAAATAATAAATGCAAAATTTTTCAGAATAAGTGTAACCTGTTTCATGAATAATTTATTTCTGTCTTGTATGACTTCATTATGTCATGTATAACTAGCACTTTGTACTGTCAGACTGAAAAGCTACAAAAATTGTTTAACCGTGCAGCATAAATTCATAACTTGTAATTTGAAAAGTGACATGATATTGCACAAGTCCTTGCATTCTCAAACGTGCTTTCCCAGATAGCTTACTTAAGATTTTAAAAATGCAAGACTTAGAGGTCTGAGGTTTTTTTTTCAGTTATAGAGGTCTGCTTTTATAAAAACAAATCATATGTATCATAATATTCACTGGCCTAACAGCTCTCATAAAGGAATGACTTTCAGCTATTGGTCTTAATTCTGCAAGATAGCTAAAGCCATAGCTAAATATTTCATCAGTTATGTTAGATACCTGATACATAATAATATACCCATCTTCTAAGTGAGGAAACTCTGGCACTACTCACAAAAATATTGTTCCCTAATTGCCTAAAGGAGTCAGTAACACAGCTGTGAGTTTGCTGTGGTTTGAAACCCAAAGAGTGGCATGGCCTATCTGGTACCTGCCCATTTGGATAGTTGGTTGGTTGTTCCAGTGGGAAGAACATAACAGTTTTGTTCAAGACTGTATCTGTAGCTGCAACTATTTGTGTTTGGATTAGTATTCTATCATGCAGTTTCATAGGTGCTCACCAAAGAATGTGTTTCTGAAGAAAATGTTCTTAGAAGGATGGTAAATAAGCATATGGATCAGTTTGTCTTAGGATGTCCTCCTGCAGAAAAAGGAAAGAAAGCAAGCCAGCCCTTCTCTTCTTACATCTCTCAAACTATGTAAATGAGTTACAAGGTCCTACCTTCAATACCTATGTAATGACCAATGACCTATGTAGTCACAGAATCATTTATACTGGAAAAGATCCTAAAGATCGAGTCCCACCCAAGTCCACCACTAAACCATCCCGAAGCATCTAGATGTCTTTTAAAGATCTCTGGGAATGGGCACTCTACCATTTCTTTGGCCTTTATACTCCCAGCAGTCTCCAGGGGTGTAATGACAAAGGGCTTTCCTTCTCACCCAAATAGCAGGAAAAAAAGCCAAGATAAAGAAGGATAAGGGTGTCTGCACTTAGACACCAGGATTAGGTGTCTGAAATTTCCCTTTAGAAGTTTTTTGAAGGCCACACTTCTCTCCATTGAATAGAGAGAAGACCTGAGCACTTACTTTAATATTGCTTCATTTTAACTTTTGTGGTTTTGACCAGTACAGAGTAAATCTCATACTTCTTTATTTTTTTTTCACAGTGTGAAATATGGTTTTCTAAGATTACTATTCATGGTTACTAACAGTTGCTCTTCTGCACTGTTTAGAAACACCTGCATTCAGGGTCAACAATTTCATTGCCCAGTCATAAATTCAGTTAAGAGCTGTATGTGCAGATCCTCGCTGACTTGCCAGTGTGTCCAAGAAGGAACAGAAATCAGGATTAATTGCTAAGTCTTACCACTCTAGTGTCCTTCAATCTCAGTGCTCCAAGCAAACTTAAAAAAAACTTCCTGTTTTTGTTTCAATTACCGCATTTTTTCCATCACAATCTGGAGGCGAGGAGAATCATAGGCATTGATATGGATTTCTTCTTCTGGTAAATAGGATTTGTTTTGCATTTTAAACTGTTGAACAGGGTCTTTTTCTTTCAAACACATATTTTTCCCTTTAAGCATACCATTATGTATATATCTCATGAATGCAGAGAAAAGATCACTACACAGAAATGGGACATGAATGACATTTTGCTATCCTGTACCATCATGGTTTTAAAAATAATATGTTTGTTCAGATTTTTCTCTTCACAAACTGTGTTCCAAGAGCAAGGCGACCTCATGACAACCAACAATTACAGGCAGAACATCTCAGAAAGAGGCTTTAAAGGATGAAGCCTCAGGCAAGTTCTGTTTCCTGTCATGTCAGAAGAAAAGTTAATACAAAGTGAGTCTTCAAATGAACAGAAACTAATTTGATACTTGGCAGTAGCTAAGCAAGAGCTTATTTCTTCTTTAACTTTTTGTTTTGCTTTTCCTCTTCCCACAGAGAGATTTTGTAGTTTTTTCATACTCCTTCATCAAACCTTTAAGGCAGAAGAGTCTAGATAAGACAAGTGATTCATTGAGCCAGACTTCCCAGGTGAAAAGAGTATGTTAAAAGTACATATGAAGAATGCAGATAGGAATTTTATATTCACCTATTCCCTACAACAGCCTGGCATGTGAGATTATGCAGGGATGCAAATTTGCTGTCTAAATTCCATTTTCACAGTCTTTGAACCAGCAGTAATACTGGGAATGCTCCTCTCCATTCAGTATGCAGGTCACTATAAAATTGCTGGTTCAGAACCTCTTCATCTGACCTGCCATCACCTCTTCATGTCAAAAAAAGTTGCTAAAGACATCAGTTCTAAACCCAAAGAGGACAAATAAATGACTGCCATCATCCCTTTGTGGAGGGGTTAGCACAACGCTTCCTTAGAACACCTGACCTTGCAATGTCATTGCAACAAATTAATTCTGGCCTATAGGTAACTTATTTGTGTAGAAGTTGGCAGAAATTGGATGATTTATCAATCTCGTCCTTCATTTGCAATTGTAAATAGAGTATTGAGTAGGCAAGTTCTATTTTCATCATACAAATTGACTGTCTGGTACAGAATTATTCAAATACTAATCCTAATTTGCACCCAGTGCAATACCGTTCAAGTCAAAGGGTAAAGCTGGTTTTTTGACCTCAGACAGCAATTGACCCATTTATTTTTCATTGTGTTCTGTTTGATGCTTTATTTATTAGAAATTTAAGACTGCAGATAGCCTGCACTTGTAATCCCAAAGACAAAGAAGAAAATTTGAAGTCCTTTTCTGCGGCAGTGTTATACAATTGAGTTCTGTGACCTTCATTGCTGAGGTGTGTTTGTCACCCATTAGTTGATCTTACTCCTAGTCCAGGTTCTAAAGCAATGTAAATTTCACATGGTCAACACAGATCTTAGAGCCTTCTTCATCCTGCTGTGTTGCTGGAAGGATGTCTGGCATTAAAGATGTAGTTGCATAAAAGAAAGGGTTTGGAATTTACTTCCTTTTTTTTTTTTTTTCAGCAAACATGTTTAACTTTTTACTACATCTTCTTTTCTATCACCTTGGTTATTCTCCCTCAGACATTTCTTCTAATCTATAATGATGCCTAGATTCATTATTTACTTGAAAAGTTTTCAAGAAAGCACCTTGTGTTTTCTCTCATTATCTCAGCCCCCCTAGAAGGGATTCTTCTAGGTAACACTTGCAAATTCAGCTCACTAACATTCCTTAATTCCTCCAAAGACTTACTTCTCTTACTGTCAAGTCTACGCATTTGTGAAAACTGTTGGACAGCTTGTATTTTAGAACCTTGCTGGTTTGGTTGATGAACATTGTTTTGATAGTTTGAAAGTTTTCATGCAAAAATTTGCCCATATCATAGTATCATAAAATGGTTTGGGTTGGAAGGGACCTTAAAGACCATCTAGTTTCAACCCCCCAGCTATGGTCAGGGATACCAACCACTGGACCAGGTTGTTCATAGTCCCATCATCCTAGCCTTGAAACACTTCCATGGATGGGACATCTACAACTTCTCTGCGCAGCTTGTTCCTATGCCTTACCACCATCACAGTAAAGAATTTCCTTCTAACATTTAACCTAAATCTCTCCCCTTTTAGTTTAAAACCATCCCACCCTGTCCCATCGCTGTCTGCCTGTGTGAAAAGTTGCTCTCCACCTTTTTTATAAGTATTTAAGTATTGAAAAGCTGCAGTGAGGTCTTTCCAGAGTCTTCTCCCAGTTGAACAACCTCAACTGAACTCACTCAGCCTGTCTTCATAGGAGAGGTCCTTCACGCCCCTCCTCTGGTTCTGCTCTAGCAGGTCCATGTCTTTCTTCTGCTCCAGACTGACCTGGTTCTCCAGGTGAGGCTCCATGAGGATACAGCAGAGGGGCAGAATCACCTCCTTCGACCTGCTGGCCACGCTCCTTTTGATGAGGCCCAGGGTGCGGTTGGCTTTCTGGGCTGCAAATGCACATTGCTGACTCCTGCCCAGCTTTTTATCCACCAGAAACCCATGTCTCTTAAAGCGTTACATGACATTTTCCTCTGCATTTTTTTGGGTTTAATATTTTTCAATAGCCTTTCCCAGTGTGATAATCTTTGACTCTGTGTAATAATAATGAATTGGGAAAACACAATGCCATGTGGCTGGTTTTTATAATGTAAGCAACATAACTCGCTAATCTTGTTCTGTTTACATGATTTTTACATGCAGAAATAAGTAACGAAAATAGTTGGTGGATTTTATGTATTCAAAGTTCAAAGATTAATCCTTACTCCAGCAGTTAAATACAAGTCAATAAGATGAGGGAAGACAGAAGTAAAATGATGAAGGTGAAGTCTGACACTTTAATTCCATTTTTTCTTCTTCCTCACTTTATCTGATCCCTCTTACAGCTTGTCCTCTAAAACAGGGTCCCACTCCCCCACCTTTTTTCCCTCTGTCTCCATTATGAATTTTTATTTGAACTGTAATATACATGGACTCACTGTCATAAAGCAAATAAATGGAATGCTATAGAGCACTTGCCTACCACTTCACAACTTTTTTGTTCATGAATTTGTATCTTAAATTTATTGTTTTAATATCTCAAAATCCAACAGCTTATTAACTGCTCTGACACTCGGAATACACTTTTTTTGATCATGTGTCACTCATTCTAATGACTTTGTTTTTTGAAGGACCACTAAATCTTATAAGCAGAGGTTTAATTTCCTCCTTTGAAAGAAAAGGGAAAAAATTACTAAAGTACTTGATGTTGGCTCTATAGCAATGAGGTATTCATCTCTATTTCTGTCTATTGAGATGCTTTTCAGGATAATAATTGGGAATTGATCATTATAAAAATCTATATTACAGCAACAGAAATGACATATGCATTGCACTGATAGGATTTTAATATTGAAATCAATTTTTCATAGTAATATTGCATGGGGATGCATGAACTTTTCACACTTAAAATGTATTTTGAGAGTTTCAAGAATACTTAGTATTTCTAATTATTTCATGTAAATTTCAATTCCCCCCTTGAATTGTTTAGTTAATAAGTACTGGAATTTTAAAATTACATTATCTCACATTTTCTTCATTATTATGATGAGAATTTTATCTTCTTTGTGCATTTATATTTCTGTAGGTAATAAGCATAGACAATTGTTGCAAATCTCCTGATTCTGAGCTGGTTTCTGCAGTTTTTCATACTATAAAACTAATTACAAAAGTTCAGTAGTAGAACAGTTGCTAAGAATCAGATGTGGGGTAGGGGGGCAGAATGAAGAAATTCAAAATGTGGAGAATTAATTGAAGGAGGAAGAACTTGAAGAAGGACCTGAGCCACAGAGATTGAAAAGCTATTTCCTGTATTCCCAGGTATAAAAGTGTTGCACGTTCAGCAGGAGAACATGGCAAGGTGGGCTTTGTGGTAGGGTGGTCTCCATCAGATGGAGCTCTTACCTTTGGTCTACTAGGGTTCATTTCCACCAGAAGTTTACAACAGCTAGGAAAAACTTTCTGAGGCTTGATTGTGTCCTGCAGTAAGTGTGGTAGCAAACAGGCTAGCACCAGCCCTGGCAAAGCATGACACTCGAAGAGAGCATAACTTGGAGAGAAGTACAGGTCTACACCATAGCTCTCAGTGGAGGCAGAGCCATCCTCACCAGCTGAAAAGTGTCAGAGGGGCCGCTGCTCTCCACAGGATAGAACCCTTCTGGTCCATACATGGTTCCAGGCTGACTCTTGCCACATGTGGACCTGTGGAATCAACCTGGAGCATCTGCTGCTCTTCAATTTGTGTGAACCAAAGCTGTGTTTCTACCTCAGTTTAGCTAGAGATGTGAAACAAGAAGGTAAATCCAACCCTCCTAAAAGTTTTCATGCTCAAGAAAAAGAGGTAGAGATAGGATGGCCCTCCAAAAAGGGTATTTTGAGGAGCGGGCACTGAATCTATGTGGGACAGGCTTTGCATTTTCAATCTCTCTTCTGTTGTTCTTATATCTGTACTATTAGACACCATGGATCATAGAGGGAATGGAGCTGGGAGACTGATTCTCTCCTTTACACTTGAGCAGAGATGCCTGTCACGTACACTGGTGTCATTCTGTACTGGGTGTCCATGGTGGGCTGTGGGCAGCAGGGGCTGCGGGACGGCCACTGAAAGGAGTGTCCAGGGCTGCCTCGTGCTGGGCACAGCCGGTTCTGGGCCCTGCAGCCAAGGGAGTGGCATCTCGGGGAAAAGATATTTTAAAACCGGTCAAATGCTGCACATGCAGGGAGGATTGAGGGGAAAACTTGAAAGAAACAGCCCTGAAGACACCAAAATGAGAGAAGGAGGAAGGAGCAGGAGCTCCTCCCGGAGCAGGAGCAGAGGTTCTCCTGCAGCCCCTGGAGGAGACCATGGTGGGGCATGGGAAAAGTGTGAGGAGGAAGGAGTGATGCAGTGGAGCTTCTATGGACTGACTCCAAGCCCCACTCCCCATCCTCTGCATCATGTAAGGAGGAGGAGGAGGGAGAGGAGCTGGGAATGAAGGAGTGATGTGGAGCCTGGGAAAAAGGCAGGTTTGGGAGGGGGGCAGGTGTTTTTAGTTTTGTCTTTGTTTCCTACCATTTTATTCCATTGTTAAAACATTGAATTAATTTTCCTCAAGTCAAATCTCTTTTTCCTGTGACAGTAACTGGGGGGCAATTTTCCTGTCCTCATCTCAACCCATGAGCTTTCTCATCATATTTTCTCCCCTGTCCAGCTGAGCAGGGGGCTGAGTGAGAAGTTGGGTGGGAGTTTGGCTGTTAACCACTGCTAACCCACTACACCTACAAGACAGAATTAGACATGGTCTCTGGTTCTGTTGCTGACTGACTATCCATAAGGTTTTCCTCTGTCTAAAAGAGATGCAAAGATACTTCCCTTGCAGTGGCAACACAGGCATTAAGTATCTATAGTCTGTAAAGTGGCACCTCTTTGTTATTCTTCATAATTATGCAGTGAGTAAAAAGTATGTAGTGAATGTAATAGATAGTGGGTTGAAGGTATTTTGTTAAACTGTCAGCAATATCACAAATGCAGACTTAAGGAAGAAAATATTTCAGGAAAAAATTTGCCAGAATATGCCCCTTAGTTAATGTCTTTTATCTGACTATTGACAAAATGCTTAGCCACTTAGGAGAAGTACAATTACTTTATTTATAAGAATTAATACAAGCTACTGATACTAATTAATGATGCCATTGCAATTCAGATGACCCTTCCTCCTTTTTAATGTTCAACTTAGCCATGATTCCCAAGGCATTTTAAGACACTCACAAGATTAATTGTTTTTAGGTGCAATTGCTATTTGTTCTGACTAACAGTGGCCTATTGACTTTCTGAGATAATGACATAAGATCAATGAGGTTTTTGAGAAGATGAGTAAAGTAAGCCCACAAACACTGATGTCTTGAGTGACATAAATATTGTCACCTTTGCTACTTTGCTTTATGCAGCCAGAATGAGACAAAAGCTGTTACTGGTCAGTGTTGTCTTATAAGCCTCTGAAACAAAACAGGCAGAGCTCGGCCTACTTCAAAGACGCTGCTTGATTAGTATCAGGTCAATCTGTTCTGCTGACACTGTCTGAAAAGAGACTGAGCATAGATTATTAGCGGAGGCAGAAGCTGCTCTAGTCCCTTATATTCATGTGATTGGAAAAAGCATACACAGATGAGGGCTGCTAGGCCAGGGCAACATATTTCCTGTTCCAGTAAGTATTTCTGGAGCTAGTGTATATGGTGCATCCTGTACTGATGTGGGTCTTGGCACTGGCACATGTGCTGAAGTTCTGTGACAAAGAATATAGAATGTATTCCTTTATTGAGGATTCTTTTTCTTTACACCATCCGTTGTTCTTTTAAGAACCAGAATTGTGTACTCCTTCAGTGTGAAGAAATACTGCCCATTAGCTGTGACTGTAGTGCTGACACTGACTAGTGGAAAGTGGTATTGCTGACAGAATGTAGCCTACAATGTTGAATCCTCACAGGAAGAAGCTTTCCAGTATTTCTATCTTTACACAAGATAATTTACATTTGAAAAGTTTCAAATCATATTTCCTTATAATAGTGCAAATTAGTCAGCTGCTTCAGTACATAGGTGTGGTTTTGGGGAAATAAAATGGAGACTTACTGAAGGTGAGGGAATTGTGGACATCAAATATGGAAACTGATGTGATCTTATTGACATGGGATTTTGGTAAGTTTTAGGAAGCAGCGGCATAAAAACTGTGCTTCTTTTCCTTTTTTTTTTTTTTAATAGTACATTTGAGGAGGACGTGCTATTGGGGAGCCTGTAAAAGTAGCATAGTGAAGGCACACAAAAGACAAAGGTGGGGAATAGGACAGTGCTCAGAAGGCAGTGGTTGAAGTTAGGAACATAGTGCAAAAAGAAAATGCTGAAGCAGCCCAAGTTTCATTACTGTCACAGTTTCACTCCTAAGTCTGAAAGGATTCCTAACACCCATGTGCTTCTTCTGTATCACCTGCTTGCTTGCACAGCTTATTCCTCCCCGCTGCTGTTTAATTCCCCTGCCCACAGCCCCAAGAATTCCTTACCCTGCCACCTGCAGGTCCCTGGGAAAATTCCTCTTTCCTGTCTCAAGCTGTGACTCATTTTCCAGGATGTGCCTCACAGCATCAGGTAGGTATGAGAGGTGCTGGAACCTGTTCTGGGTGAAAAAACAGGGAAACGGGGAGCTTGTAGAGCTCCCGTACCTACTACAAAGGAAGTGCTTATATAAAGCAGTGAGGCTGTGTCAGCAAGTCACTTGCCCCCATCTCGTTTTGAGCTCAACTGTGCTTCTTTTCCCTGTCTAATCTGGGCATGCCCTGTCTCATCCCTCAGCTGAGCACAGGGAGAGTCTCAGTGTGCTGTACACACCCTGCGATAGCCATGATTGCACAGTTCTGGTGCTATCAAGTGGTTCTTCCTTATGTTAGCTGAGTGAAGAGAGGCACTAACAAACTGTTTGAATTTGTACAGTTCTCTCATAGATGGAAAAATGTATTTGATGTGTCTGTTAACTACAGGGTCCAAACGTATATGGTATTTAGCATGTGGACAAAAAAAATGCAAAGACAAAAAGGAAATACGAAGTTTTGTCTGAAGCAAAATCATCCCCTTAATCACCTGTAATTATATATCTAACAAATATTTCAAACAATAATAGGCTTAGTTTTGAGACTTCTATAAAGGTTATTTAGAAAGAAAAATATTTATAAAGATTGTGGTTTTAGAAGTGTGAATGTATTTAAATAAAAGATATGCACTTACAGTCTCAATGCCATTAAAGTTTGCTGTGTAAGAATAAATATCCAGTTGCAATGTGTCAAGCACATAAATGAGAAAGATGGTCATGCACGTGAAAAAAACTGCATTGTTCTGCTGTTTCTGAAGTAAATTACAAAAACCATTGAGTAATTTGCATAACTTGGAGATTAGAAATGTATCTCTTTATTCCTATTAATATATTTGCCCTTCTTAATTATAAAGATTTGAATCTTATTTTAAAATAATTTCCTACAAAATATTCTTGGGGATAGAAGCTGCATGTTAATTCTGAATGGATTATTTGCCTAACCTTATGAAAGAGATAAATTGCTTCTATTTGATAATAGTCAATTTTTAAAAAAGTATTTAGGATATCTGTTAAAAATACTGATGTCTGTATAGGAAAAGGGGACTCACATCTTGTTTAGCTGGTTTTATCTGTCATGCATAGACCTTTACACACAAGAGTTACATTTCTGTTGATGTCAGTTGTAATTTACTGTATGTAAAAAATATAGACAATGTAGAATTTCAGATAAACTTTTTCCGTATTTTTGTAAAATTCTTAATTTAGTTCAATGTCAGTTCTCTTGTGAGTCTGTAACACAAGGATCTTGACTGATTCACAGAGTCACAGAATAGTTTGGGTAGGAAGGGACGTCTGGAGATCATCCTGTTCAATCACCAGCTCAGGGTAGGGGCAGCTATAGCAAGTTGCCCAGGTCTGTGTCCAGGCACAGTGTAAATACCTGCTCAGATGGAGACCTCATAACTTCTCTTGCCCCCCTACGCCAGTGTTTGGTCACCCCCACAGTAGAAAAAAAGTGGGTTTTTGTTCCAATGTAATTTCATCTTCTGCTATTGCCTCTTGTCTTAGTCACTACTGAGAAGAACCCGTTTCTCTCATCTTTATTTCTGTCCATCAGGTATTTAAATACATTGGTAACACCCCTCTGATCCTTCTCTTCTGTGGGCTGAACAGACCTGTCTTTCCCAACACATCCTCTATGAAAGATGATGCTTTGAGAGAAGAAAGTTAATGCTCTGAATGGGTGGAAGCAGGACACATTCAAACACCAGTGGAACAAAATAGGATGAACGTGCCTATACAATGAAGGAAATGAGTGGTAAACAAAGCTTCTAGAGAGGCCTCCATGCTTCCAGTAATCCCAATTACTGGGAAGCCTGTCTTCCACACAAAGAAAGTCATTTTATATGTCTAGATGGTCAATAAAAACAAGACATGTGGTGCGTCACAGCAAGTATCAACAGGTAAGCGTTGACACAGTGTAGAATACAGTCTGTTCTTTAAATAGCACCACTTCTGCTCTGTTCCCTGCACAGGGTTCTCTGAACATTGCACTCAACTTTTTTTTTTTTTTTTCTATGAACCATGATGACATTAAAATAAACCCCAGATTTTCTTTATGATTTTGAGCTCAATACTTCCCATCAGGGTAGTATGTTTATTCATTACAGTGTCTCTGAATACCAGCAAAGGAGAAAACTGGAGTTGAAGATGCTTCATTCTCCTCCTGGCAAGGGACAGTTGGTTGTACATGTAGACTGCTGCAGTAGAAGGAAAGTAGTTGTAAGAAATCTAACAAAATATGAAGTACAGGATAGAAATAAAAATGAGTAACTACAAAATTTGTCATTCTTAGGGGAAAAAAAATCAAGTACACAACATTTGCAAGCAGCAATTTTATTCAGAATCCCCAAGGTACAGTAGTACTATTGAAAATGTCTCAGTTAGGCAAGCTTCACTGCTTTTAAAAGGCAGAAAAAGTCAGTGAACATCTGGCTGAGATCTATTATCAACATAATGCTTACACTGCTTTTGTCCCCTCATTCAGCTATCCAGAGGCTCCATCTTCTTAGCAGTATCTCTTTATCTTTGGTCTCCATAGGCTTTTCCATCTTCCAATGACAAAAAGGACCAAGCTTCAAATGCCAGTATTCGATGATAAGAACTAAGTGTGGATGCCATGTATATATCCTTGAATTTCAATGTGGCTGACAGTTAGAAATTGGAATATCAGAAATAACGATGGGAACTGGGATATAAGCAGTAATATAATTTAATTGATTTTGTGATCTTAATTTACTCAGGATTTACAGAAGCAGCTATATGCCAATGATTAAATGGATCTCTTCACTGTTTTGTAAAAGTATTTACTTTGTATTTACAGATAGTTTTTACTTAGTATGGGGTTTTGTATCTGATAATTTTCCATATTTTTCTTTAAAACAATCATTCCTTCACTAAAGAATGTAGTCATGATCTAATGGTGTCTGCATGATCAAATTTTAATCTAGTTAGTTTTGTTTATTCATCTATTATAGCCTATCAAAATGAGATCTTGAGTAGAGCAATTATTCTGAAGGAAGAGTGTCTAGCTTTTAAAAACTGATATTGCATATATTCCACTTGTTATTTGGAATTTTTATTAGCTTGGGCATCTGCTTGGACTTGACAAGCACAATCATGAATCAAATGACACAATAAATAATACTGCTATTTGGTGGAGATGAAAAAAACAAAATAGGCATAATTAATTCCTAAAGAACAATAACAAGTTGTGGTCTTTTTCCCTGTGAGGGCATGTGTGTGTGCAAATAGCTCCTTCTCCTGCAGTTATTTGCAGTCACAGTTTGAAATTATTTGGGGTTACTGGGCAGCACAGATTCAGAATGAGTCGATGTGGCGGTGTTTGTGTCAGCTGTGGCTCGTGCTGCCAGGCCCTTGCTCGCCGTGCTGGCCTGGTGCTGCCAGGGCTACCTGAGAGCACCCTGTACTTGCCACTCTTCCAAGAGACTAGCCATGCAGGTTATTGTGTTTAGAACAGGACATTTAAAAAGAGGTCCTTCACCTAATTGTTCTAAATTTTCATATGTGTAGGAGCATAAAACAGTCAAACTATTTCTACAAGCAGGGAAATTAAAAAAAAAAGAAAAGGATTTAAAGTGTTTAGGAGGTTGTTGGATACAGTGATGGCAGATACCACAGAATTACACAGATGCATAAGGTGAAATAAAATGCATGTAAAAAGTGAACAATGGACAGCAGTATGGATTTTGGATCTTTCACTTCCAGACTTTGACTTTTGCAGTTTTTCTTCAGTAAAGTAATTGGATAAATTTACCCTGAATTTGCATTCCTAATGATGATGAGGTTTTTTTGGTGGCTGCTCATGCTTTTCTGAAGTAAGAAATATTTTTTCTATTCTTTAAGGAAACCAAATCCTGGTTAATAGTATCTGCCAAGTCTTAACATTTTTTATGTTATTGGCAAAATCCTGTAGGGATTAAGATATGAAAACTTTTATTTGAACTCTTTTTCTCTGCTGGATTTTGTCACTCATCTCTCCCTACTGCATCACTATTTTGTGTGATGTATAACAGCACTGCTTTCCCTGACAAAGCTAAAGAAATCAAAACAGAGAAAAACAGCAAATATGTCACATCCTTGAGGCAGAGCTGAAGGGAAACCTTTCAGAAACAAGTTGGTTGCATTTAATTATTCTAGGTCCTTCAAGATAAAATCCATCATATTTTTATGTTCTGAGGTTATGAATGTCTATTTGTTGAGTGCACATGAAAAGGAAACTCTTGGATTTAGCATGAAAGCACAGAGATTTTAAAATGTCCTGATCAATGTGCTGAGATTGTTTGATGCAAGTCCAGAAAAAACATCAGCTGTACGATTGATGCAGCCCATACAGTGACTGGTGAGACAAATAGTTCTGCTGGCCAAAGAGAAGTTTGGGTCAGAAAGGTCTACCTCTGACATATTTTCTTATGATATTTCATTTTCAGCTTTGCCAGCCATTTGACAACCTAAGCTCCCTTTGTACTGTTATAAAATAGTGAGTTCAAAATGAAGATCTTGAACCATAGGCAAATCCGGGCCATTGGTTAAGTATTACAAACTTGCAGCATCATAGACTATTGTAACATATTGAGGTCAAATAATTTTCATGAGGACAAATGGTCATCCCTGTTGCATATACCTTGCACACTGGCCATAGGTAGGTGCCACAATTTCCTATTTTAGATGACATCTATAAAATATTTTGTACTGTAATTTATTGTTTGGGTGACTTCCAGTTGGGAAAGATTGAAGTCAGCTAAAAGCAGTTACAATATAATAGTAAGTAGAATTTGTACTTTGTGGTAAGTACTTTTAGCGTGCTTCCCGGCTGTCATGTCTCCTGTTTTTGTTAATCAGATAGAAACTTCGGGAGAAAAGAGACCTCCCACATCACAGGATGACTACATCAGTCTTCCTGTCTCTTAGTATTTGTGGGTGACAACTGTTTTACCTTCTGAGCTGTGTTTTGTTGCCTTTCCTTTGCCACATGGGAAATAGGGAGAGAGCAGAGAAGAGGTTGCAGCTCATTAGTCCTGATCCAAAAGAGATCTACACTAACTGTATTCAAGCAAGGCAAGTTGGTTCCTGAAGACTTTCAGTCTCTTAGGATTTGCTTAATTATCATGATATCTGACACTAGACTTTCACATCAAGTTTAGATTTCCTTTCTCACATTCAGGGACCTTCATATCTTTCTTTGCATATACTTATTGGCTTTTATGATACTTTTTAACCCTCTGGCTTTGCAGTAGCCATTTTCCTACTTTCCTCTCAGCTTAACTGCATGCCGAATCCCATGTCGTTCACAGCATACAGAATAACTCTTTTAAAAATGGGTCATAAGGCTCTGATGACCTTCTCTTGCTCCACTTCAGTTCTTTCATGGGTCATACCAAAAATCAGCAGATATCTATGCCTAGACACAACAGCATTTAGAGGAATTTCTCATTCATTAATATACATTAAGCAAAGCAACAGAAAAATGTTTTTTCATAATTTAGTTTTGTTTGTTTAAGTTTTGGTTCTTGGTTGTTGGTGCAGAGTTGTCCTGTCCTGTCTGTTTGAAATGGCAGAGCTGTCCAGAGCACTTCCCTGTGTGCCCATCTCCATGCTGGCACAGCAGTGAGAGATGTGGCAGCTCATCTCTTGGGGAGAACATCTCTGACTCTTAGCACCTTACAGTTTAAAACCATTTTAGAATTACCTTGCACTGAAAAGTGGAGCACCTTCCCTTCCCCTATGAACTTCTGTGTGACAATTGCCTTGTCAGACAGTACACATATTGAACTCAGGTGCTTCCTGCTCTTTATGCTGGGTTGGTCCAACAAGGTCCAGCAATGAGGAATTGTGGATGGATGAACGATTTCTTTTTCTGTTTATGCTATTTCTGTAATAGAGTTTAGGTAATAGGTTGTGCAGTGACAAGGTTTATGAAGGTAAGGCAGGGAAATGTGACTTTGCTATGGCCCTGCAGTGTCATTTGAAACCTGTAGGATACTGCTCTAATGCCAGTTGCTATTACTGATACCAATTGCAATTGAGGATCTCCTGTAAGTTCTGTATTCATCTGCTAACCTTTGGCTGATGTCTTTGAGACCTTAGGGCATCCATCTAAAATGAAACTGAGCAGCTTTGTGTGGGCATCAAATTAACCTTTTTTATCTGAAGCAAGACCTTGTGTATCTAGAGCATAGGTGGTCACCTCAATTTCAGTATCTATGGTCTGGACCTGAATCCTGCCCCATATGTCTTGTAGCTAACTTAGTCACGTCAACTCACGTCAACTTAGTGACTGCTTCGAGAAGTTACACTGTCTAAATCTGTGTCCCACATCCAGAAGACTCAATATAAGACAGTGAAGCAAAGACTCGATATAAGACAGTGAAGCCAAGAACAGTTGAGAGATCTTACCATGGACTTTCCCCTTCCAGCTGGCTTCTCTCCATGCTGCTGTGTGAAAGCTGAGTCCCAGGGCAATGCTGGCCCATGTGGAGGTGGGCAGTGGTGTAAACAAGTGACAGTATATGTGTCTTGGAGCTACAAAACCCCTAAACCATTGGAAAATACGGGAATGGTTGTGCCTTCCTCCAGTACAACTATCTTTGCCTTTCATGAGGACTTCAGCAAGGTATTTGGCTCATTCTTCCCATTCTCCACTGGGGCAAACAAATGTGCCATTGCATCTGCTTAAATAAACACACTTTCACTAAGACAACCAAATAGTTAGAAATTGAGAGGTTATTTGGTTATTTTTTCTTGTTTAACAGTGCATAATAGAAATGCAAGCCCATAAAGCACATTTAATTGGCAATTTGAACTGTACAACATAGGCCTGCTAGTCCTACCATGAGTTTCTTTAGGCTGACATTTCCAGGTGATTGCCTGATATCTATCCTGCTGCCACCAAACCACTGGCTGTATTTCAGTATTTAGTGTTTTCTCTATATATAACACTCTAACTTAATTAATACAACCACAGTTTTTTCCATGGTGCTTATAGGCTGCTGAAAACACAGATTATTCTTCTGCATGAGCTCTGATCATTCTTCTAGACAGTATGTTTTCAGATGCCATCTTTAATTTGTGATATTAATACTGAACTTGATCACTGTTCAGTGGTTTTACTGAAGTATTTACATATAGATTGGTGAAGTATTTTTTCTAGAGTATTGAAAGCTCTCCAGGCCAAATTGGAATCATAAACTTAACCACAGTATCTGTATGACATGAATATGATTTTTGCTTATGAAATTGCCTTGGAGGTTTACTTTCAAAGCAAATTGAGTGCATTGCTTTGGCTTCATACATTTAGCTCTGAACTACATGGGGAATGATTCGGCAAGTGAGTGTTTTGAAAGAGCAGTGGTGAGTGTATTCTGAGAATTGTTTTTTTCCACATCAGCACCCTTTTAAGGAAGATGAACTCTTTCAGTGAGCTTTACCAAAAAATTACATTTTAAAATGATGAACTAATTAGTTAAGAGCTACATTACTTTATTATGGAAAAATAAACCTTTCCAAGAGTGATAGCTTAGTTACATAAAGTACCCTTTCATTTTATATTAAAATGGAAAGATAGACTTGTTATACAAAACTTAAACCACTACTATTAATTATCTGATTTCAAGATCACCTCTGGCTGTTAAAAAGATTTATATTAATCTGTACTTGATAGATTCAGAAGGATTAAAGGAGTGAAGGAGAGTGAATAAAAAGAGAACATCTTCCCATCTTCATTGTTAGATGACCTTGTGCCATGGTATGTTTAAATTGCTTACTTCCTATAACTCTATAAAGTTCTGTGTTTTCATTTCTGGATTAGATTGAAGTGTCAACTGTTTTTGATGAATTACACTAGTAATATATGTTCATGTTCTTCTTTGCTCTTTTCTATTTATACATGTCCAGTATAATTTAGTTCACCTTAAAAAGCTTTTAGGAAAGATTTTTTTTTTTAATTACAGTTTTAGCAAAGTATTTTTTTTCAAATGCCTTTATTGTTTATTGTATCTGAAAACATAAAGTGTATATTCAGCTGTTTTAAAAAAACCTTCAAATGAAAAGTTTATGTCAAATGCTCTGGTTTTTTGTGTTCTGAAATTCAAAATATTTTGTGGAAAAAAAAAAAAGAGAGTTGTGCAAAAAAAAAAAAAAAAAAGGAAAGTTATTGCAGTTAGTAATTTAAACCTTTACCCTTTAACTTGATCTGTGTGAAACACTGCTGAAATAAGGTCTCCCTGCTAGAGCAAAGGGTTAGCCTTACCTTCAGGACTGGGGTCTTATTTATTTATTGCTGAAAGGTGCAGAGAGCTTTAAGTGCTTTACTTCCGTTATTGAAGATTCTCACTGATGCAGAACTTGAAAGCAAATAAAATCAAGACACATTTATATACAGTATGTGTGCTACTGGCTGGAATTAAAAAGGACAAGCCATACATACACTGGTTTATAGACTCATATCAGAAGGCACAGAGGTATCTCTAGTCAAGTGTTTTTTGTGCTGATTAAGTGAGATTAATAGAGTTAAGTTATACTATTAAATGTGTATATTTTTCATGTGAAAGTCGTATAAAGAGCAACAGCTTCTCTATACATTAGATAGCCCTGGTGTGTTCAACTGCAGCGAACATTTTATGTGTAAGCAAAAGAACAAAATACTTTAGAATAACCATCAATAAAGGACAAGTTTGTATTTCTTCTTAACACTGGGATTTCAAATGAAGAGAGTTGTGTTGTTTTCACGTTTTGTTTTGTCATAAAGAAAACTCCAATCTGAGGTAAATGCTTATTTTTCTGGAAGAACAGAGTGCACTCAGAAATGTCTGAGCACAGGAAATCTGGATTTGCAACTTTGATATTGTGAAAAATACTAAACAAATGTAATAAAAGCCTCCAAGTATTTTATATATATTTTACATATTTCCTCATTTTAGGAGCTGTCATGAGGGAATTAAGTGCACTGTACCATACAGGGGATGTGGTACCTTATGATATCTGGTGTATGTTTCTTATCATTTTCCCCAGTAGCTCACAGGAGTGTGAACACATACTACAGTGAGAATAAAAACAACCATAAAGGGTTAAGTATCAGAAGAAGTTTTATATCAATGCTTACTGAATCTCATGAATATCAAGAGCTTTTTGTATCTTTGTCAAACCAGTCCATGCTTTCTCTTGTGGCTTTAAGCAGCTTCTCTGACTATTGTATTTCTGTATCCCACTGTGTGCTGTGCCATCTCAAACAGAACTGGAGCTGCAGCTGTAGTTCCACTACAAATGGTGATAAGGAAGTACCTGGCCTCCTATCTGTTGTTTCCAAATACAACATTTGATTGACTGGACCAATTCCTCAAACTGTATAGCATTCCTCCAATGGCCGCCTGTCATTTAACATTGTTGTTACTGGCTTTGGCTGTGTTGTATTTTTCTTTCTAAAACAATACAGAATCTTGAATGAAAAGAATGTGATAAAATGTGCTCACAAAATGAGACATCTATACAGAAGTGATTAAAGTAACAACACTGTCCTATGCAATGTATTACTGTGGTTCAAATACAGGAGTAAATTAGGAGATGTAGTCTTCTGCTTTTAGCAAAAGATTTTTTTCTATTGTGGACTTCAGTGATTAATATTAGAGGTAGTGTGCTTTTGCTGGCTATTTGTCCATTGTTTTGTTTCTTCTTCCAATTGTTTTTAAATTACAACCATAGCTTTCCGACAGAAATATGTTGCCATGGAGTTGGCTTTAGGAACACCACTTTGGGCAGCTCAAAAGCCAATTGCTCCATTCCTAGGAAACGGGCTAATAAAGTCCTGTAAGATTCTATCAAGTAGATGTGAAAGATGGTGGTTGCTAATGCTGTAAGCTATAACACTGCCAAGAGAGTACGAGTCCTCCGACCTGACCCACCCCACCTTGCCTTATCTCGGTAGTATGAGCTCAGATTGTTAGCTGGGGGATGGAGAAGGGAAGAGGCCAGCAAAAAAATTGGGGAGGAAGATCTGCATAGATTTCCTCAGTTGTTAGTGGAAAGACAGAAAGAGAAGTGGCCTTAGAAGGATGTTCTTGACAAGGGCCCATGTCAACAGTCTCTTGTAACAGAGAGGAACACTCTGTGGCATGGTAGCTTAACTGTAGGTAGTTACCATTTTTCAGGATGCTTCTTGGCATGCTTTTGGCCCAGGCAAAACGACTATCCAAAAATTACACCCAAAATTACACTCAAGGTATGTTTCCCATCTTACTGCTTGAACTGGCCTGAAAGTACAAATGAGTCCTTCTAGAACTGTAAATATCTCTTCAAACCCAGTGCCTCTTAAAAATTCTAATTTCCAGCTTGTGAAATATGGACATGGAATGGCAGTGAAAGAAGCAAGTGCCCGAGCATCTTGCAGTGTCTGCTAAGGATGATATGTTACCACAATAACTTTCACTCACCTGGGATGAACTGGGAAAGGTGGCTGTGAGATGGGGATAGCAGGATTGTCTTTCTCCCAGAGTGCAGTAAATGGAGAAAAAATTGTCTAAAAACAAGTGTTTCCAATTGTTTTATTGTTTTAAACCTTTCAGGAATGTCAAACTCAGGCATGATAAATGCGACTTGAACCAGTGCATGGTATCATGCTGCTTTGGTTTCACCCTGAAAACCCTCTGCTTTCTTTGCAGAGTTTTTGTTACATCTGCTAGGGGTATACTCTGATATTAGCCTATTTCAAATTCAATTTCATTATCTGCTTGCACTTTTTGTATCTTTGTGCTCATTTATCTTAAATTAATTGTATAAATTTTCTGTTCTCCCTCTGCACCTGAAATTTTACACTGCTTATGTATCCTTTTTATTTATCTCTCAATATCTTTTTCAATCCTGTTTTTATTTGCTATAGTGTTTTTCTTATCCTAGTGTACATATTGTTGGATAATATGTATCACCCTTGGATATGCTGTAATTGCTTTCTGAACAGTTTCCATTTCCTCTGTGTCCTTCCCTCCTCCCACACCTCCCATTAGACGCTTAACCCACTGGATTGCCTCCAGCACTTCCCCATTCTTCTACGTTCAAAGTCCTTGGGGGTTTTTTATTCCTCTTGTAGGTTCAGTCTGCAGTAATGAATCCAACTGGATTATGGTCATTAGTGAGTCCTCCACCTCTGTCTCCTAACAGCTGCACTGTTGAAAGTCATAACTTTCGTCTTTTTTTGCCACCTTTTAATACATTGAGGATATAGTACATGACTGTTGCTTGATTTATTTCTCTCATTGTGTCCCTGTTCCTGTGTGTCTGGGTAGCTGAAATCTCCTCTTATTAGTTTTGACATTTTTCTATATCTCATAATCTTCTTGTTCTTTCTGATGCTATTTTTTTTTCTGGTTTATATCCAGTCCGTACTGCCACCTTGCTCCCCCTATTGCCTTGAATTTTGAGCTATGATGACCCTTTCAAACAACTGCAAAAACTTTTTGGCTTCTTCTAAGTTTTTGCCTGTTGGAAAGAAAGAGTTTTGAACCAAGCCATTACTACCCGAGTGGTGCCTGCCTTAGCAGAGCGCATTCCCCTGCCCACAGCTCCCTCCCACAGCGGTGCTCTGGCCCCAAATCAAGCAATTAAGCCCATGCTCAAGTTCAATCATATGAGGAGCACCATTAACTCACCAGGACTACTTACATGCTTAAAGCTGGCACAGGACTAAACGCTTTGCTAAATCAACGTTGGAGCTGTGATTGTGATGCAGCTTGGATAATGAGGGCTGTACGTCCCGAGACATGGGAGGTGCAGAGTAGCTCATTCTGGTGGACATGGGGGTATGGAGGCAGAGAATTCAATCCCACATCTAGGTCTTAATAGCGAGAGTGTCTGTGTGCTTTTGCATACACACAGGATTGCAGGGAGCACAGCACTGTGTTTGAGAATATCAAGCACATTGTAAAAGCAAATGTAAAGAATCTAGGCCTTATTAATTGCCTGTAGATGCAGTAAAAAATTCCCATTGAATTTAGTAGGCACAGTTTAGGGACTAAGACATGCACTGCAACAGCATTTATCAAACAGCTCCATGCCATGGGCATATCTCTTACTGCAGTCTGACTCTACCATGTCTCACACTGTATGTGCAAACTTCACAGGGGGTGGTAGGTTGACTTAGTGTCCTTCTTCTGGGTTACGTTAATGCTAGAAAAAATATTTAATGAAGCATTTATAAGTCATCTAATTTTCCTAACCTTTATCCTATCTCCTGCTCAGAGTCTTTAAACATTACAGTGATAATCCTGCTGAGCATTTAGATAATTATGTACCAACCCTTTCCATCATAGATGACTTAGCAAATAGTGGGTTTGCCTATTGTATTTTAGTTGTAGGGTGAACAGTGTCAAAATTAATACCCGTACGAGACAAGGATATTTATTGTAATCCATGTCTTGTAGTTTTCAATAATGTTTTAAAGAAAATTAAATCGCCTCTGAAAACTGAATTCTCAGGATGAAATTGCATATTGTCATAGCCATGATATGTCACATTCATTTTGTTACAAATGAATATAGCAGCTTAGATTTATTTTAGCATGGCTTATGCTTTCCAAATTCAAGTTTTAAAGGTTCCCTCTGAATAGTCTTTCAGCAAAATGCATCTGGAGAGACAGTTGGATCTCATTTATAAGCCTCTCTCCCTTTCTGCCTTATGCCATAATAAATGTTCTCAACTATAAGATTTTAGATGAGATCAATTGTACTTCCAGCTTATCCTCTTTTCTACTGGCAAGTTTTTAAAAAAGATTATTTCTTTTTCACAGCATTTAAGAAGGGAGGACTCACTTGATTCATTTTTTAAAATAGATAATTTAATAGTCTTGAATTACTGCTTGAATTCCATCTGCAGGTTGGCATTTATTAAAACAAGCAAAAATAAGAGGACTGCTCACACCACAGCTTCTTTCTTTCACTGCCAAGAGCTATTTGCCATATCACACAAACTTGTTTCCAAACTTGTTTTCTTTTTTAGTATGTTGTAGTTTTTAATAATTATGTTTGACAGGTGACTGCAAAAACTGAAGCCCTAAAATGAATGAAGGGCTCTAGATTCAAAGTATTCATTTTTTAATAATTCAGACTTGGGGAAAACTTTTAAATCTTTGTCTTTGGATTAAATTGCTTAAAATATATGCTATTCTTTTTAAAGCGAAGTAATTTACATCTCATGCCACAGTGAATAAGAAAATCCAGATGCAGACATGTAAAGGACATCCAAAAATATATCCCCCAATGACAGCAACATGTCTGTGCTTAGTAGGTGATGCCATCACCAACTGATTATACTTTTAAAATTAATAGTTACCCAAGAGATACATAACTTAAACAACACATTCTCTAAAAGAAAACTGGAGTGGGAAAAATCTCTATTATATGACCACAGGGTTCATTTTCCCAGGCCATCAGCAGAGTTTGAATGCTCTTTAGCTCCCCTAGCAAATACCCAAAATCCTGTTTGCGCATTCATTCCAGGAGGACTCTGCCGTAGCAAGTGAGGCTCCTGAAAGAAAGTGATTTTGTCAAGCTCTGACAAAATGTTAGCTAAGAGTTAGTGTGCAGTGCCACTTTATGATGAATTGGGAGGTGACATTTGGCAGCTTTCTAAGGGAGAGTCTGAGGTTTAGATACACAATGAGCTTTCTGAGATATACAGACATACAGCATAGCAATGGCAGGAGGGGACAATCAAGTTTCTTCATTCCTAGGTCAAAGCACTTTCCCTCTGCTCATATAAATAAGGAATCTCTCTCTTGCAGATGAGTACCATAATGGAAAAACACCTCACAGTGTTTATCCCTAATCACATAAATCAGTATAATGTACATCTCTCTTGGCTGAAATGTCAACTTCCTGCAAAATCAAATCTATTTCATGTTTCTGATCATAATACAAAATTAATTGAATTTCATGTCAATGAGACTGCAGGTGTGGAATTACTCCCATCTAATAGAACCACAGTCACAGTTTTTAAGGCAGATTTATCAGAAATCAATGTCATAGAGGTAATGGTGGTGTAATAACATCCAGCAGGTGGCCTAGAGAAGGAACTGCAAGGCATGGGGGAAACTACTAAATTGCCATCCTCTTCAATAAGAAGAAAAGGTGGAAAGGAAATAGGGAAGAGGAATCTTGCAGCAAGTGTCTTTCTGTTGAAAAAATGCTGCCAGCATTTCTATTACATTTGCTACCAGCAGTCGCAGTAAATGCAAGTGCTAGAGAAACCATGAGTAGTGGAGGGGGAAACTGTCTGTTAAAGAAATACTTTACATTTAAGTGATGTTAAATAGAATTTAGAGCAAGAAGGTGTAGAAGCAGTTTCTGCTGAGCAGATCGTGAAAATACTCCGTGGTAAAATCTTACAACACATTTCCCTAATTTCCCTTCATGCAAGCATACATGACTTGGCATCTCTTGATAAAAAGATGAATGAGTGTGAGTGTTTAGTGTTCACAAGGCCACTAGTCATTCTAACAGATTGATTCAAGCATGGTTTATTTGTTAAGGAAGGGAGAAACACTCCTCTTCTGCCTGGGGTTTGCATGCATACAAGTGTGATAGACTTAAAGCTCAGGAGGTGAAGTGGGTGCATGTCCAGCTGGTGTTACTCCAACGGGGAGAGTGGGGAGCAGGAGCTGGCTCTGTGCAGAGGCTGTCGCTTCAGACAGACCATTGCATGATCACAACTGCACTGCTTCCAGGGTCAGCACTAGTAAGTCAAAAGCAGTTTTAGCTACTTCTCCATGGCTGATTGATCAATTCATGAGTCCTACAAGCCTGAGCCTGCTCCTTAGAGTGAACCGAGAGTCCTGGGGTGCCTGTTTCAGAGGCAATTAACTGTCCCTCAGCAGATCAGCAGGGCTCATTTGCTCTGGCTCAGTCCCAGCACCCCGCTGAGCACCACAGAGCCAACCTCACGGCTTTGCATCATTCCTCCCAGGGCAGTGAATTCCAGGAGGCTTATTAACTCACTCAGCAGCACTTTGGGAGCAGGCAGAGCCAGCTCAGATCTGCGGCCGTGTGCCAGAAACCATTGATCAGAGGGTGCTATAGGGCACAGCAAGGAGTCTGAGTCTCTTCTGTTCTTAGCTCCATCTCATGCTGAATGCTGGCTGACTTCAGTGGTGCTTCTCAGTATCCCAGCACTGTATTTCCTACTAATCATATTTTGGGGGATCGACATTAGTTTGTCCTGATTTACCCCAGATAATAGAGAATTCAGCTGTAATATTTCTGGAGCTCACCTCACTGGCAGATCGAAGTGATAATTTTTCCAAGGGTGGTTGCTGGGTGGCTTGGTGACCCTATTCTGATCTCAGCCCTAAAGCCTATCAAGTGGGAAATATTACTGGATTATATTAACTGTACGTAGTCCATACAGCCCAGTATTAAGGTTGTGCTATTTAATCCGGTATTTAAGAAGCCTGCTGCTATTATCAAGGACTGCATGTGAGAATCACCTCCAGAGGTGATCAAAGGCACACCAAAGGTGGACACACAGCAGATAGAAGAAGTGTCCCACCCTCCTCTTGGATACGGCACACTCTGCAAGAGGAGGCAAGAACAGTCTGAGCTGGGTGTGACAGATAACAAATCTTCTGCTTTCCATTAGGTGGATGCAGGTGTCAAAAAATTAAGCAAGAAACTGTATCAGCTATTCCATGCAGCCCCTGCATCCATCAAAGATCTGTAGGCCAAGAAGTGAAAGTGTATCCTTCTATTTCTCTTATTTCCTGCCTTGTGTTAAGGGAATACTTCTTTCGTGTCCTGCCAGCTCATGAAAGCACAAAGAATGAATTTATGTGCTTGTGAAAAAAACACTTCTGATAATACTTTCTGAAACCTTAAAATGAGCTCCCAAATTGGTCTTTTATGTGAGTAAGTGCTGTCAAAGTTACAGAAGTGCTTTCTGGAGCAACTGTTGTGTAGAAACCTGTCATAGTAAACACTCTTTTATTTCTGTTGCTTAGTTTTTATGTTGTTATGTGCAATAGGGAAGGTAATAAGAAAAGCAAAAGAATTGCTACTAGAACAATTATGACATTTAAGGAAAAGGGAAAACAGCAGTGAAAATGTAGCTAAGTAAGCTTATTTGGTTTCTATACTTGCTTTGAATATCCAGTCTATGCATAACTCTATGAAAGTAGTCATGACAGTTGAATTGCTGTCAGAAAATCCCTATTACTATGGAAAAAATGGGAACAAAATAGTTGTATTAAACTGAGACACAAACCCGTTTCTTTCCCAATACAGGACTCAAAAAAAAAAAAAAAAATTCCTACTTTTTTCTTGTCTCAGCCTCACAACTGGGTTTGACTCATAGTTGGAATAATTTGATAATCTAAATCAAGTAACCATCAACTTGCTGATTTATTTGCGACAGCATTTTCAATTTGTTTGTTGCATTATCACAGTTTTAGTTTAATAAGTAATGGTCTTTACATCTTAATGTGTTTGTTAAATCTTTATATTGCAATCTAAATTTCTTCTAATATGCAATAAGGAAAACTGTAGAGAGTAATTTGTTCTTTCAAACTGTATCTGTTTCAGCATGTCAAGACTGAAATATATCAGCTATAGTATTTGTGTACCCATTATTTCTCATCCTTATAATAAAAATGTTCAAAAAGAAAGGAACTGAGAGAAAGGAATTCTTAGTCTGGGGAGAAGAGAAAAAGTTTTCCGTGAAAAATAAGGTATCAGCAGACAAAGAGTTAACTCAGATGGCTTTGGGGAAAATCCCCTCTCCCAGAAAATAGACAATATATTGGAGTTGCTGAGATAACAGTATTTGATTTGACAGGGTACATAGAACCACAGAATCATAGAACAGTCTGGGTTGGAAGGAACCTACACCAAACACCCTGCCATGGGCAGGGGCACCTTCCAGGGGGAGCAAGGTCTCTCAGGGACCAATCAGACCTGGACTTGAACACTTCCAGAGGTGGGGCATCCACAGCTTCTCTGGCCAGCTTGTTCCACTACCTCACCACCCTCAAAGTAAATAATTTCTTCTGCACATCTAATCTAAATCCCTCTTCTTTTATTTTAAAACCATTAAAACTATTTCCTCTTGTCCCATCAACATCTGCCCTTGTAAAAACTCACTGTCCCTGTTATTCAGAATACCCTTCAGGTACTGGAAGATGCTATAAGGTCTCTGCAGAGCATTCTCTTCTCCAGGCTGAACAGCCTCGGCTCTCTCAGCCTGTACTCATAGTAGAGATACTCCAGCCCTCTGACAACTTTGGTGGCCTTCCTCTGAACTCTTTCTAATAGGTCCACTCCTTTCATGTATTGAGGACTCCAGATCTGGACACAGTATTCCAGGGGGGTTCTTGCAAGGGCACAGTAGATATTTAAGCTAAATTGCACTGAACACATAGGCGTAGAAATGGACTTTTCCCAATAGCTAATATGAGTTGTTATCATTAACTTAGGCAGTAAGCATGAATGACAGCTGGGGTACATGTTACTGGCAGGCAGTGGATATCTCAGAAATGTGCCTTTATGTATTGTGTGTAAGGCGTGGCACACGTGTGATTCCTTGCAGTTAGTGCCAGCATGCTGGTGCCATCAGGAATTACCTCTCATGATCTGGATAATAAACTAGGGTTTAGAGAATTGCCCCCAGGCTTTTCAGTGGCTGCTCGGCCGTCCCCGGCACCGCCCGCGGCGCCGCGCCCGTCACTGAGCAGCCCATGCAAGGTCATGGAAATGCTGGAACCTGCTACCGAGCAGAGCTGCCCCAAGTCCTCCTGAGGAGGGCTTCCCTCCAAAAGTATCTCTAGTTTCCTTCAGCAGTGCCTCTTTGCTTTTGTTTTAGGTTTCTATAAGGTCTCTGCAGAGCATTCGGGTTTTTTTGGGTTTTTTTGTGGGTTTTTTTTTGTTTGTTTGTTTTGTTTTTGTTTTTTTGTTTGTTTGTTTGGTTGGTTTTTTGTTTTTTTTTGTTTTTTCGGAGGGGAGGGTAGTTTTTGCGCTTCAGGCACTGCTGAAGCTGAAAAAAGAAATGAAAACCACAGCTGTCCAGTGTTGGAGAATATCAAACATATTTCAGCATTGGCTATTTGAGTAGGCTGAAGAAGGACTTGGAAAGGAAAATAACTGAATGAAGGGAAAGTCAGGAGAGGGTTGTTCAAGGAATAACCACAAGGAAACCTCTTACCTTTTCTGAAGATGTGTTTCTAAAACCTGTTTCTGTGGCAGTTGTGCATTTTTGTTTGTTTTCTCTCAGCAGGCCTAAAGGTTTATCGTCTAATGATCTCTGCAGAAGCTGTACCTGTGTTCATCTTCCTTTAAACCCAGACTATTGAAATAATGTATCTAGTAGTAGTTTCTTCGTACACAGAAGTGGTTAGTTCAGTTGCTATTGCAGGCCAAATAAATGTGATTAAAGTCAAAGTGAAACAAAGGAAAAGCTGAAAGTTGAGTGCTGGGTTAACCTCCCATGCTAACCCAGATCCTGAATGCAATCTTAAAATTAAAAGGTATCATTTGTCTGGCTGTAATTATATATGACTAATAGCAGAAATTTATTCTTGGTCTCATTCATTTTGGATTATCCCTATTTGTAAAATGAGCAATTGAAAGGACCTTGATCAAGGAGTATTTTTAAATTGTTTGCTTTTTAATGAGAGAAGAGAGATCAAAAGGTAAGCTAGTGTACCTCAGAGAAATGAATCTGTTAAGGGAGTGCAATGATTAGGGAGATTTTTATCTGTGGAGAGGAGAGAAATCTAAAACTGCTCATTCAGATTCCAGTCTACTTCACCTGTGCCACTTAGTGAGGCAAAAGCTTGATTTTAAATTTGTACACAGGAGAAAATCTGCATTAATATAAGCTGACTAAAGTCCACAGTGGGGGAATTTTCCATTTTCTTTACTGTTTATGATAAATTCTTGATTGGGTTAGATCTAATAAATTGTGTTTGTGCAAACAATCAACACATATGTTCAGATGAAAAGAGAAGAATATTCTCAGTGTTTCACTGACACGTGCAGTTAGGTGGCCCATTAGCATGTTTATCATGTGAGTGGCTGCCCCTTGGGAACATCAAATGGTGAAATCTGCATTTTGACCTAACGTGGCTCTGAGTCACTCACCCAGAGAGAGAGCTCTGTATTCCCATGAACCAGTCCTGCACATATCTTTAATATCAGTCCTCTCCATAGCATACTTGTACTGTATGTTATATTTTATGAGTAAATCTTCCAGCCATGGGAATTTACAATTAAAATAATCTTCACGTTGAGGACATTTCTGGTATTAGCTCTGTCCCTCATTATCCTACTTCTGTTTAAGCCTCTTATATATGAAATTGAAGTGGTTAGTTGTACGTGGTAAAACAAGGAAAACCTATTTTCATTTTCAAATGATGAAACTTTCTGGTGCATTGGCTGGGACTAAACTTGAGGGTGGTAAATTTTCAGCATGGTATGTAGGGAGTTAGGTACACGACTCATTAACATTAATTCCCATCTGTAAATAATTTTGAAATACTTTAACCAGCAGGGGAGCTATTTCATCTTTTATACTTAGCTGATTGTAAAAATGTATGCTGAAACCATCTGGCCTTAGTGCTTTGTTGGACTTCAGGCTTTTAATAGTCAGTCTGATTTCTTTCACTGAATTGGGGTTTTCTAATCCCTGGTTCAATTCTCTTTCCAAACTAGGCAATACCGTGTTGCTATTTGTTTGTCAATCAATCCCTATCTCACCAATTGAGATGAATAACAGAGTAGCTATAAAAACTTAGGAAGGCTTTGGGCCTAATTCTCATTCATGCTAAAGTTATTTTACACTACTCCAGTTGCTCATTTACTGGGTGTAAATGCAATTTACTGCCTGAGCAATATAAAGCGACTGTAACATAAATGAGAATCAGGTCCCCTATGTTCAGAGCAGCTAACAAATTCAAATTGCTGAGTACTATTTTCCCACAGGAGCTAGTGTACTAGAATTTCAATGCATATAAAGAATGCAACAAGCCAATTAAAAATGAAGATATTAAACGAGAAATTGAATGGTTATTTCTAAGGTCTGTTTAGGGATGGTTGATCCAAACAATGAGACTGACTTAGCCCGGCTGTTTCAAATATGCCAACTTCATCTAAAGTTCAGCCCTGCGTGATGCTTGGAGATTTGCCACAGTACATGGAATGGACTATCCTTATTACTTGGAGAAGGAGGACTGCATTTCAGAGGTGCATGCAGGGCTCCCTGACTTACCTGATAGCATTTCCCTCCCAGGGACTGTCACTGAGATTCAACAGTTGTTAACTAGTGATGCACAACAGTGTGTTTTGGTAATGGGTGAATGAGGGGATAATGGCAAAAGTAACTTAAAACTGTAGCTACCACAAATGCCAAAGCAGACACTGCTACCTCACTCCTTTTCCATTTCTGAAGTAATGTTTTTTATTGCCTAAAATCTTTAAAAATGAGTTTCCTTATAGTGCTCTGTAATGATAGTGATGATCTGAGCAGATGCTGGTCTATAGTAAGGAAGATATTTGATGGCAAGTAGACTGTGGAGTGGGCTATTCCAGTTTAGACAGAGGTCAGTCATCACTACCTTCTCCTTACACCTCTTATACCTCTCTTACGCCTGCATATTCATATCAGCATGAATATCCACTTTGATATGAAGTTCACATTCCTGTACCTCTCCTCCTCCTTTGGTCTGCTGAAGACACTTCAATAACCCACATACTAGTGAGGAGTTGTTCTGTTGTGGAAATCACAGGCACAGGAAGACTGATTTGTGATTTGCTAATGCATAAATCCGTACATGCCAAGAGTGAGTCCTCTTTCCTCTGTGCACTACTTCAGACCTATAAATCTGTGCCTATTCTCCCACCAGCTGCTAACCAGCTGATTTCAATCCTACCTTCACCTTGCTGAAGAGCACAGGGAATGTAGTGCATCTATCATCTTAAACAAAGATTAATAGCCTTCTGTGGTTGCTAACTAACAGCCTGGTTGTCTAACCTGGGGCTGCGTTAAGGTGTGCACGCCACAGTCCAGATCCCTCCTCTGCTACAGCAGCATTCTCAGATACCGAGCTGTCTTTGCAGTACTCCTCGTGATGAGCAGCTCCGGAGGCTCGGTTCTGGGAAGGAAAATCCATGTGGTTCCTCTCCTGAAGCAGCAGGTGTGTTCCTGTTGCACAACTGAACCACCAAGCTTTGTGTCCATTTAAAAGTGGCCAAGGAAAACCTGTGCCTAAAATTACTTTGCTGATTTTTAAATGAAACATAGAATTCAGCCTATTGCTCCTACAAGTACACAACAGACTTTGTGCTTATGGGTGCTAATAAACAGAAACCTCTTATTCTTTGACACCAAACATTGTGATTTACACCATTGCAATTGATAGTAGAATATTTTCCTAGTTCTCAGTTCAGATAAATCAGTGTAAGTAGTAAAATATTTTTGAGATGTTGCTCCTTCTATCATAACTTTCCATTTTGCAGTGAGAAAAAAATCTATGTGTTTTAGAGCTAAGTTGATCATCATATATTACTTAGGCAGTTATGATTAATTTTGCAAATGTTAAAATGCTATAACAGTATTTAATGTTGTGGTGAATGTAGGAATTTGTAGTGCCATCTATTGTTGGAAGATATAGACTTGTAAAAGTTGATTTGCATATTCTATGGTAAAGGAGCATTAAAAATTTAATGTTTTACTGGGTTTTATTGCAAAATGAAATACTTTATGTAATTGCATATTTGGAATATTTGTACTTTGCATTCTTTGAAATTTGTCAGTCTTCACAAAGAATATTTCTGGGTTTTATTTTCATTACTATCCTGCATTTGAAACCAAACTCCATTTCAGTTTTAGACGCTGAATAAAAGCTTGTAGTGATTTACTGTACAATAGGAAAGAAACCAAATTTTTGCTTGTTGGGTACAGTTAATTTTGATTAGAAGATTCTTCTAAAGTGCACAGTAATTCGAGCCTGAGTGCTGTCATTCCTCAGCAGTGTTGTGATCTGTTCCACTGATTGAGAAACACAGGTCCACACTCAGGCTCTTTCTTTCACATCTTTGTGGTGTTTGAAAAGTAGAGTCCCAGCCTTTACTTACAGCAGAGTGATGCGAGGCGTGCAAGATGTCTGTGCTGGAGGGGTGAGGGGCTCCAAAGAGACCTCAGAACACCTAAATGTCATTCCTACCTTTTACTGTTGGTGCAAAAGGAAACCTCTGATGGGCAAAGCTGAAAGAACAGGTGTAAAGAGACAGGGATTTTCTCACTCTCAGCATGCTTGGGAGCTGTTGCCTTGAGAGTTGCAGTGGTAATTTTTTTCCTGAGGGAAATGTGAGAGCTGTTTCCTACCAGTGCCAGAAGCCCTTAAGAATTGCTACAGCATACCTAGAGCTCTGTGGTCTCTGGCTGCCAAACCAGGGGACATTTGTTTCGGTGACATTTGAATGATGATGTCTCAGTGTTATTTTCCTGTATTGTAACTGTTTCTTCACTGTGGCCGCTGCATTGCCACACTCCATAGGATAAATCTTTGTCAAAACTGGGCCAGTTCTACTCCAGGAGTTTTAATCTGCCCTGGAAATGCCTCTAAGCCACACACCTCATCACCTGGGCTTTTGGGGGCACTCCTGCTTTTTGGCTGCTGTTATTGTACAACAAATAGTAAAAAGATTTTATCTGTGGCAAGCAGGCAGTGACTATCTACATCAATAGGTACATTTGAAGGATGCTGACATGATCAGAAAGAATCCAGTCTAGCTAAACCCTTTTAAAATTAAGCTAAAATTCATCTATATTGCCCAAAGCCATCCATTCCAACTTGGTCTAATCCCTTGCACACTCTAATTCAGTGGTGGTGCCTTCCTGCCTGTCACTTCATGCTCCACTGCAATCCCCGCATTGGCAGGCATTCCTCTGGCTCAACCCAAATCCCCTCAATATACCCTGATTTTCAGACACCATCCCATCATGACTTAGGCACCGTTGTATAGCTCAGCATACAAGGACCATGTGGAAAACCAGAGAAGCAAAGCCAAAATAAAGTTTTGTGGAGAAAGGAATTACCCAAGAGGGAAGATTTCCAGACAAGGCTTCTCGAACAGGAATGCTTTACATTAAACTGTATTTTTAAAAAAATACCAGCAACCCTCAGAGCAAGGACCAAAGCTTCCTCCCCATGTTCTAGCAGAATGTCCAGAACACTTCCTGTTTTGGCATTAGGAGATTGGGCAGTTTATGTTTTTTTCTTTTTGAACATATTGTCTTCATAAGAACAGAAACATAAACTTTGAAAAGTTGTTCTATTCCTTTACCATTGACAGGATTATTTTTAACAGTTAAAAATAATAATGTAAGAAGAATTAGCTATATCACAGAATGATCAAAATAAGTCTAACTGAAAAATATTCCATTTCTATATGCCAAAATGGCTTTCTTAGGACAAATCAGCATTGCTGTTTTGCTTGGGTAAATCACTTCATAAGAAAAACATAACATTTAAATATAGAATGATTTACTTTTAAATTACAAACTGTATGTTTTGGCTTTAAATGAATGTGCAATAATCCTTCATTGCCTCACAAATATATTTTTGTTTTTCCTTCAGTTTGTAACTCACAAACTATAACATTTTGGAAATAACACCCTTCTTTTTTCTTACAGGTCTATAATAAGAATAGCAAGACAAAATTCCATAGAGATATAGCTTGAGAAGTTAAGCAGTTTGAGACCTTTCAGACTGTTTTATTTTCCCCTGAAATTGATTTTGCAATCAGAAATGTCTTTGTTGTAATCTTGTTTATTTTTGAAAAATGTACATGAAATCCTATTTTCCTGAATATGGTGGAAAATAAGAAACAGGAGACACATCTTTCACCTGATAACATTTTGCGCTGAGTTCTCTCCTTTGGATTGCTCTCTGACTTAATTCTCTTGCTGTTTCCTGTGTTTTCCTTCTGGTGTGCACACATACACACATAGTAGTTTCAACTCTGGTCATATATTAATATTTAATCTGAACTTTGAACACGAGTCCTATGAGGAGCAGCCGAGGAATTTGGGTTTGTCTAGTTTGGAGTAAAGGAGGCTGAGGGGTGACCTCATTGCTCTCTGGAGCAGCTTCCTGAGGAGGGGAAGTGGACAGGGATGATCACTTCTCCCTCAGACCCAATGATAGGACAGAAAGGAATGGTTCAAACCTGCATCGCATTCAAACTGGATTAGGAAGCATTTCTTCATGAGAGGATGGTCAAACACTGGAACAGGCTTCCTAGAGAAGTGGTCAATGCCCCAAGCCTGTCAGCATTTAAGAGGCATTTGGACAATGCCCTTAATAGCACACTTTAACTTTTGGTCAGTCCTGAACTGGTCAGTCAGCTGAACTGGTCAGTCAGCTGGACTAAATGTTTGATTTGGTCCCATCCAACTGAACTATCCTATTCTAAGATTCCATTGCTCTCTGCCATTAGTAAAACAATCAGAAATTGTACTGCGTCCTTGTTGGGCTTAAATGAAATAGCTGGCCTTGCTAACCACATAAGCTTTCTGAAGTCCCTGATCCTGTATCAGCAAAAGGCCTAACAATTATACGCCATTCAGCTTCCTGCATAATATCCAAATTGTAACAAAACATTAAATTCAGGCTTTTCAGTTGAGACGTTTGCCTTCCTTATGTTTTTATGGCACTCGGGGCAATGGAAAAGATTGAGACTTGAGTGTGTACAATGCCGATTAATAATATGTTATGTCATGCCAAGTTTCAGAAAGAAAAGACTCTCAGAGGCAAAAATGAATTATTAAGCATGAAATAAAAAGACACGAGACTACTCTAACCCCAAAATCAGAACCTTTTTGAAGAAGCTCAGCTACCAACTTTAACTTAATTTTTATCATTACGGTGAAATTTTTTGCTTTGGTTTATAGCAATAGATGAGACACTGTCATCAATACAGAGGCACTGCTTTTTTAAAAAAAAATCTTATAAACAGCCGCAGGCAATTTCAGAAGTATAATTCCCAACTGCTTTGATAAGAACATCTTAGCAGATTTTCAGTTGCCAAATTTTTTTAATGCCGTTCTGAAATTGGATAGAAGTTTGATTGAGTTGATTCTTCAGTCAGGATAAAATTACAAATATATTAAGCACATTTTAGATCTGCTAGCTCAAATAATTAGGTGTCACTAGGCAAAACACAGGTCAGTGAGAAAGCTGAGTTTTATGGATCAGATGTGTTCATAACCTCTGTGGGGGCAATCCACTTGACTGAACACTGCATGTGCATCAGATCCATTAGAATCACTTCCAGAGACTATAAATATATTTTGGAAGGTTTTAAAGATACGTAATGTAGATGTTGTTGAAATGTCTAATACCATTTGCAGTATTCCTTGTATTATAGTGATACAGCTTATATTGGCTCCAAAGTTCAACCATACTACCTCTTACGTACTGATTTACAGATTTAAGAGCACTGTTTATATTTTTCACTACCTGACATCTTGAATTGTCAGAATGCCAACTGAAGCCATGTATGTAATCATGCTTGATTGAAGGAGATAATGGCAGAGAGCCTGAGCTGTAGAAAGCAACAGGAAAGTAGAGAAGACTGCCTCGGCTCTGCTTGGCAAGTGTGATGCCCCAGCAATGTTTATCCAGCAGGGACTCCTGGATAAGACATTAATGTCATTATGGTTATGTATTCACATCTTGACAAATGCTACTTTGTGCATACATCTTACAGATAGAACAGGAAGAACAGAATTATTTTTCAAAAGTTATTTGGGGTAATTGGAATTCATTTCCACCCCTACTCTGTAATTAAAAATGAGAAATGAGGAAAACTACTAAGAATAACTTTTGAGAAATTAAAAAATTATAAGGTGTATGTATGTGTCTTTTGCTGAAATGTCCAGTTTTAGCCACAAAGTGGCAAGTGAAACCTTTCATGTGCTTAGCCTGAGAACATGAAGTTACGTGCACATATTTTTTTAGAATTGTGACTTTTTGAATACTCTCATTTGATACAGATGAAATTAGAGATGCTACAAAGATGATACACTGGTATGGTAGGTTAGCCATGGCTATCAATCCCCTACCTAGCTGCTCTCTCCATACTTCTCCTCAATGAGATAGGATGAAAAAATAAGAAGAAAAGAAGTCATGGGTTAAGATGAGGGCAAGGAGATCTCTCACTAAGGACTGTCGTGGGCAAAATAGACTTGGTTGGGGAGAATTAGTTAATATTAGCAATTACAGTAGGGTGATAAGAAAAATAAACAGAAACTAAAGCACTTTCCCACTACCCTCACCCCCCTTTTTCCCAGGCTCCACATCATTCTTTAATTCTGTCTTGGGGTGAATTTATGATAACACTGTATTCCCTGATCGTCTGCTTATTGCCCAGAAATGGGTCCCACAGCTTTAAGCTGGGTCCGAGGGAAAGTGGGGGAAGCCGAGTGAATTCTTCAGCGCAGTTTGTGTTCAAGGACTCAGACTCCCCTGCGTCCTCATCACTGCAGAGCCAAGGGAGCACTTTCCTGCTTTTAGCCAGCCTGTTAGCTGAGGCAAGAAATTTTCCCATACCGGCATACCGAATTCTTCTTCATCATCATCTTCTTCTTCTTCTTCTTCTGCTGCTGCTGCTTCTGATTGTTCTGCTTTTTCTGCTTTTTCTTCTGCTTCTTCTGCTGCTTCTTCTTGTGCTTCTTCGGCCTAGCTGTGATCAGAGAACCAGATCATTGGACCTTGTGGACTGGCAGGGAGGCTGCGGAGATGCTGCATCCTGGCCTTGGACCTCGGGAGGGGCCAAGCCAGCTACAGAGGGAACTCTAAATCCACCAGCTTTCTCTGCACCAAGGAGGTTTAATAGTTTAGCAGTTATTCTAATTATTATTATATGTTAATGTTAATATTAATATATTATTAACATATATTAATATTATAATACATGTTAATATTAACTATTTTCCCTGTGCCCTGCCAACACTTCGTNAATCCACCAGCTTTCTCTGCACCAAGGAGGTTTAATAGTTTAGCAGTTATTCTAATTATTATTATATGTTAATGTTAATATTAATATATTATTAACATATATTAATATTATAATACATGTTAATATTAACTATTTTCCCTGTGCCCTGCCAACACTTCGTTAAATAAATAGTTTTTTCACTTTCCTCCAAGAAATTCCTTTCGTATAAGTGGGGGGGGAGTGCTGACACCTGCCTTCTGTGGAGGAGACGTTCCTTCCACAGCATTTCCCCTAAACTTGTCTCAAACCAAGACACATTCCCAACTCACTTCTGCCCCCAGCCTGGTGCAGAAAGAACGGGGATTGCAGTCGGTCCATAAGAGCTCCTCTTTCTCACTCCATCTTCCACTTACTTTTCCTCTGCTCCAGCCTGTGCCTTTCCATGCAGTCCTTCAGGGTAAACCTGCCTCTGCATGGACTCTCCAGGGGCTGAAGACTCTCCAGAGGATAGGATCTGAGGTTAATATTTCTGCAAGGGTTTGAAGATAAAAACTGATAAAACTTTTTATGTGTGCAAAGCTACAGATGATAGTGCCATTTTGTGGCCATCTCTGTGGGTCCAGTTTTCAAGACGGTTATAAACTAATGGGGGTGAGAGAATTATAACACTAGTTTGACTCACTGGTAAAGTTGGCACTCCTTATGGTGCTATGGTTTGATTTCCACACATCAAGTTTCTTTGTTTTAAATAAATGAAGACAGAAATTATAGACAATGAATGACTGTCCACCTCTAGTCTTGGGTGGACCTGTAACAAGGAAGGGTATTATGGAAACCCAGGAGGAAAGACTCTTCAGCCTCTGAGAAAAGAAAAGATGTTGAAAATTGGAAAAGGAGATGCTTACCAGCTGAAGGACTTACATAAATGCCCATGAGTAAACAACTATTCATAGTCTTTGAAAATGGCCAAAATTAGAGGTTTGGAAGAGCATGTTGTTCATTGGAAGAGGATGTTTCTGCAAGATCAGCAATGACCATTTGTTCAGTGTATGATGGCTGTGATTATGCTGCTACTTTGTCTATTGACTTCAAAAAAATCAGTTTGGAAAAGTATTTTAACCAGTAATGTGGTGGGACATAAGTGCCTAAGGATCAGAATCAGACTGAGATTTCTTTAGCTATAAGGAGAGAGATTGTCTTTGTTGCTTGTCCATTCATTTCTTTTCATACATGGTAGTGCCTCATGAAATCCATGCAATGGCCCTTGTGGAATAACAGTGTTATCCTCCCTTTCCTGTTTCAGAGTATGTAGCCATAATGTTACCCTCACGGGGCACATGGCAATGGATATCTGCTGTAGGTATATTCTACAAAAGAGAGGGTAAGATGATTTTGTAAGCTATCTGCCAGGTTGTAGAATTTAATTTGCAAGACCAAACTTCCGCAATATTGTGTTTATGTTGCAGTGCCATTTTCTGTTTAATAGAAACATTCAGAATGCTCTAGTTCCATCTGTTATAAATAGTGAAAGCTGATAAACACTCTGCAAACACAAGATGCAGCTTTGTGGCAAATTATGTTTAGTACAGCCCCCAAACATAAAGCAAGATATATAATTTTTGCATTGCTTTTTTTTTTTTTTAATTTACTCTACAGTAATTACTTCAGAGCTTTAAGTAGATACATAAATAACACTCAAAGTTTTACATTAAGTTATTGTGTGAGAAGACAGGGACAAGTATATGCACACATGCATACACACATTTCACACCTTCAGTTGTAATGCAGTTACAAGTCTTGTTACGGCTGCAGAATCTTTGATAAAACTACTTGCAAATACAATTTTAATTAGATCAATAGAGTTGAAAGACAAGCCCACATATTATTATGCATCGAATGGACAAAAATTTCAGTTTTCAGTTAAGAAAATGGAGATGAACCAGATGAGTAGGAATAGAATTGCAAAGGAATCTGAGATGAATAGCCAAAGATGAAACTACTGTGTTCCCAGTTCTCAGGAGAAAGGGAGAAATTGTGTAGCACCAGAGTGGGTGAGTCACTGTACAAGACTCTTAGAAGGTGTGGGTGAGCTGTCGTAGCAAAAGAAGGTGCCTGCTAATGCTATTTGGGTGTGATCACTTTATCACCTGCCAAGACTGAAAACCACACCATTATACACAGTTAAAGAAAAATAAACTTACAGTTCGAAACACCTCACACAGTCTACAAAGACACTTAAAAAGACAGAGTTTAAGTGAGTTTATGTCTTCGTTTGCTCAAGCTGGATTCCAGCAGGTGACTGACATATCCACTCAGAAAGTGGAAGAAACATTTTTTTGTTTTGTTTTATTTTTGAAGCCAATATACAAGAAATTAACTGGAAAAACCTCACTGCAGCCACTGCAGTCATTAAGACTAGTGAATATTTCATCTGCTGCAGAAAATGTTTGTTTGTTTTTCCAGTCAAATTGCCCAACTTTTACTTAGCCACCCTTACCATTACATATTCACACTACTTAAAACTTCCTGGCTGTGTGAGCAGATGATCCTATAGACTGGACCTTTTGACAGCTAACGTAGAACAGTTGCTTTTGGAAAGAGGAGTTAAAAGTTCTGACATTAGTTTTACACATCCATCTCCTCAATTATAATTGATCTTGGAGTAATTAGCAGGAGACATATTCTTTAAGGCAAAAAGTATATTTCAGAAAACAACTGCTCCTCAGGGTGTCATCCCTGTACAAGACATTTCTTCCATATCCACAGCTTTACCTGAGCAACCCACACTGGACATACATTCAGAGTTTCATATTCCATTTTCTCCATTTTTTGAAGTATTAACTTCTCCTGTCAATACAGGGACACGGCTTTGATGTGACCCTCAAACTGGAGAGGAAAACAGGAATGAAGATGCATATATTTACAACCCACTGGGCAATGTAGCTGTTGTTTAATCCATTAACATGTTTATTTCTCACTTTTTGCTGCAATAGGGTATGTTTGTTTCTGCAATAAAACTGCAGCATTTTAGGAGTCACATGAAAAGGGGAGATTTCCTTAACCCTTAGGGTTANCCTTTGCCAGCAATTGCCAGCGCCCATGAAGGACTCACACCATTTCACACAATATCACTCTTTGTTAATAGAAAATTATGTCAGGTTAAGGTTGTGATGTTTCTGATGGCATCTGACTGCAAAAACATATTCAAAGCAATGCACAGACAAACTCTAATCCCCAATGAAAGTGTTCAGTACACACAGAATGTAGTTCTTACCCAATAGGCATCCCTGCAGGTGGGAAGACAGGTTCAGCCCTATGACCGTTCCAAGAAGTTACAATGGAGTCTCCTAAATTCTCCCCATTCCCAACTTACTTTTATACAATTTATTTATGTTCAGGTGGAGCTTGAGTAACTCTATTCATATACACCTTTGTTACTGATTGGTGCAAAATTCTCTTGCTTCACTCTCAAAGGCATAGTCAATAAAATATAGATAGTTCCTCAGCGAGGGGTGGTTGTACCTTGGGGGCAGGTAACTTTGGGATGGAGGTGTGTGCTGTGTTATAATTAGGCTACAAGGAACCAAGTTCACCCGAGGAGAGTGATTTTGCCACAGTTGCTGGCTTGGCAGCAAGACATCCTATCTCCTGTCTGCCCTGGCTGACAGCTGCTGTGGGGTTTATCAGCTGCAAAGCACCACCCAGTTCCCTTCGCTGCAAGGGTTTCAGCAGAGCCTTGGCCACGGGGTTCCCACTCTGCGCCACCCTCCCCTCCATCCCCCTCAGCAGGTGCCTATGGTTGCAGACTGGGTGTGTGTGGGGGAAATCTTCATGGAACAGGTTTCGAGCCTGCTGACCACACCCCATCCACGGAGTAGCAGCTGCATTTCACCATGTAATTTCGGTACCATTGTAACTTCTGTTAGGATGTGAATATAACTTCTCTGCTGCCTCTAATTTTACCCCCAGCTATCTTTCCACGTCAACTAATACTATAAATGTGGAAGATGAGATTTCCCTTAAAGGAAGATACACTAGTGAAAAACTAAAGACTCTTAACACAAAAAAAGAAAAACTTAGTTTTTCTTTAGCTGCTGCCAGTCATACAGTAAAATGTTATCAGGATTTAACAGTTTAAATTCAGTATCTTAAAACTGAAATATAATATCAGAAAAACGGACCTAAAAAATACATTCAGAATTTTTTGGTCTGCAAGGACAGAACCTCATAAACAGAGCAATATCTTTTTCCTGTTCTCCCGAATCCTTATCCTGATTGTTTTGGGTTTCTTTATCTTTCCCATGATTTTTTTTTTTTTTTTTGTCTGTCCTTGTTATGGTACCAAACAACAAAATCACATGTGGACCTGCAAATATAAATAGAATAGCCATATAGTATGGTGTAGGATTCTAATGTGGAAGATGGTTGTGGAATGCTCAGTGTAATTTAAAATTAAGAGCCTATCTCTATTTTGTTATGAAACATATTTTGTTATGAAACATTTGCCAATTATAGTGTGACATTTATCTGTTCAATGCATTGATTCATTTTGACTTTGAAATACATAATTATGTAGGAGTAAATCAAAATTTAAATAATGTAAAGAAAAATTCCATCATGAGTAGAAGGTTCCCATCAATCACATTACCACTTTCTTAATTCCATGAAACCACTGGAGCCTTGAGAATGTAATGAATCTCACACAGCCTCATCAAGCATTGCTAGTATTAATAGGTTAATAGATCCTGATGAAATTGCAGTTTTCCAGGGTCCAAGACCAATAACTTCCAGAAAAAAGACAATGTTGGAAATTGCAAAAAAAAAAATGCAGACTAAAATTTACTTTCAATGTAGCCTGAGTCCTGTTTGCTGTTTGAAATTATTGACGAGCAGTGTTAAAATATCCTATAATAGAGAACCTTTAATTAATTTATTTTTTTAATGAAGAGCAAAATAAAGGAATGATATCTTTTTCGGTTGTTTATGACAACAAGATGTAATATTTTTTTTTCCTTTAGTGTCCTTAGTTCCAGGTTAAAAGAAAGAGGGCCTACTAACACAGAGAAATTGATGGATTACTCTAATAAAGTGCCACAGCCATCACATGTCAACTGCCTGTTACACCAATGGATGACAGGTACACTTGGAAGCACGGCAGATAGCCCAGTGTCCTTGATAGACCCCTGTGGAATGGATGAGGGGAGTCTCTGCAATTTCCATACGGTTTTACTCCACCTGACATTAAAACTATAACAACGAGGTGTGGACAATCTGGATTCCATATATAACCGAGGTTAAAATGGGATTCTCCACCTAATTATTTTAGAAATATTATATAGTGATGGAAAAAATGCACTTTTTTTTACTATGTTAGGGATATGGAACACAACCTCAGCAAAACCAGACACCATTCTCCTTCACTGTATTCTGAAGGTAGAGAGTGAATACTTTTGTTCAATGAAATTACCCATTACACTGTGATGTTATATCAATTACGTGTAGAAAATGTGTTTCCTGCAATAAAAGGATCTTGTTTGCACAGCAAGAAATAATGTATTTATAATAACACTGAATTTAAAAATTCATTGGGAAATTGTTTGATGTATTGGATTACAGAAAAAAAAAAAAACAACCAAACAAACAAAAAAAACCACAACAAAAACACCAAGAAATCTCCAAGAAAATGACAAAGGAAGTTATGTATTTCTGAATGTTTTGCATGCCTTCGTTGTTCTGTTAGCTCAATATACTTGGTGTATAAAGGCTTTTAGCAGCTTTTTAAAAATGAAGGCAAGTCAGATACAAAAAGCATTTTCTCAAACAAGCTTATGCTAGATGACTGTTGTTAATCAGAACCTCACTGGATTGTTTTATATGATTCTTGGTATTGAATTACACAGAGACACACACACACACTGAAATACAATATTAAAGATAATTCTGATTGCTTAATGTAACTGGACTTGGCTGAATTCTTATGATAACAGTGCTGGTTTTTGATTACTCCTTTTCAATGTACAGCAGAGACTGACTATAATAGGAAATGATATTTTTTGCTTTCAGAAGAGCCGAAATTAATTTTTAATGAGGAATATAAAGAGCTATAATTTTCTTAATCTGTCTCTGCACTGGTTACCAGCAATTTTCCAGCATCTATTATGGAAGAATTTCCTGATTTAAATCATCCGTGGTGCAGTACCTAATCTAAAGTCAACTGGAAACACTAGTTTAAGAGAAAGAATGACTTTTCTTTTTTTCCTAAAATGTCTTTATCTATGTGATAGTAAACCAGGAAGGCTGCTGGACCCAAAATTAAGTAGAAAATTGGAAAATCATGGCATGTATTGACTAATTGGATTTTTTTCATCCATTGTGTTATTAATTTTTTTTCAATCAATGAAAATATGTTCCTATGACTCTCTAAAATCCTATTTTAAGAAATTAATAGGATATCCATGATTACAAAATACCAAAATCTCAAGGGAGAGAGATAAAGCATATACCTTGTTTAGCATATTTTTCTGTTTGCTTTGTCTCTTTATCTTGCATTATCACTTGTTGAAACGCTTATACAAGTTAGTAGAAGCTTGAAATCCTAAGTCAGCCACAATATCCCTTCCCCATGCCTGTCAGTGTTCAAATTGATACTGAAGTTGATGTTTAGCAACACTTTTTATCATTTTTGAAAAGCATTATAATTTTTTTAGCTACTTTTTGGTAGTTACTTCTGAGTTAACTTGTGAGTTTTATTTCCTACTATCTGTAATTATTTCTTATCTTACATAAGGTACCCAGTATTTTTGCACCTCTGATTCCTGACTGTCAGGAAGGAACTGGATTACTTCATTTTTTCTAAGGCTCCACAGCTATTCTATTCTATACTTTTTGCTTCATACTGGAGAAAAGAAGAGTAATTTAAAAAAATAGCTACAACTGATAATATATGGCATGTGACTCTCCCTTTGCATTAAGTATTTTGCCTTCCACCCACATGTGATAATATTTTCTGTGCAGCATGAACACGAAGTCTAAGGTTCTTCTCAAAACTGTAGATGCCTAAATTTTGAAGTATCTAATACTTTGCTTATGAAAGAAGGGTTCAATGCTGTAACTGTGCCGCTTACCTGGAACAGATTTACTGTTTAAAATGATTAAAGGGTGTCACTGACAAGCAGCTGTGTCTCCACACAGGCTTTCTGTAGCTCCTGTGCTGTGCCTGCTAAGCCTGTGTGCTTGCCTCTAATGTCACTGGACACTAAAGGGAGTCAAACCCTGACCTGGAATGTCTGTGGGCCGGACTGGTTTCCAGCTTGAGTGTTTCAAGGAAACCAGAAAACAGATTACACCACAAACACATGAAGAAAATACACTGTGGCTTCACTGGAGGTGAGTCTAGTCATATCTTTTATCAAGGTTTCCCAATAATTTATGCTATTAAAACATGATGATATTTTATACCTCACTAAATTTTAATTGCTTTAGCAAACTGGAACAGCTTCAAAGGACACCTACCCCAAGGCATTGATTTACTGTATAAAAAGAAGGGATATAAGTCCCAGAGATAATCAAGCAGAATAGGGAATTCCTTCCAAGTAACCAAAGATATCAAGGGAACTTTCTAACAGCTAGATTATTAGCTATTTTTGATGCTATCAGAAACTATCAATGCTATTTTTTTTTCCCTTCAAAAATATACTTTAACATTTGCAAACGTAACTGGGCACATTCAGCAGTTGGTCCACATTGACAGAAAATCTGTCTCTGTCTTCTAGTTCTCTGACCCTTTTCAGTGTCATTTGACCCTAGTTGAATATTACCAAATATGTAAACTTAATGACCCTAAAAAAATTCTTTATATGTTAATTTATTCATTGATTTTACAATTCTGTGGATCTGGAAGCTTATAATGTTAAGTTTCTATTCTTAATAAATAGTAGCATTTCTGCCACAGTGAAATACCTCTTGGAAAATCTGGCTACAAAACAGATGAGAATACACAAATAAATATCTGTGGGTTTTATTAGTATCTTAGTGCCTCATTTTTTCAATGTGCTAACCTTAGTCACAAGAATTTCCTTTTCGTATGTCTATATTTTTAAAGGTATCATTCATTATTAAAAGGAGTAGAGCTGTGAAATAATTTACTAAGCAGAATGGAGAGTCTGATAGAATAATGCTAAAAAATGTAATTTTTTTATAGTTTTTGCCAAATTTTTTCATTCAAACTGGGATGTAATTTCTGGCATGTATTGCACTGTTCACCTTCTTAAATGTTATTTACTTTCCTCTAAAAATCCTGAGTAAACATATTAATACATCTGAAAAGGTATTTTAAAAATCTTCGAAATCAAACAGTATTTTACCTTTGAGCTGCTCTGACAATTAAAATATACGTCCATTAAAAGCATATTTCATTTGGCATTGGTAAGATAACATTTCTGACATTTTCATGTACTTCCATGATACTGGTAGTTACTAAGAGTAAATATACGGCCATTAAAAGCATATTTCATCTGGCATTGGTAAGATAACATTTTTGACATTTTCATGTACTTTCATGATACTGGTAGTTACTAAGAGTAAATATACGGCCATTAAAAGCATATTTTATTTGGCATTGGTAAGATAACATTTTTGACATTTTCATGTACTTCCATGATACTGGTAGTTACTAAGAGTACAAGCTAAATAGTACAGTGAAGTAGCAAAAAAAAGTAATAACCGATTTTTAGATTTAAAAGCTAAGAAAATTAAAATTAGTTAATTAAAGTCATGTACATAGATAAATACAGTCCAAGAGCAGATGTTTTGCTGCTTTGCAAATTTAGAAAGCTTTGATAAGGGAAATAAAGATTACTGAAGTGAAAATTTGCATAACTGAATGACAATACAGTCAAAGTTTTAATAATACACTGGGATTTTAGATGATTTATGTGGCTTAATCTTTAGAATTGCTGTTCCTGTTTCTTTGAACTTCCAAAGAAGTTTCTATAAAGTTGTATGGGGTTTGTAATTAACCTGGTCTAAGCCATGTTCAAGTAAGGGTTGCAGAAGCAGGTTATATGTTATATTAATCCTTGTCCAAGGAACATACAAAACTGTCAGGTTTCCCCTGAAAGATGACTTCAATTTCTGTAAGGTATGAATAGTTAATCAGAAATTAATTTTATATGACTTGATAATTGATTTAAAATTCTGTGGTTTCTAAGGAAGATGTCACTGGCAGAAAGCAAGGGAATAAAAGCTTTGCGCAGTTTGCTTATCCCTTTCCCTGTACTGACTAAGTTTGAATTTTATTTAGAACTTTTGTCTGAATTTCTATCTGAAGACAAACATGGACAGAGAGTAAAATTTGCACCATCAAGTTTGCTCTCTGCAGTTTCATCTTCTTCCTGCTGCAATTCAAAAAAGAAAGCAAACCCAAACCACCACAAAATCAAAAAAATCCAAAGTAAACCAAACCAAACCGACAACAACAAAAAACCCAAAAAACAAACAAACCAAACAAAACAAAAACCCAAAAAACAAACAAACAAACAAAAAAACCAAACCAAACCAAACACAGACACACACAAAAACCTCCAACAACCCAAAAAACAAAACCAAACCAAAAACCCCAAAAACAAGAGATGTTTTAGTAGATAGTTTGAGGTACAGATCCCTAAGCCAGATCTCAATGGCTTTTCTTCCACTAGGATCAGCTTCTGATTTTATAATTTTGCAATGGTACTTTCTGTTTTAGAGATAAAACAGCAGAGAAAAGATTCAGCCTGTAACACCAATGCAGTTTGCAAGTAGATATATTTGTTATGGCTGCCTCTCTTAGATGTCCTCTCTGCTGCCAAACTGACATAACTTTGTCTACATATTTATGAAATTTGCTGGTTGTCACAGTTGTTTAACTTAAAAAATTATCATTATAGACAATTGGAGTGAGCTGTTGGAGTGAGCTGTCCAAGCACCTCTTATGTGAATTTATAATCTCCAGAGAACTAGTTATTGTATATCCTTGAGCAGGACCCTAAGGCTTACATTTGAAAAGATTTTTCTTTAACTATACCTGGAATTTGAAAATGCTCAGTACATTAAACCCTGAGCATTATGTATGGAAAGGGATCGAAGGCAGATCTGGAACTCACATTTTGGTCTTCATAGATAAGCATTTAAAACAGAGATAAAAATGTAGAATTTTTTGTAAATCTAGTTGCTATTTTTTTATACGTTTTAATGAAGTTTTCCAGGTGTCTGCTTCCTAAGTGACATACTGACACAGTGATGGCAAGCACATGTAATTATATCAGTCATGAAAGAATGGGATTGAATGGTAGGAAATGCGTAGAACAAAATGATGGGGTGGGAGGAGGGGGGATTGCTCTGTCTGATCAGGACACCCTTGCCAAAGTAGAGTGCTCCAGCTCCTCTATTTCTGTGTTTCCTGATTTTTGCCTATTTCAGATACAAACTTCCTGACAGGCTGTCTGGTGCAAAAATTAAGAAAGCAGAAAAAATCCCTCAGCTAGTCTGCATGAGCTGGATATGTAGGAAAGTGAAAGGCATTAAACAGCTGCATGAGTCTTTCACTCAGTGCTTCACTTGGGAAGCCCTGCTCAGTGTGTTTGAGTAGGGGGATATTACAGCTTACTTTTCCAGCAGATGTGTGTTTAGCTGGTTTGTATACTGAATTGAATATACAGAGAAAAATTCTTAACTGGTGTAATTCATAATAACTACCACAGACGACTAGTTTATACCTGATGAGTGCAAATCCCATAAGATGCTCTCATAAGCACTGGTTTTAGAATATTTCAAAGATTAATCAATCTTCGAATTTTAAACACCCAAGATTTAACTTCTTTATTCTGACCTTTTCTCAGCTTTCTAGGTAGAAAGTGGTATAACTAAACTTCTTTTGAATGAAGAAAAAAAAAAAAAAGACATTTAATTATTCAATATTGTAGATTTGAGGTGCCTGAAAAGAGGAATAAATTTAATTTCTAATCTCTTTCACAGATTTAGCAGAAGCTACCACAGTCCATAGGAGATATCTATACTAATGACTCCTATGAACAATTGGGTATTCTAGAGACTGCCTGGATACGAATATGGGATTAGCATTCTCAGCCTCAGATATCTGATTTGAGATCATCCGTAAATCCCATTGCCCTGAATCAGTGGTCTTTAAAATGTCAAAAGACTGTGGTTGTTTCTGTTTTACAGTGAAGTAAAAGAAAATGCACCCAAAAATGTGTTGTCTTTCTAGACAACAAAAGACATTATGTCCTGGCAAAGATATTAGTTGAGGAACATTAAATCTGCAATACTTGAAAAGCTGCAAGTCAAGCATTCTATCTAAAATATCATAATATCATGCATACCTAATAGCTGAGTGTTGCTATACTTGACTTTCTAAAGACACAGCTCAAACTCTGCTCCTCTAATCCTCTGAATGTAATCCCCATGTTGTATTCTCACACAGACCCAGCAAAATAAGACCTATAATACACTATCAGTTATTTGGCATGACAGAATTTTCAAATGCAAAGAAAAAAACCCCAAACTATTAGAGGAGACAATAGAGCAAATGGTCTTTTTCAATACATTTACCTGCAAAACATATACCTCTATCTCTGTTTAGATCTAGACATAGAGCTATATATCTAGAGATAGATCTAGATATATTATTTTTGCAGGCACAAGATTTTTTGGTTTTGGTAAAAATTATGAGAATGCATTTATCAATACATTTATTTTATGCTTTCCTAAATGCTCTAGAAATTTATGTTGAAATCAAGACTTCTAACCCAATACAGGGATCACTTGTTGTTCTGTATTGTAGGATGAGTTGTCTTTCCCTGCTTTAGTTAGTGAACTTATTTATGAGTGGAAGAGAAGTAAACCTGAAGTCATACAGTCACAGAAATTGTGTCTGGAGGAGATCATCTAGTCCTACTCCTGACTGAACCAGGACTACCCTTAAGACTGGATTTATTTTCCCATTCCAGTTTCCGTCAGGTGCCTGCAAAAAGGTTCTAAAAAAACAAAAGGCCATTATCTTTTCAGACACTGACCCATGGATGACTGATCTACAGTTTCCTGGTTCCTCTGTCTTGCTCTTTCTGAAGAGGACCATATCTCATAATTTTTTGCAGATGCCAGACACCTCCTCCAATGGAATATTTCACAAACCACGAGTTCTTTCAGCATCCTCAAATACTTCATGTCTGGTCTCATGCATGGGAATAAAATCAGATTTCCCAATTAGTCTTTATTGCTCTTGGTTATCCCTCTACTTCCCAATCCATTTTGGTATGCCCAGAGATCTGTGATATATGAATGTTTTATATTCACACCCATGTGTACATGCCAACAAATGCACAGAATGAGCATGAGAAAGATAGAGTACTATAGTCAAAAAATCAAACTAGAAATAAATGACTACCTAGAAATTATTTTTATTTAGTTAGTAGGAGAGAATTGAGCATAGTTAATGCTCATTTTGGTATTTTCTTTATTAAACAGACAGAAAGCTGAATATGTTTCCCTGGAGGGGAAATAATCACAAACTGAGAAAAAGTTTTCTTTTTATGAAGAAATAAAACAAGATGTCAAATGGCAGGCCCAAGTAGGAAGTCATGACCGCTGGCAGTATACTGTCACTCACCTTCCCCTAGTGAATTAATTTGCTGTAAAGATTAGAAATATCGTCCTTCACATCAGAACTAAACCCATCAGATTTGTATCCAGAGAATGAAGGGAATTTTCAGACTTATCTAGAAGCTCTTATACTTCTGTAATCTCATTATTCAGCAACAGAGTATCTCGGATTCTAATTCAGTGTTTGAATTGATGGACATCTACCTATTAAATTTATGTGCCAAATGGAGTGTTTCAAAACACCAGCTGATAAAACAAGAAATAAGAAAAGGATTTCAAAACTACATATGAACCTCTTTCAAATTTTATGTTACCTTAAATGCATTTTTTACAAAAGATAAAGTGCTGCAGTGACAATTTGCACCGCAGTTCAGTTTTAATTGTATTTCTGGTTTTTGTTCAGTTTTGGTATAATACTTTTGGGGATTGAGCTGGACAATTGTTCCATTAAAAAACAAACAAACAAACAAAACCAAAAAAAAAAACCCAAAAAAAAAAAAACCAAAAAAACCCCCTAAAAGATTATCTCAATTTAAAATGGAACAGGATTTTCCTAGTAATCAATAACATAATACCTTTTAAAAAGGAAACAGAAATGACCTGACATATTTCACTTTCTTTCCTGGGAGAAAAATGAGGAGGAAAAAAAAAAAAGTGAAAGAGCCTGATTAAAAAACACAGAAATTTTATGCTTAATTAGGAAGATAATATAATCTGGTAATCCTGTTGCAACAGTGTACTCTATATAAAACCATAAATGTTAAAAAAGTTGGCAAAGTTTTCTCTTGTAATTCTGTCTAATTCAAGCACTCTACCATAAAGCTGGGTAAAATTATTGGTGGTTTTTTACATTTGAGAAATCTTCAGTAAAAATCTTTGGTAACCTGTTGAACAATTATGTTTTCACCTTGTCTTGCTGCAAAATAGAGTAGGCTAGCAGTGGAAACTCAGAAATGGAATTTTAAAACATACCTTACATTTATTTAAACCAGTTTTATTCTTGAGATAGGTCAGTATAGTACTACACATCAGTAAGGTACAGAGTATGCTTCATTAATCTAGATGCACAGTAAAAATAATTAAAATAAAAACCTGTTGTCCCTAAAAGTGATGTTTATGGTCTCATGCAGTAAAAGTAGTTATTGTAGTTCCAGAAAAGAAGGTTAATTCAACATTTTATATGAAACTCAGCTCCAGATTTAGGTATCCAGGTTTTCTGTTAATAATTTGGATTTCTATTTGTGTGCTGCTTGTCTAAATTTTCATTACACTCAGTGAAGAACTAAATTTGCAGTCAATAGAATTAATTTTTTAAAAAAGCAGACATACTTGACTAAAAACAAGCATATTAAAAAAACCAGCTCCAAATCTCAGAACCAAGGTTTTTGACAGAATGTGCTACAGACTTTTGCTCTCCTTTTCTTCAGAAAGTGTCCAGTTTGAGTTCTAAATTGTAGACAGGATCACAGGACAGCTGAAGTTGAAAAGCATCTCTGGAAATATTGCAGTCCTACAGAAAATAAGTCAGATGAAGCAGCTTCCTCAGAATGGTGTTCAGTTGGGTTTTGAATGTTCCTAACACTAGAAATTCCACAACCTCTCCAGACAACTTGTTCCAATGTCTAACCACCATCTCATTTAAAAAAAAAAAAAAACAAAAAAACAAACATACGATGATGCGGTGTGATAGGACGGTACGAATGCTTTTGTTAGGAATTAAGGTAATGATGTTAATGATATTCAGTGAATGATATTTTATACCCAATAAATAAACACAACACCTTGAGAGAGAAAAGTTCATGTCTAATCATAAAATCACATAACTGAATATAATGCATTCTGAGTTTGTATTCCTTCAACTTATAGTCCCAGCTTTAGCAGTTTGAGAGAGCACCCTGCTTAGCAGTTTCTATTCTCTTGAGCAAACTGAAGCACCGTGAGCATTAGCAGTACTGGAGCTGCATGCACAGGAGGTTGTGTGAGGGCCAAGCAGCAGTCATCAGGCTGCACAGTTTTACATTTTACATGCTTGTCCCTTAGCACCGAGCCCAATACCCCAGAGAGGAGTTAGGAGTTTCAAAGTGGTGAGCTAATTGTCTGAGAGACTTTTAAACATAACCAGCCGGAAATACTGAGCACAGAGGGAAATTCAAGTTCCTGCCATTCTCTGTGAACTACAATCACCCAAAATATGACACTTAAAGAAAAGTTTCCTTTTTTCTACCTCAAATTCACTTCTGAGAACCAAACCTTGCCGAACAAAATTCAACGAATTTGCTCTGCAAGACATGTTCAAGACTCACTATTTCCAAAATTACTCCAAGAAAGAGAAGGATGATATTTTTAGGGCAGAACGCTCATGACATACCTGGGAATTATAAACCTAGATTTGTTTGAAGCTCATGTACTTTACAAGAGCTCTGTGAACCGAGACTCTGAGTTTATTGATTATTCTGGGAAATCACTTATGTCCTTTACTTCTATTGAAGTTTCTGTAAAATAAGAAAAGATCTTGTAAGGATAATCATTACCACAAAACCAAGTGGTCAGACTATTATAAGGTGAATTGCCATTCCTTCAGCTATGACAGCTTCTTATGAAGCAACTCTCTTGAAGCACACTGAGAATATTCTAAGCATCAGGCATTCAAAATCTTTGCCATTGCTATGGAAATACTATGCTTTTGCAACTTATGACTACATTCATCTTAATAACTAAATTGGATCAGGGTTCATTCTCTAGTCTTGGCAGCATAGAAATGCTTTTTCCTACAATGTTATATTCTCTTACCTCTTAGAATGTAATGATTGTGTTCAAATGGAATTGTTGTTAACAAAGCTGCATTTTTTTTTTCTGAAAATGTAAGCTGGCCTTAGGAAAAAGTGCCAGCAAACACTGAAAAAAGATTTGTGTTATGGAGAAGCATATGCCAGTGCTGAATCCTGTAGTCTTGTCCTGTTTAATTTACTATTGCAAATTAAAAAGCAGGGCTTATAGAGAAGTTAGAACTGTTATTTCTCAAGCAAGATAGTTACAGATGTTTGCAGATACTACTATACGAGTATATAGGTTTTGCTGGATGATTAAGAAGCACTGCTTAAGGAGTGCTTTTTTCCTAGATTGTATATTTGAACATTGTCCTTTAATTCCACCTGTCCTTTTTAAATGTTGCTTTTTTTTCTTTAAATACTTCTACATTTTCTCGAAGTTTTCAACAGAATATATGTTCAGGGTGCTGTGGACTTCAGGAGACCTTGACAATAATCCTTATTGGATGTAGGGTTCATTGCCTTGCTCAAGGCTTTTGCATGGCTGCCAGAGATCAAGTCGTTTTCTACTAATCTCTTAGGGATGCTCAAAGGATTAATTAGCTAATGTGTTTTGAAGTACTTTGAAGATGAAAAGTGCTAAGCATTACAAGGAAAAGGGTTGGGGAGGGGAACCGAGGTTTGACAGGTAGTTGAAACACAGCTTCAAAATCTCTCATTTGTTATTAAAAGCCTTAATTCTCTCTGAATTATCTATGATCTAGGTTTCAGAACAGTAAGAAAATCTTTAAAACATCACCCTACTTCGTTTGAACCAGATGAAGGTTACACATGTTTCCCCTCTGTTCTTTCTCTTTAATTAATTGTGATAAATACAATGGAACTTGCTGTTCAAAGAGTTTCAACAGCTTAAATGTTACCTTGTAGTAAATATAAAACACTGTACGCTTGCATGACTTTCCAAAAACTTGAAAAAAGGAGAAAAGAATTGGCAATGTGCCCCAGGAGGAATGGCAAAAGCTTTGAAAGCACCCCGTTACAGCTGGAGCACCTCAGGGGTGTTTCACTTTATGCCTGATGTTCGTTGGACTAAAAGAACTTAAATCTCACTATTGTCACTCCACAGACTTCTACACTTGCAGTGGTGGGGCCATGGTATCAAATGAGTCAAGGTTTGCAGTTTAGCAGGTGGAATATGGGTAATAATAATATTTAAGAATACAAGGAGAGGGGAGTTTAGAACTGTTCCCTTTTTGTTCACATGTTGAAACTATGGACACAGGCTTTTGTCTTGTACATGACTTCTCTTTATCAAAGCACAGGTGTCCTTATCCCAGAATTCTGAATCTAACTGTGATCAACAAAGGACTTTTGGGAAAAATGTGTTTTCCAGACATAACCTCTAGGTTGAGCTTTTTGAATGTGCTAAAGAAGAGCAAGCATAAACAATTTTCCGCTTCTACTTGTAATGGAATGTGTTTCCACTTGTATTGAGAGTAAATTGTGTCCACTCTTTTGGAGACGTCCTGCCTCAGATTCTGCTGGAGACTCTAACAGGTAAAAAATCAACCCATGTATCAAAAATATGCATATGCAAAAAAGCCCTCATCTAATAGAAGTTCAAACATACCTGCCCTTACAAACCGCTAGTTTATAAATGTTATAATAGTGAAAATAGAGATAGAACCTTTTTTCTTAAAAAAAAGAAAACAGAAACAAAAACAAACAAACAAACAAAACCCCCAAAACAAAAGAATGAAGATTAAAAAATATTTCTCCTGGTAATAAGTCAGTTATTTAAAATGGCATTATAAATTTATTTTTAGAATGTCATAACTGAACGTCAAAATAGGTATTCTTCATCTTCTGCCTTTATTTATGTCATTTCATGACTTCTAAATTCAAATGAGAAACCAAATTAAAAAGGCAGGAAGTTACAATATTCCAACATGACATAGACATGTACATTTATGTAGTTTGGAGTTTTTGGTGGTAGTTTTAACATGCATAGAAGGAGGCAAAAAATCCCCATACTGTCAGTATTTCTAAAAGTGCTTTGAATTATCTTCTCTAGTTTGATCACAAGAGACAACAACTCTTGAAGAAAAGACTATCTCTTCACGGCCTGCCTAGGTGATAAATGTATTTTAAAGGAATTACTTATAACACCAATACTAAAATCACAAAGACTCAATGACTTTGCATTTGAACTAGTGAGCTGGTCTTGATGAAAAAGAACTGCCTCAAAAATGTTGATCAGATGATTAAATTACTTTTACAAATACATCCTCTCTCCTGCGGTGACCACACCTTTAATTTTAGAGTGGCTTTAGACCCTCAGTAAGCAAACCTATTAAATGCTAATGCTAATGCTAATGTTAATGTTAATGCTAATACTACTACTACTAATAATAAACAACCCCGCAGTGCCTATAGTATTGCATATCTTCTTAGGTATTTATTTGTTTGACAGTCTGGAAGATGCTTTTGTTCTGTTAATGTAATTGGTGTTTTGAAATATGTCAACAATTATTGTCCATAGTAACATTTTTTGCATTTTATCATTGCAAATTTGATCACATTTTATTTCATCATTTAAAAAGATGTTAATCAGAAATGCTTCTTTGTTTTAAGGTGTTAACTCAAATGCAAAGACAGTCACACAAAATAAGGTGGTTACAGTGTTAAGTTTCCACCAGCAAAATATTTTAGGATTGGATGTAAGTCAAAATTTGAAATACATTGTTTTAAAAATCAGGAGGTGAATATTAATGTTAGAATGGCAATATATGTTCAACAAAATACTTTTTTGGCCTGGTAACTTTTCTCCAGCATTGATCAGTAACACAGGGTATGAGAACAGGCAAATGCATAGGGATAGTTCCAATCCGTATGAAGTTTAGGCACCTTTTGCACAATAGGTGGTTGTGGTTTGGTTTTTTCTTCCATGAGTTTGCTTTGTTCCTTTTTGAGACTCCAACAGTTTTGTTATAAACAGTATGTTTTTGACAAGCTGTTGTGTGAAGCAATGCATCCATCCTTCTGGTAGCTTTCCATCTCTCAGCTGCTATGAATCTACACAGCTCATGATTTCTAAACATTTACTTTCTAAACAGTACTTAACTGCAGCATTATAGTTTTAAAGAGCTGCCTGATCTGAGCAGAATGTTCAAAATGTATACAGTTAGTTTCAGACATCACACACCTATCCCATTTACAAACAAATGACACTGACCCGTGTCCTCCACAAAGTGCCAGATCACGAGCTGAAGCATAATATCACTAACTGTTAGCCTAACCCCACATGTGTCTGGGGCTCATATCAGCTGACACTATCTATTTCAGATAAATTGTCTGGAGGGTACTATAAGTTGAGGACCATTCCAAGAGTTGAGTGTGACCTGCCTGTTTTAGGGGTAAACAGAGTTCATGTACTTAAATGTAAGCTAGGATACAAAGTTTGGTCTCAGGGTCTAAGAATGGCTTAGAATGTGGACATATGAGATCAGCCTAAATGCATTTTTAGGTAAAATTCTCAGACTTACAGGTTTTTAAAAAACAAAACAGAACTGAATCAATGTACGGGTAACTGTTAACCTATATCTTTGTCATTAAGAATCAACAAGATGCCTACACGTTAAATGCTTTTTATTACTAAGTAAACACAACTATATAAATATATTTTCTTAGCCTATATGCTCAGTACTAATAAGAACAGTAAACAAAGCCTTACAACTAACTGAGCAGTAAGGCCTGTTGCTGTCAAACATTTTATCTTGATGTCATGACAACAGTCCATGCCATTTGAAATGAGGAGTGATAATATTTGAGCAAATACTATAGGTATCGTTTAGCTGAATCATTGTGTGTGCTAAAGCTGCTGAAGTTCCAAGTCCTATATTAATTGATTTCTTTAATGTGTGCTAAAATATTAGCCAATATTTCATTTCATTGCCTTCATAAATCTAATACAAAGCTATTCCATCTGAATCAAACACATTTTATCTCAGATCAAAATCTTTCCATTTGATTAAGGCTTTGCTAACACATTTTAGTCTTTCACCTTAGTATTGCCACAGATTCTGAAAATATATTTGACAGAATATATTGAACATTTCTGGGTTTATTGCAATTTTTTTGAGACTCTGACTTTGGGAAAGCATTTTGCTTCTGAGTTGACAGCTTTATTCCAACCCCAAGGCATCTGTGATAATTAATAACTATGTCAGATCAGTTCATTCTAAACAGATGTGCTATGCAGGGTTTTTCCTTATCTCCCCTGTTTTCTACCTTGGTAAGTGACCTTTATTAAATTATGTTTCAAACCAGGAATTCATGACATTCAGATTCCATAGGGCAAGATGAGAATGCTATTATCTCAGCTCATACAAGAAATTGTATTATTCTGTAGTATTCTGAGTGTATATGACTCGCAGGCTTTTTGTTTTGTATTTTAATGCAGATTTTAGTGGAACAAACATTAAGACCAAATCAGGATAAAATATTCCCCTTTCATTCAATTTAATTTCTCCTTTCCTTATTATTTTTTTTCAAGTTAAGGTATACAAACTGATTTTATCTGCTTGGTGATTATATACTAATTTCCTTCAACATTTAAAAGATTTTTTTACTTTTTTCTCATTTCTTCTTATTTATTGTCTAAACTAGAAACTGTTTCTTTAAGGAATGTATTTTAGAGATGATATGTATGAGTGTTTTATGCACTAATATTTCATACCATTTTGTTCTCCTACCTGAAAAGTAGCAGGAAGAAAATGTGTCAGGGATCTACTTGTCATTCATGTACGCTTCATGCTTTTTTTTATTCTGTGGCTTTAAGATGAAATAAAGGAGAAATTCATAAATTGGCCACACAATTTACAAAAAAAAAAAAGTTAGAAAAGAGTAAACTAACCCATCTAACCCACCAAGAGCATCAAGACATCAGGTCACATTACAATCAGACCACATTTGTAAAAACCTTCTCCTGCTTGGTCTCCTCTAAGCCACAGTTGCTGACCAGAGCCTGCTCCAGTGAAGGCTTTCCATAAATTCACTGTTTCCTCTAGGGCACATCCACTTACTAGCCTGTGGGATACCCCATGGGCTGCAGGTGGATATCAGCTTCCCTGTGGACATCCTTAGACAGAGGGACAACCTACTTCACCATGATCTTCTCCACAGGACACAGGCGAATCTCTGCTATCACACCTGGAGCGCCTCCTCTACATGGTTCTTCTCTGACCTCGGTGTCTGCAGAGCTGTTCCTTTTCTCACACTTTTTTCCTTACTCCTCACTGTTTGTGCAGTGTTATTCTCTTTTTTAAACACACTTTCCCTGAGGTGTCACCGTTTTGGGTCCAGAGCCTAGAAGTGCATGCAGTGAGTCAGTTGAAGACAGCTGGAACCAGCATGGCCAAGGCAACCCCAGCCTCAATTTCACCCTTCTATATGCATATATATTTGTATGCACATTTTTTATTGTAACTGTAATCAAAATTATGGCTATTAGGAGAGCACAAGCGACTTTTTTGAGCTGTCATGTACTAACATTTTTTTTATAAAAAGTATTACCACCTTCACGGAATTTCTAGGAATTCAGCCCTTAATTTTAAGTGTTCCTCATTTAGTTACTGCCTTAAGAGGGATTATACTGTTTACCAACTCCTGACTCATTCTGCCATTTTTTTTAAGGATTCTTCTACATTTTAGTTTATAAGTAGACATGTCATTAATCATGTGGATATGACTCAAAACCAACAAAAAAAGGAAAAGAAAGTGTTGGGGGAAAAAAGTAGGACAGTGTCATTATTATAAAAGCCATATAAAAAAAGATGGCTAGGGAGTAAGAGAAAATTTACAAAATGTATTCAAAATACTGTTTTTTAAGAAACTGATTCAATGCTTCAAATTTTTTATTTATTTACTTGGTTGTGTTTTCTCCCCTTCTGAAGTTACAGCAGGAAGGGTAGTTTCTCAGCTGAGTACATTTAGTGCATTATAGCATACAAACACATCTGAGTCGCCCAGACAATTCTGCAGCCTTCTAAACCTGCATAAATGATTAGAATAAACCATTCCAGCACATTTTAAAGACTGCACCTGATGTCCTCTACAGATATGGACAATCCTTTGCTGGAAGAATAAAGTCCAGACTGTGAAGACTAAAAGAAGAACTGCTATATAGGTATCCCATATTAACCTGAGGTGGTATAGTACTGAAGGGTGAAGCCATAAAACATTTTTACCCTCTGCATAAGCATTTATATTTGTTTTGTGTCTCTGAGAAATTATTTCTTTAATTTTTGCTCCTTGCTGGATGGACCTTTGAGGGAAGATGAATAACAGCATAGTAAAATTTTCCTTTAAGCTTTGTTGGAAAGAAGATAAATATATTTAATCACAGTTAAGGCTGGAAACCCAGTGTAGTTTGTTTAGATAGGTTGAAGGAGAAGGCAACCTGTTTTATTCAGTTTGTGAATATATAATTCCTTCATAAATTTTTAAAAGGTACACATCATCAGTTTTAGTAGCTGTGTTCACTTTCAACTGGTATCTGTGCACTTCTGTGTTTGGACTGTTTGGCTTGTCAATGATTGTTTATATTTTAATAGATTAGGTACTTAAGACATAGCTCTAAATGTCCTATGGATTGTCTGCCTGCATAAAGATCACTTGTTATCTCTTTATCTTGAAAGAGGTTGGACTTCTAAAGTAATAATTCATTTTCAAATTTAATTTTTGCTTACTTACAGCTTCTTCCAAAATGAGTAGATTACTCTTGGTTCCTTTTCTCTCTGTAAAACATGTGTGGTTATTATATTTCTGATTTTTTACAGGTCAAGCAATGTGACATTGAACATACTTGGAAGATTAAGTGAAATGGATAACTTAGCAAGTTATCTATTTTCTGACAATTTATCCTTTTTTTTTCTCACAGCGCCAAGTCATATTTAGTTCATCTCTTCGGCTTGTAAAGCTCAAGGTTAGAGCAATGTGAAGATGAACAGTGATAGAAAGCTAATATACAGTAATTTATCTTATGCTACTGGTTTGTAGTCCTTTTCAATTAAAAAAAAAAATGAAAGTTTCTTGAAAATTTTGAAATAAAAATGTAATGAGATAGATCATGAATGGCTGAATATAGCCCTGAGGGCCCTCCAGTGAAATAGCTGAAAAAACAATTAAATAAATACAATAAATAATAATAGTTTTACTAGAAAACAAGCTGAAGCTTGTTGGAAGTTTCCAGAGGTTTCATTCTTTCATTTTTTAACATTAATTATTTGAATTCTTTGGGGGAAAAAAAAAAAAAAAAACAAAAAAAACCACAAAAAACCCAATCTCCTTATTACTTCTTTTTGTAGTTATTAAATAAAGAGGAATAAAGAGATCTGCATATTAGAATGACTCTAAAACAAAAAGCAGAATAGAGGGAAAAATAAAACCTGATGCATTATCTAGGGTTTTGGCATATCCTTAGAGTGTAAAAGTGCATTAAAAAATCCATTAATGTTCTTTGGAGGTTTGCTTACCAGTTCTAAGAAAACCTCTTTTATTTTGGGTTTCAGCTTACTCACTGCTTAGCATTTAAGATAAAAAATCAGTTATGACTCCACTACCTTTTTTCTTGTTACAATGGCAAGCCAAATATTTGAAAACCAGTGAAATAATTTTTCCATCTACTTGGAAATTAATTGAGACTAGTTGAACAAACTTATAGGCTATGAGTTTGATTTAATTCTCTGCAACCTAGAAAACTATCATGACATTTGAAATGGGAACTATTCACCTGGACTTCAGGAGGGCCTTTGACATGATCCCACACAACATTCTTGCCACTGAATTAGAGAGTTGTGGATGGGAAGGTGGATGGATAGGTTAGATGGATAAGGAGGTGGTTGGATGGCCGCACCCAGAGTTGCAGTCAATTGCTCCATGACCCAGTAGAAAGCAGTAAAAAATCATCTCCCTCAAGGGTCCATACGGGGTCCAATATTATTTAGTATCTTCATCAATGGCACTATAAAGTGGGATTGAGTGCACCCCCAGGACGTCTGCAGGTAACAAACACCAAGCTGAGCAATGCAGTTGCTATTCTAGAAGGATGGGATGCCATCCAGGGGAACCTTGACAGTCTAGAGGAATGGCCCATGTGAACCTCAGGAAGTTCAGCAAGGCCAGTTGTAAGGTCATGCACCTGGGTCTAGGTAATTCCAAGTACCAATACAAACTGGGGGATTGACGGATTGAAGGCAGTCCTGGGGAGAAGGACTTGGGAATACTGGTGGACAAAAATTGGACATGAGTTGGCAATGATCACACGGAGCCCAGAAAACCAACCTGTATCCCGGACTGCATCAAAAGATGGGTAATTCTCCCCCTCTCTTCTGCTTATAGAGTGTTTTGGATTGTGCATGAGGAAGAAAATTTTTACAGTAAGGAGGTGAGCCACTGGATCAGGTTTCCCAGAGAAGTTGTGAATGCCCCATCATTGGAAGTCTTCAAAGTCATGTTGGACAGGGCTTTGAGCAACCTAATCTAACAGATGATGTTCCTGCTCAAGGTAGAGGTGCTGAACTGGATGATCTTTAATGGTCCTTTCCAACTCAAATCATTTTCTGATTCTATAAAATGTCTCAGTATTTATTATTCTGTTTAGCTTCCAGATTTTGGTCTAAAGGATATAAATCAGCTATAGGTTCAGTATTGAATTATCCAAGAAATAATACATATTTTGTATATTCTACTGTATCATAGACAGGATGACATATAAAGTTTTCTCTGTTTAAGTAGCAGAATTTAGTCTTGTCTACATATTAACTTCCTGTCCTGAAATCTTCCAGAAGTTAAAGTTTGGGACCTGAAGGATGTGGGCTTCAAATCCTTCATCTGAATGATTCATACAATCATTTTCTAGGCTTTTTCAAAACTAGTGTTGCAGATAAATAGTCTTAGAACAAGAAAGTGTTTTAGTGTTTTTCATAGATTGGACTGTTGGTTACAGTAGGGTATTCTTTTCTCTTCCTTTCCAGAAAACCTTATAGTCCTGTATAGTGAATGCATTCAAATCAGAGGACAATGAGAAATAAATTAATTCTTTTCTTGAGGCTTGGAAGAAATGAAATACCACTTTTCCCCCCACATCCATATTGCGAGTGTTGTTTATCTGAGGATCATTTAGAAAATATGTGGTGACAACAATATATACTGCAGAATATCATGGTGAAGTGGAATCTTCAGTTTGGAATATTTTTTAAATGCACATGATAAGTAAACTATGTACTTTAAAAATTTGATTCTCTGTACTTCCTAAGAATGATCATTTTTACAACTGAGAGTGGATGGCTGAGGTCATACTTGATAGTAATAAATTTTTTATTCTCTTCCCAAAAGGAAAATGGCATCTTAGTCCAATCACTTTAGATATATCCTTGTCAACCCTGTAGTTGAAAAACGAACCTTGGGGAAAACAAACCTATCACCAGCTTTTGTGTTCTACTGTGAAAACACTGATGACTATATAATTGAGGTGACATTGGCAAAAAGCCTTAGCATTTTTTTCTTAACTAAGACAGTTCTCTGATCCATGTGGGATTGTTTGAGACTTTGCAATAAATCAAAAAGAAAGTTGGGGTTTGGTTTTTGTTTGGTTGGTTTGTTGCTGTTGTTGTTGGGTTTTTTTTAATTTTAATGAAAGAGACTAGAGCACTCTTAATAGAAAAATAGGGAAAACTAAATGGACCTAATATGTAACCAAATATTTAACTATTTAAAATAAAATTAATTCAAATCCCTAAATTCTTGTTTTATTAAACTTGCCTACAGCACAGAAGAAACAGGAAGCTGAAATGGATGACAGGGAGCTGGGAACTGTTACTGCAAAGTCTCAGGTGGATGTTAGACATACTGAGAGAAAAGTAGCCCCTTTTGATTCAGGTATCTGCTAAAGCTATGAGTGTTTGCTCTTTGCTATGACTGGGGTTTTTTTGTTTTATTTATTTCATGATGAAAATCATGAATGTTTGATGACTACCTAGAGTACTTAATTCTGAAATCATGTAAGCGTCCCTTGTTTTACCTTTGAGCTGAAAATATTAGCCATATCTATCTAGATTATACTAATGATAAGTTTCTAATCTCTACAGCCCTGCCCTTTGGATTTTGGGCTTTTCTCTCTCTTTCAGTTTTTGAGTGATGAGAGTTGGGGGGTTTTTTAAGCCTGATTTTTACAGTCAGAGTTGATAAAAAAAATCTTGCTGTTAGTTTCTTTATATATCTCAAATAATCTAAAAAGATTATAGGAAATCAACACAAATATGACAGATACATCTATCATCACTGGCACATCAGATGGTGGGCGATAATGACATGTTTCTCCAGCTGTTTAAACTGATGGAAAGATTCTATGTCTTCATACAAGGAACCAATCTTTCCTCGTATTTTTCTAATGTATTACATTAACTGAAAGTTCAAAGCAATAGAATTGACCTTGTACATCTAAAAATAATTTCCGCTGAATAGAAAAAGGAAAAAATCCTCTTCTTTCTGAAGTCAGGCCATTGGAGAGGATTTGCTCTGAGATCCAGGAAGACTCTAAGAATGAGAAAAGGACAGACTGTCTCTGGGGACAATACTAGTATTGTAAATACTGGCAGAAGATTACATTTTAAATAAAATGATACCACTAGAGAACTATAGAAATATAGAATGAAACATAGACCAAACATGAAGCAAAAGTAAGCAATTCAGAGCTCAAATTTTACCTGGGAAGTTGAACACAATGCTAGATTTAGTAAAGAAAATGGACACCTAAGAGTTATCTGATCCTAATCAAGGCATTTCTTATTGGGCAAAGAGAGAAGTGGACATGTAATAATGGCAAAATCTGCAGGCACACAGAAAGAAAACTAACATCACTAAGTTCTTTATGCAGCTTCTAAGTGCTCACAGAAAATGCTTAAAATGCTTGAAAGTAATCCACCTAAAAATCATTGTTGTCTTACGTGAGAAAATTACCCAGAGTGAAAGATAGCTCAGAATTCACTCACCATGAGAAGTGATGGTGGTGAGAATACACTTTTATGCTTTTTGGCAATGTCACTTTGAGATAATGGTCACTGAGCAGTAGCAGTTCTTCTCAAGAACCCTTCCTGCCCACAGCTGAGCTTTTATTCATTATGATTCGGCCAAAGTCCAGAAATGCATTACTGGAGAGGTATCTAAATTTATTAGAAGACTGAAAATCTGGAAAGGTTTCTTAAGAGCAGCCTCTGGTTTGTATACCCCTTTAATGCCCAGGTGAACCTCATGAAGTTCAACAAGGCCATGTGCAAGGTGCTGCACCAGAGCTGGGGCAACCCCCAGAATCAATACAAGCTGCAGGATGAATGGATTGAGAGGAACCTTGTTAGAAGGGCTTGGCAAATAGTAGATGAAAAATTAGTATAAAAACTTAGTATAAAAATTAGTAGATGAAAACTGGACATGAGCTGATAGTATGTGCTTGCAACCCAGAAAGCCAAATCCTCAGTGCATCAAAAGCAGTGTGGCCAGCAGGTTGAGGAAGGTGATTCTGCCTCTCTATCCTGTTCTCATGAGAACCCACCTAGAGTGATGTGTCCAGTTCTATGAATCCCCAACATGACCTGCTGGGGTGAGTCCAAGAAGAGGCCCACAAAAACAATCAGAAGGCTGGAAAAAGACATTTCTTTACCAAAACCTGTAGTGACAGAACAAGGGGTGACAGTTTTAAATTGAGAAAGCATAGGTTTACACTGGACCCAAAATAGAAATGCTTTACACTGAGGTTGCTGAGACACTGAAACAGGTTTCCCATCAAAGCTGCAGATGTCCCATCATTAGAAATTTCCAAAGTCAGGTTTGATGAGGCTCTCAGCAACCAGACCCACTGGAAGGTGCCTCTACCTTCAGCAGGGGGGTTGCAACTAGATGATATTAAAGGTCCCCTCCAAACCAAACCATTTTAATATTTTATTTTATAATCCTATGATTCTATTGATGTCTTGATGGGGCTACCTAAAAACAGAAGCTAGACAACATTAAGAGAATAAAAGCGGTTCTATTTTTAAGGGCCTTCAAGGTACACTTAGGGCAGTCAGAGCCCTAGGGGCTACACCCAAAATGGACAGCCAGGTCACAGCTTTTCATACTTTTATAAGTTTGGTCTATTTGCATGTCAGGGGTTAATCCTCCAATTATAATTTCATGTAATGAAGTCATTATCCCAAGTTTGTTCCCCCCCTAACCCACTTCTGTTCACATATTTTGGGGCCTAAGACAGTAATGTGTCCTTGAGTTTCAGGCCTGGAGGGGATTTATTATGTCTAACCAAAAACGGAGAACAGTACCTAACAGACTATATGGAGTTTAGAGTTATACACTAAAACATTAAAGGATAGGAAAAATATAAAAGCTAAAATCCTAAAGCATCACTATAACTTTCCCTTACAGCTTTAAGTTTCAGGGGATTTTTTTCATATTGCATTTTAAAACTTGGCTTAGAAGCCTTAAGATAAAATAGAAAAGAGAAAAGATTGAGCATTTATTCTAAGAAAGAAATTGGTCAGTAAAAAATGATGAAGTATTTTTTTACAGTGTAACTAGTAATAATTAATTAATAACAGGGTAAGAATAAAAAAATATCTGATGAAGTCTTATAGGTCAGATTAAACCTAAAATGGAAACAAGAAAATGTGGGTGTCCAAATACAGGTATCCAGACATATACTGAGTACTTGAGCTCTGAAAATGTAACTGATTGCTATTCAATTCAGCTGCCTAAACATATCTGTTTGTTATTATTTGAGATAGTCTATGGCATTTGAGACATCCATGTGTTTATTTCAGAGCAGAACTTGTATATACAATATATATATATAGCATGCATATATATATATATATATACAATATGAGCAATCTGCTCAGCACCAAAGATCCACAAGAGAACCTGTAAAACTCTCAAGTATCTCACAGAGCAATGGAAGACCTTTCTTTTTTTTTTTTTTTTTTTTTGATCACTTTCCATTTTTCTAAATGTTTTTTGTTTGACATTTAGTCAGCATTAGTCTTCATTATATCTCCAAGAGCTGACACCAAATCAAAGCTTCTGCAGTTGATGTGTCCCTTAAGAAAAAATATTACTCCATTAAATTGTTCTATTGTTCCTGAAGGCAAACATAAATTCCATAAAAACAAGAAATGTAACCACTGTTTGTTCAATTTGAGATGTTTGTACTTTTATCTTTTTCATGCTGATGTTGTTCCTCTTTAATAACAAAAATAAAACATAAACATAACACTTATGTTACATATTGTCAGTTCGAAGTGCTGACATACCATCAGAACCATTACAAAAAAAAAGTTAATTTCTTAGGCCTAATATTTGAAAGTGATCTAATGCAAATGAGAATAGGAATAGCATGGGACAGCATTTTTTATTCCTGGTGGTGGAATTTCAGTTAGAATTGGAGTCCATATTTTGCTTAATTCAGTCTAATTTTACCACATGGGAAGTGCACTTTTTGCCCATACTGCATAATCCTTTTATAAGGAATTTTCACGTTATATAAAGCACATTGTTATTAACATTCAGATTCTCAGTTACACTGCGAATTAATTCTTCCTTGCTGTATTTCTTAAACAAAAACAGTGTTCTGAAAACATTAGGAGCTTGTGTTAGAGAAAGAGAAAAAAACCTCTTTCTTACTCTCATTACATGCCAAGCTTAAATTGGAGAGAAGTTGACCTACTGGCTTTTTAGGAATTCACTACTCAGTGTCAATATTGACCACCTTAGAGTAATTTTAACCAGAATTTCCTCTATTCTGGCTGAAGAAATGAAAATGCAGAGATACCTTTTTACTTTCAATAAGGGATTCTGTCGTGTCTTTGAGTCATACCAGAACTGAAATTTGGAACTTGGTTTCTCTCAAACTCTAGATCTGAATTTTCATTTCAGATATCTAATAAAATTTGAGCAAGAATGAAAATGATGAAAAAAGAGAGTATTTTTTTCAGAGTGCTCTTTTTTAAACTCTCTGCTGGAATTATAGAAGTCCTGTTGACTTACATGTATCTTTTTCCAAGAACCTTTATACATAGTGTTAGTGTTTCCTCCAAGAATTGCATGTATAGCTGCTAATAGCAATGTTTTTATCCATTGCTTTCAATATTGACTGAGAGAATATTGCTTGCTAAGAGCAGATAAAAGTAAAATGGTCCTAGTGGTGCTTGTGAATTATACTCTTGTTGAGTAAATACCTGATGCATTACCCAAATTCCAGTTACCTTCTGACTTGCATTTTTACTGCCTCTTAAAATGAGACAGCTGATGTGACACTCGGGATACAGTGGAGATCCAGACCCAAAAAAAGGATACCAAACTACATACATGACAAGTGTCTCAACATACTTGTCAAGCATAGTTAGAACTCTTTAGAACCCTGATCATGAAATAAATACCTGGTGGCATTTCTCGAAATGTGGATGACAAGACTGAACCTAGCATATAGGAACCCTACTTTCCTCTTAGTAGATGTTACATGCCATAGAACACTTCTGTCTTCGTAGCAAGATCAAAATACTAGGTCTTAAGATAAGACTGGACCTTGCTGGTCAGGCAGGTAAGTTTTTGTGATCACTGAAGAGCTTCGCACATGTCAATACTGTCAATTGGATTGGAACAAACAATACCTCTTCTTAATTTAAAATTGGTGGTGTGTTTTTTCCCTACTCTTTGTATAGGGCAATGAGGTAGTTATTTTTAAACAATGTTGTATATGTTTAAATTAAGATATTATTTTGTTTACATTTCATAAATGTAATTGGGGATTGTATGGATTCTTTTATTGTAAACTAAAAGGAATTCAGTCTATGAAAACCAATATTTATTTTATCAAAATTATATAATTTTTCAAGTGCAGCTTTATACCAAACTATTTCAATTTTAAATTCAAAGTATAAGCCTTGATAAATTCAGTTATTCTGACTGAAAATAGGAATTATTTTATTTTCATTAATCACTTTCATATATCTGTTTCAATAGTGAGGAAATTTGAAAAAAAATTTCTTCTTATTTCTCCCATTTAAAAATTAAAAAGTCTATGAATTTTTACTATTATAAAAGTAGAAATAAAAATGAGAACTGTACTGAAAAGAAATGACAAGTGTAGGATTAAATTAATTAACAAGATTTGTTATTTATTGCTTGCAATTTTAGCAATTCAGTACTCACACAAAAAAATTATCTGTTGCCAGGATAGTATTGATATGCAATATATGCAATAATACATCTCCCCAAAGCTTTTTGGAAATATACATTTGTAAACATATATAGAAAAAAATAAATTAGTGAAAATGTGATTGAAGTGGATGTTCTGGTTTGGTCCCCCCTCTAATATAGAACATTAGCAAATATATAGCTACATAAAGGTTTAATGCATTTGTTTAGACCATGGCTTGTGATCCATATTTAGTCTGGTAATATAAGTGTACAAATACCTTACTAGAAAGGGCAGAAAGTACAGTTCTGTGGATACTTGAAAGATTTTCCGACAGTTCAAAATAAATACAGACAAATATTATGTACTTTTTGGTTTTTTTTTTAATGGGGTTAATTCTTTGTTTTGTTTTGTTTTGTTTTTACAAAAGCTTACACTTTTTTCTGGGAAATAGTTTAGAGTTTAAAAAATCCTACCTGAAAAATATTCCCATTTTCAATCTTTGTCATAGTTCTGCATACAGAGTTATACATTGTGGAAATACTGATAAATTACGCAATTCTTTCTATGCCAATGTGATTCAGATTTTCCAAAACATCATTCATTAAATCACCCATCCTCACCACCAACCATTTTTAATCTGCATACTATTCCTACAGGGAACTAAAATACCATGTTCACTTAAATTTTACAATTTTTTGGCCTGATAGATAAAATATACTGATTGAAAATTAAATAAAGGAAACTACCATAAACACAGAGAATGCCAATAAGGAATTTGTTTGCATCCAACACTGTCAAAAAAAAAAAAAAAAAAAACCCTTAAAGAAATAAAGCCTACTGCTTCATTTAGGTTTCCTAAAAAGGTTTCTAAAAACTATCATGGGTTTAGGGACAATATAGTAACTTTGAAATACATGAGTTACTGTTGTTTACATTTATTTTCTATTTCTTAGAATACAAGAGATTGTAGAAGGAGGTTCCTTGACTGCCTTTTTTTTTTTTTTTTTTAATTGGGAGAGGTACTTATTTTGTTTGTTTGTTTTTCCTTTGAAAGTGACAATAGAAATAGCATGTTTATTTTATTTTAAAACTCCTAATTTCAAAAAGAATCCGTAGGAAGAATTGTGCATAGTATACAATCTTGCTAGAGACCACCTACAACTTCACAAAAGACTTTGATAAGAATTATATTTAGAATCAATTTTGACTATTTATTTTTATAGTTGGCTTTTTATACTAGAGATATTTGAATAAACAGAGAGTTCATTTCTAAAGAGCTTTCGTGCTTGTATTATTATATTCCCAGCTAGTCATAATCATGTGTTTGTAACAGTACAAGTGGCTGAGGAGTAAATGGCTTTGATGTCACAACACAGGTTATTACTTCAATTGATGTACCATCATTGAGAACTGTTAAACAGAAAAAGAAGAAATTTTATGAAAGCATTCTTATAATTTGAAATTCAATTGAAAGAGCAACAAAGACATAACAAAAGTTAAAAACACTGAAATATTTTTTTCTGGAGCATTACTATGTGCTTACTTATAAAGAGATCTTAAAGCTTGAAATACGTTTTCTTCTCTCCGTCTTCTTTTCTTAAAAAAAACCCAAAACATCAATCTCTCCTCACCCCCCCAAAAAACCCTTTTTTTTTTTTTTGTTTTCTCTCAGAAATATATAGGATATTTCCTCCATAGAATCATAGCATACCCTGAGCTGGAAGGAACCCATAAGAATCATCAAGTCCAACTCCTGACCCTGCACAGAACCATCCCCAAGACTCACAGCTTGTGCCCAAACACATTGTCCAAACACTTAATTGAGCTCCATTAGGCTTGGTGCTGAGACCACTTCCATGGAGAGCCTGCTCCAGCTCCTGATCACCCGCTGGGTGAAAAATCGATTTCTTAAATCCAGCCTAAACCTCCCCTGACACAACTTCAGGCCATTCCCTCAGGTCCTGTCACTGGTCACCACAGAGCAGAGATCAGTGCCTGCCCCTCCTCTTCCCCTCACAAGGAAGTTGTAACTGCAATGAGGTCTCCCCTCAGCCTCCTCCAGGCTGAACAGACCAAGCGACCTCAGCCCCTGAGGCTTCCCCTCAAGGTCCTTCACCACCTTTGTAGTGCTCCTTTGGACACTCTCTAATAGTTTAATATCATTCTTACATTGTGGCACCCAGACCTGCCCCCAGCACTGGAGNTGGCACCCAGACCTGCCCCCAGCACTGGAGGTGAGGCTGCCCCAGCCCAGAGCAGAGCAGGACAATCCCCTCCCTTGCCGGGCTGGCCATGCTGTCCCTGATGTCCCCAGGACAGGGCTGGCCCTCCTGGCTGCCAGGGCACTGCTGGCTCATGTTCAGCTTGCCATTGACCACTACCCTCAGCTTCCTTTCTGTAGGACAAATTCAGTGAAATTTGAAGGTGAGACCACCTAATATCTTTTGCACTCAGAGATGGATATGGACTAAGACATTTATTTCTTTCCACCAAAATAAAAACAAACCCAACAAATTTTAAAATGTCCTGAGAATAGTTCTCAGTGCTCAGGGGAATATTTTGTTTTTTAAGAAGTAAGAGCTAACACAGAGATCTAAAAAAAAAAAAAAAATTAGACATTGCAATGTTTGTAACTGCAAAACTTAAAAGTCAACTGGCTGCAGGCATGAAACTCACCAAAAACAAATTAGGCACGGATGTTTTCTGGAGACAATTAAGTTTTCAGATTGGCATACAAAACAGCTAGTATGCTAATTAGTAATATTGCTAGTAATATTGCTGTTTCTTGCATAAAATAAAAGCAAATATCTCTTTGGAACCATGATTCAGTCTGCAACTCCTTTCTGTATTTCCAAGACAGTTTCTTCCAGGACTTTATATTTCTTAGGACACAAAGGAGAGAGAGAAAAGCCAAAGTTCTTTCTGTCATCTGAGTATTCCTGTGGTTACAACAAAGCATCTGGGTACATAAGATATTCTTCTGGAAGGTGAAATGAGGTAAGATGGGTAAAAAACCTTGCTAGCTAAAATCTATTTGCCACCACTATATAGTCAGCTTAGCATAAGCAGATCCAGTTGGAAGTTTTATTTTGATTTCTGTCTAGGAAGCCTGCACAGAGTGCTGTTTTCTAAAATCTGAACAAATTATATGTTAGAAAAAATAGGACAAAACACAGAAGCCACTTAGCAGATGGTAAACATATATATTTCTTTCTCCACTAAAGGAAATTGGATTAATAGGCAAGTGATTACATAAGTCTTCACAACAGTATAATGGTTTAACCTTCTGAATATCGCAGATTATTTCTGTGATATAGTGTCACTTAGACTGGACCCCCCTTACAGTATGCGAATAGAAAAGGGAAAACTAAGGAGAAACTTTGAGAAGAAAAAACTCCTTTGCTCAAGGGCACACTTTATCTACAACCAAGAATCAAAATGCATGTTTTCAGTGTTAGACCAGGACTCTAACCATAGAAGTCATACATACTGTTTTTTTAATAATAGTATTTACTGATATTCCAAGGAACTTTTAATTTTTATGAGATTACCAATGAGTGAGTACCAACTTTCCACTGCATCTCTAATTCAGAAAGGTATTATGCTTCTTAATGCTTCCATTCTAACTCAGATGCAGTAGTTCTATGTTCCTTTTCACAGAAGCTCAATATGTTTTCTTCTTAACTTTTTACTGGGATGATATCAGAGACAGTGGTAGGAGGAGAATGTATGTAAGGGAGAACTCAGACTAAAATCCATTTTGCTTTCCAAAAAATATATGGCAGAAATCTGGGCGTGACTCAGGAAAGCATGCAAAAAAAGCACCCATGAGCACCTGTGACAGTCTGGGATTTCCTAGTATCAGATACTTGCAAAGATATTACAGAAAATAGTGAATTGGATCTGAACTGAATATACTCCATTTTAAATAGAGTTTTATGACTTCACCACCTTCACAGAAAAGTTCCAATCCTGGTAGATTTGCTTATAGAAAAGTACACAGAGAAAATTCTACATCTGCATATCTCCAGCAGTGTTTAAAAAGAAAATATCAATCCCTCCCTCGCTGCTTACACTGCAGTTTGAACATTTTCCTATGAACAAACACTTCTATTACTGATATGGTTGATGCCCTTTGCACTGGTCCATACTTAGGTAGATATAGTACCTATGGACATGGTTTAGTGGTGGACTGGGCAAGTATGAGTTTAAGGACTGGACTGGGTGATCTTAGAGATCTTTTCCGACCTGAAGAATCCTTTGAGTCCATAACTATTTTTGGTTTTCTCATCATAATGTTGTGTCAGATATGACAACACATCGTCATATCTCCGTCATTATGCTGCAGATAAATTCAGGTTAAGACCTGATTTTTCTGTGTTTGCTAATATCACAAAGTGGTTTTAATGCTTTTACATAGTTTGATATCACCAAGATCTGTTCTTTTTCCTTGTTTTCATAGAAGATCTTGAAAAAATAGAAACTTTATTTTCTTTGTGGAAGAGAGAAGTGACAAGGTGAGAAGTTGTAATCCATAATCATTCTGTTAGTTACCAGATAATTTCTTCAACTATACATGTCTTTGATTCTGTCCATTTCCTAGGCTGAAAAACCAGTCATGGTTACAGAAAAGTTGAGGTCCTTTTTCTTTTGGAAATGCTTCTAAAGTTCATTCCTGATTTTTTTTTTTTTTTTTTTTTTTTTTTTTTTTTTTTTTTTTTTTTTTTTTTGTGTTAAAACCATGCTTTGCTTAACCTGGGTTATTGAAGGAGAAACTGTTACTTTTCCAGTACATTAACATTATACATATAGGTCTTTGCATACATATATCAACAGAAAAGCAGCATTTTATTAGTTAAATTCCATACCAACACTGCATATTTAAAGTAGCATGCCAAACATCTTAATAAGAAAGTAAAATAGACTTTTTCTTTCTTTATAAATATTGTAACTGAGATATAAGAGGGATGGTATGTGATGATTAAGATCATAAACCAGACTTTATATATAGATGTGCTTAAAATTCCCTCAGAATGGCTCTTAAATACTCTGTTGTACTTAGTAAAGGAAAATAAAACAAAAATACCATTTCTTTAATATGTCATTTTATTGAAGAATTTATCACCTCCTTTTCATTACTCTCTATCAATTTTTTGGAAGGATAGGTGCAGTTCATTCAGAATATCTATGAATAGATGAAACCATTAGTCCTTATAGCTTTTTTGTTTCTAAACTAAAAATTATCTGTTTGGAAGTTAATTTTGTTAGAAAATAAATCCAAACTGAATTAATTTCATTTTCTACTTAACTTTATCCCTTTTGCAGCTGAGGTACTTAACAGAAAACTATCCTGTTAACCTGTGACTATGCTGTCTCCTTTGCAGTTTTCAACTTAGCTGAACTTTGGCATTCCTGACTCATCCTTTTGTCTCCCTTATCAATAATTCCTTTTAAAATTTGAGCCCAATTAGAAATGCTCTGTTCATACCAGCTGGCCTGCCTTAATTTCTGTGCTTTATTCCTGTGCACTGAAGAGGTCAACCATGGAGATTATCCAGATCTCTCAGGCCCCATGGCCCTCCAGGTCAGTCTCCCATACTACCCTCTCAAACAGATCATTCAACAAATTAGAATCTGATCTTCCAAATTCCATGGTTATGACTCTAACATGTCTTAGTCACTTCTGTCCACAATCTCTGTTAACCAAGGCTGCTGTAAACCTCTAAATATTCAGATAATTTTTCCCCTTTTTTAAACATCAACAGATCTAGCAGAAAACCCCCTCTATTCAGCTCATGAAGCATCTGCATCACTTGCCACTAACCCACACCAGAAATTTCCTGGATTGTTTATAATCAATCATACTACTCATTCTGTAGTAGTCCAGGCGGCTGAAATCCCCCATGAATACCAACTACTGTAATTGTGGGGTTTCTTCGTGTGGTCTACAGAAGGCTTCATCTACTTCCTTAGGCATAGCTGGTACCTGTCATGGCACCCTGCCTGTCCTCTGACTCTTACCTACAAGTTCTTGACTGCCTCATCACCTTTCCCTAGCAAAAACTCCTTGCATTCCAGCCACCTGTTCACATCACACACATTTCCTACCTTGTTTGTCTTTTTTAAAGCTCCCATATCCATCCATCACAATATTTTCTAATCCCAGTGATTTCATAGCTCGGCAACTGCACGTTGACTTTCAATTCCCCCTGTTTGTTTCTGATGCAGTGGGCTACAGTATTGTAAATATATGCATTGCTCAGCCATATTTAGGCCTGCTTCATGAGCTTGTGAAAACAAACACTATTTTGTACTCCTGGGCTATCTGGTCTTAAATGTCATATTGACTCAAATTTTCTTCAGAAAACTACTTTGTCTCAGTTCTGCACTTAGAAGCATTTTTCTTCTCCCACCATTGCATATAAAGTCATGTAGAAAAGTAAAATATCTCTCCATGATCATGACTACTGCATTCATTCAAGAAAAATAAGTGTATTTATTCTAGATATTGTGGGAAGCTTCATCTCTTAGATTTTTTGGACCTGGTTCTGTTATGATGTATTTATACTTAAGGACATTGAGGTATGCGATTCATTTTATTTACATATCAATTTTAAATAGATTTACAGGTTTTGGCATTTCCATTTTAATGTATATCCAGCCTTACACAGTAACTTACTTATTCTGGAAAAGGATCAATACTACCAAAAATAAAAAGGAAATCCAGACTCAAAAATATTGAGGCAAATTATAGCTCTTGTACTAGTTGGAAAAAAAAAAAAAAAAACAGTGGGAGATCACAAGTCAGAATTATAATTTAATAGGGAAATTAAAAATAAATGCAATAGTACAAGAACACTGACAGAGTCAGGATGCAACCTGACACCCTGTTAGTCAGGGTGGTGGTAGCAGTCCAGATGAAGTGGTCCTGGTGAAGCAGTGATCCTGTAGCAAGGTCTGTTTTTTCACCTGAAGGTCCAATGGTAACCCTTGTCTTCTGGGAATCCAGTAGGTGAGGGCTGTTTGTGCTGTTCCAAATCCCAGGTTATATCCAGGTGGGAATGCTTGGCTCCTCCCCCCTGGGCGGGGCATCCCACAATGGGCTGATGTATTTCTATGAGTCATGCTGTGGGTCCTTGATTGCCCATTAACAGAGATAGCTCCCGGAGGGAGTTATCAAGGATGAGTCATGGTAGGAGATAACGAGCACTGCCCCACCTGCTTTAATAGCTTGTGAAGATGATAATAGAATACATGCTTTTGGTTACATCTTACATTGTTACCAAGAAAAGCTCTATAAAAAAATAATTAGAACTCTAGGAACAATGGAAGACATGACACTGAAATAAGCACAAAATTATGTGTCTTTGAGAAACATTCTAAAGTAAAGAGGCTATTGAGGATATCCACAAGTGAAAACGAAGTTTTATGACTGTTTATTAAAAGTCAGATTAAACAGCTATTCTTCTTGTAGCTTAATGAAAACATAGTAACTGAAGAACTGAATTACAAATCTGTTTCTGTTGCTAAGCATAGACAATTTGAATAGGCACAGCTGAGTCACCAGCTTGCTCTATAACCCATCAGCCAGTTGGAAATTTCCTAGTGCCTCCTGTGGTCTTCAAGCATGGCATCAAACAACAAAGTCTGTCTTGAAAAAATCTTCAAAAACATGTTTAACTAAACCCTCCTTTGACATAAATTTACCATGAACTTAGTTGCATCATGTTAACTTTTACAAATAAAATTTCAGTTGTAGGCAATATAGGAACTAGTATGGCTTTTATAAAATTAATCCTTTTTATTAAGAGCAAACACAGAATTTACCTTTTCTAACAGAAAGAATGAGTATCATAAAACACATGGACAATTAAGGACAGAAATCATCTCCATCAGTGTTTCTTTTTTATTGCTGTACCTCACAGCTTTTCAGTAGATTTAACATCTTTGTTTGGAGTTCTTTGAAAGCCCAGAAAATGTCTATTCAAATTTAAGATGCTGTCCATTACTGTCCATGGTTAATGTATTTAAATTGCTAGTAGTAGCTTTGGGAAATGCTTTTGTATGCTGCTGCCAACTGTTTCTATTTTCTGTTGACAGTGGTGTACGTTGTAGTTAGATATAAGGAAAAAGTTTCTGGGTTTTGTCTAAGAACAAGAGGACTCACATCTACCTCCTCTGTCAGATCTGCCAGTCTATAACAGTTTCACACTTACTCATTTGGGCTTTTTTTTTCTACAGGTCTCTATTGTGTTTAGTAGGAATGAAAACTCTATCACAGATGCAGAGAGAAAGCTTTGAATGTCATTCTCTTGTTGCAGCTCTGTTAGCTAGGAAAAAAATATTCTTCAGAAGGAAAGAAGTTTGAGAAGACCAGGATCGCTATTTAGATAAACCTTGAGAGGCTGGAAGAAGGTGCCAGTTCTTTCTTGAATGAAAACTCAAGAAAGCTTAAATTAAAAAAAAACCCAAACCTCATATGACAGTATAGGCTGAGGACCAACAGACTTGGAAGTAACTTTGCATTGAAAAGGCCTGATGATCCTGGCAGACAAAAAAATTAGACATGATTTAGAAGTAGACTCTTGCAGCAATGAAGGCCAAACAAACAGAAGGATGTATTAGTGACGGCATAACCAATGCTTTGAGGAATTGATTCCTACCCTTTGTCACTTGTCCCTGCATTTGGAGTATTGCATTCAGTTTAGGTTTCCCACCTTAAGAAAGACAATGAGATATTTGATCAAAATTATTAAGGAGTCAGCAGGATGATTAGGGGATAGAGAACATGACATTCAAGAAGAAACTATGGGAGCAGAATTTCTTCAGCCTGAGAAAAGGCTAAAGACAAGCCTAATTACAGTCTTTATCCCCCAAATGGGAGCCTATATGCCAAACAGACCCAGAGTGTTCTCACAGATGCAAAGTGAAAAGATAAGATGAACCTAGCTGCAATACCAAATATTGCAATTATATATTTACCATGTATTTTTTTTTTTTAGTTCTGTGACGGGCCAAATGTCTTAGTTCTCATCCTTGGAGATATTTGAAATTCTACTGGACACAATCCAAAGGTATCCATTAGGTATTGAACTTTTAGATTAGATCAGACTTCAGTTTTGGTCATTTTCTTTGTAATATGTCACTCTGTTTTCATAAGTTAAAAGAAAAAAAAATCAGTATAATTATATCATTTTTACAGAAACCATGAAAAATTGCCTTCTCTTAGATATTTAAAATATCAAGTTAGGGAACTTAATACTCAAATGCTATGAATTTCTTTGTGCTTAAATGTGCAGAACCTCTTACAATAGAAATTTGCCTATTAAAACATCCAGAATGATACATTTAAAAACGTACTTTCTCTTCCATAAATAATTTTTAACACATACTTAATATGTGTGCACATTTTATTCAGCTATGTCCTTTGAACACCAACTCACATGATCTAATTGCAACTTTTAATGGCCAAACCATGTGAATTTCTAAAATCAGTTATTTATCAGTTATTTTTTTATTCTTCATGTTTTAGATAGAATATCTTTAATTTATTTATTTATTTATTTATTTCAATAGTGACTACATAGTGGCTACAGAAGCCTAGTAAGGTATTATCAAATTCATGAAAATCACTAGAGATTGATCTTTCAACATCAAAACATTAACATTCATTTCAGTGGTTAAAGTCAGAATTTCAGTGATTAAAACACATTATTTTTTCAGTCAATGCCTTAGACATTTACATTTCTTTAGTACGGTTCATAGGGTTGTAACTAGTAGCTAGCTAAAGTTATATTGCTTGTACAATCAAATCAGACTAAAAGTTCACATCTGTAAAAGATACCATACAGCCTTTTTTCCACTCATTTTCAGCACCTCAGATACCATGTTGCTCTCAACACAATAAACTAGATTTATATGAATATGAACATTATCATTAGCTTTGGATGATACCTACTTTCAATGCATATAACAGTGAAAATGATCCAAAACCATCAGGTCAAGTGTATCAACTATGACAAATTTGGAAATGTTATATGTAAGTTAGAAATGTTTGCATGCAAATAAGCTTCATCTGTATTGTCTCAGAGACTAATTTAATACTGAAATATCTTAATGAACAAAATTGAAATGTTCAATGTTTTTCACTAGTTTTACATCTGATACTGGATCAATAGCTGGGCAAATGGATTAAATTTGATAAAGACCTCCAAAGTAATATTCATCATCTAGCATGTTCTTAGTCATTAAGGTTTTATTCCACTTATCAAACACTTGTCAGCTGTGCAGTAATGAATCAGCCAGTCTCAGGATGAAGGCAGCTGGAATACTTCGATAGATTTCCTTTGTAGTTTCTTGACATTACTGACTTATAAGTCCAAAGAATTTGCTTTTGTCTATGGAATTAACCAGTCAAGCAAACTCTATATTCTTTAGTTTGGTGTGTATGTATGCACACAAGCGTATACACATATATATCTGTTAAATATATACATGATGGTGAATATGTGTCTTCTAAATGGACAAAAAAGAAAAAGTGAGGAGACGGGTTAAAAAGAAGATGAATGTGAAATGAGGAATGGTTTTTGTTAATATATTCACACTGAAATGAAAAAGTTACTTGGAAATTTGACATTTAGGTAGAAAGGCTTCAGTGAAGAGAAGAATACAAATATTTAAAAGTAATACACTTTTATTTTGGTTTAATGGGGTCAGTGAATTGATTTCTGGATCTTCATCACAACAATATGAGAATAGTGGAGTTTCGTGTTTAATAAACTTCAAAAGCTTTTTTTGTACTCTGTTCGACTGCACTAACTGGTTACATGGGGTTATGTCTCCTTGCTTTGCCCAAAAATTCACCATAGCACAGAGGAACTATGAAAGATCCACAAGTAGATTAGACATGATGACACCCTAATGAAGAATATCTGATTTTATTTGCCTTAAACTCTTAATAATATTGAAATTTTTTCCTAGTTACAAAAAAATGTTCTCTGGTCCATTTCTATGAGCAAAAGGACTGCTAACAACCTCCTTCTCTTAACAGTAGAAAAGCATGAAACACTGAAACTTTAAATACTTCAGTAGTTCCAGTGATTGCCTTGACAGAGATATCAGAGTAAACTACTGTGATTTCATGTTAAGTACGGCCACAAGCATGTTTTTTCTCTTCATACCTTCATTAACTTTCTCTTGATTGTATTTTTCCAGCAGTAGGTTCATGTTTACAAAAACCATGAAATTTTGAATCTCATTTAATGTGAGTTGTTTACCTCCCACATTCTAGTAAGCCACTAGTTAATATATATTATTTTCTCTCGTTATTGCTGGTATTTATAATATCAAAAAGAAAAATAAATTCTAAAACCCCTAAAAATTCTTGATCCACCATTAATTGTTTGTTTAACTACATCTCCTAAATTCTTAAACTTTTAATTGTTAGGGACTATGAAATTATGTGTGACAGAACAGTGTTTGTAGCCGTATTTAAGTACTCGTACACTTAAATCTCAGTGTCTTTGAAAAGAATTAAGGCAAAGGACAAATGTGTTAACCAGGCAAGTATTGGTTTTACTCTGTGATGCATGACATCCTCTACTGATTCAATGTTAATTTACCTTTTATAAGTATGGTCTGTTTCTTACTTTTGATCTGAATTAGATAGAAACTTCTTTGTTTTGTAGTGTGAGAGGTCAATTGTTGAAATGGGCTGATTTGAAAGGTAATAGAATTGTTATCCTTCGAGATATTCAAGGCTCATGGCTATGACCCTAAGAACTTCATCAGACTCTGAAGCTGGTTCCAACTTCGATTTTGGATCCATTTTAAGCATGTATGAATGGAATGACATTTACAGGTCTTTTCCAATCAAAATTATTCTAAGATTATACGAATTTGGTAGCCTTAATTATCTCCCAGCAGAACATCACCCTTTTTGTGATCAAGGATGTCAAATATTGGCATTTTATCAGTTACCTTTTTTTCATTTCCCTATTTTGTCAGAATCTGTTTTAAAGAAACACCATTGGAAAACATGTCTGCACAAAACCACAAACTGCCCTTGAAAAACAGAAAAATAGAAACAGTAAGGATAGAGTTCTGAAAGACAAAGGAAGAAATTATATCTGGTCAAATTTGCAGTAGACTAAAATTTTGGAAATTAAGTAGATTATTCACTTTATCAGAATAATGCAAGATGACTACAAAACCAGTTTCTACTAAAAATTACTACCAAAGACTACATCAGTTGTGTGTAGGTCACACAGTAGAATATTTTGGTAATACACTTAGATCAGAAAATATCTTTACCATACCATAGATGCTTTAGTAAAATTAATATTTTAATTAATATTTTAATGTTATGGGAGAAAAGAAAAGAAAAGAAAAGAAAAGAAAAGAAAAGAAAAGAAAAGAAAAGAAAAGAAAAGAAAAGAAAAGAAAAGAAAAGAAAAGAAAAGAAAAGAAAAGAAAAGAAAAGAAAAGAAAAGAAAAGATAAAAAAATAAAGTAAATAAAATCTTTTAAACTTAAAAGTTACAAAGTTCTAATATATGAAGTGCCATGATAACAATCAATGGACTAATGAAACACATTCCAATTTCTGATAATATAAAACAGTACTAAAATTGGGAAGACCAAATCTATTATTTCTTAGACAATCTATTTATATAAAAATAACGAAGGAAAAAGAGAGATGAAATAGTTCTTATAGAAATCAATGTTGAATAATCTATTAACTCTGAAATATGAACATGGAACAAAAACTATTTCATCTGACAAGAATAAGGAAAATAATAATTTTCTTGAGTGGAATGTCAGAAATTAGCACAGACATTTTCTTTACGCCTGTAGACTATGTTCAGACCTTGAAAAAAAAAAATTAGTGAGCTTTAAACTATCTTCCTATGGTAGATATTAGTGATGTACCACTAAAAAATCATGGTTGTATTGTTTTGGCATGAAAAGTACATTTGAAGTGTTCATTGTAATGTTTAATCCCAAAAAAAGAATAATAATAATAATTAAAAAAAAATACCAAATAACTTGAAGGAGGTAATTTTTGTTCTTGCAATTTCAGCTATGTGTTGGAGATCAGGAAACAAGGGTGCATTTCAGTGATACCATGTAGTTGCATGGAAATGAAGGAGGAAAAGCTGCATTGCAGATTAAAATTTCTTTCTCCTTGTCCTCTTTCTTCATTATGTGAGATCTCTTTTATACATTTATACTGCTGAATTTCTGTGGAAATATTGTCTCAAATAAACACACTGAAGTGCTGCTTCTAATCAAGGGTCTGACCTCTGAATTTTTAGGTTAACCACTGTTTTTCTCTATTATCACTTGAAATAATTCCACTGTAGTCCCGGGTTTGGCTTTTTAGAGGTTTTTGAATGTGGAGCACACAAATTTCAAACAGACTGTTTTTTTCCTGTTATTTGTATCTCACACAATACTTCTTCCACTGACAGCTTCATTTATAAACCTGCCAGAAACTGATGGGAATCATCGAATACAAGATTCTATTTTACTAAATCCTAACAAAGATTATGTGGTTTGAGACTAATCTTTGACTTTGTACTTCTACTTTTATCTAAATCCATCTTGATTTCTAATTAGTCTCTGAGAATGTAGAACTTGTGCTTGGGCTTAAGGACATATCTAAACAACAGTTACATTTGTTTCTGTTTTTAATTTTTCATAAAAGGAATAAACGGATAAACATAATTAATATTTGTTATAATATGCACGATCAGTGTCACTATCAGCAACTAACATGTGCTCTTGTATTTCATTCAAATTAATTACAAAACAACAACTTGTGAGAGAGAATACAAAACTGAAACCAAAGGATGTTTTTCTTTGTGTGATAGTTTTCCTGAGAACAAGTATACTGAGGTTAAGAAAAAGGAACTACTGCAGCTAATGGGACATTACTGTGGATAAATTATTCTGTGGAGAAGAACCCTCACTCTAAGTGTGGTCATTTGTGCATAGGCATTGTATTTTAAATATTGTTATTATTATTATTATTATTATATTTGCTATCCATTCCAAATTAAATTATGCAGCAAATGACTGGTGAATAGGTGAAGAAATAACAATTGCTCCTCTCTTCAATGAAGTAATGTATTTAATAAAGAAAATATATTCTTACTTGGGTTTAATGAGGAAAAACTCTTTGCACATATTGCGTTGTAATTATTTTGAAACTATGCTAATTACAACAGCAGTTAGGCTGCTTCCTGGGAGCAGTTAAGCTCTCAGGAAGTGACCATGTGTCTACATTTGGGAGGAGGTGCATTCTCAGGCAGGCTTTGCACCCCCTGGTTCCCAGACAAACTAGACTGTAAGACCAGATGGATTACACCACAACACATCTTTCTGTCATACACTGAGATTTGGAAGTCTTATCCTTGAACAGGAGGTGCTTCAGATCTCACTTGACACATTTTCAGAGTCCAGCCCATGCTGAGCATTCCAAATCGGGAAGTTTTTTCCTGTTCTGCAAAGTAAAGAAAAACATGGAAATGGAGGAAAGATATCTTTCTGATACAGCAGTGCATTCCATATTTTTAAAAAATTAACTTTAAATTATGGATGTTAACACACATTTTAAAATAGAACAAAAGTTAATTACACGCATTTATAATTCAGATATGATAATTCTTATTTAGAAGTAACTGAATATATGTATTTCAAATAGTTCTGGGTCCTGGAAATGATGGTTAGTACCGACATTCTCCAAGATCCTTCTATACCTAGATCTTTCCTAGATCTTGGGATAAAAGAAACTATATTCTCTTTCCAACTGTTATTAAAAACAAGATCCTGAAGATTTTTTTAATCTGATCATCATGAAGCTGTTTGCCCGGTAAATGCTTGCACTGCAATAGATTTGCTTTGATCATATTTCTAGTACTACAAGCCCTTATCTCATTGCAGAACAAGAAATGCAAATAGCAACATAAGGTTCTGTACAGATTACATGCAGAATTCCTTCCTTCTGTCAGCTGCCCATGAATGTGAGACAGTGTGCTATGTACTGAAGTTGCTCTTCAACAGTGCATTTCCCATTTTATAAGTTTTTCTTGTCAGTGGGAAATTAATGTTACTGTTCTTATTTGGAAAGTTAACAAATTAGTTATTCCAGGTATGAGGATATTATAAAAGTAATTTTTGTTGTACTTTAATTGGAATGTTAATTTTTATTCAAGTTGTCAAGAACTGCTATTGAGGAGTCTGAAGAAAAGTGTATGAAGCCTTTTAAGAAAAATAACAGTTTTTGCCATTATTGGATGCAATCCATCAGTGTACAGTCATACTAATTAACTTCAGAGCAGCACCTATGTGCAGTGGTGACATGACATGGCTGCAAGATCTCCATTTTTTCTTTTATTCTCTTACAAAACGCAGCATCCAAAGGGACTTGACCCAGCTCAAGTAGTGGGCCCATGGGAATCCAAATTTAATGAGGCGAAGTGCAAGATGCTGCAACAATATGTAACAACACAGCCTAGGAGATGAAACAAATTGAGAGCAGCCCTGCTGAGAAGGACTTGGGGTGCTGCTGGGTGAGGGGCTGGACATGACCCAGCCATGGGCACTCCCAGCCCAGAGAGCCAAACGTGTCCTGGGCTGCAGCAAAAGCAGCGTGGGCAGCAGGGGAGGGAGGGGATTCTGCTCCTCTGCTCTGCTCTGCTCTGGTGAGACCCCACACCTGGAGAGCTGCATCCAGCTCTGGGATCATCAGCAAAAGAATGACATTGACCTGTTGGAGCAAGTCAAGAGGAGAGCTACAAAGATGATTAGAGAGATGGAGCATCTCTTTTATTAGAAAAGGCTCAGAGTTGGGGGTGTTCCTGGAGAAAATAAGGCTTCAGGGTATCCTTTTTGTGGATTTCCAGACCCTGAAGGGAAGTTGGAGAGGGACTTTCTACAAGGACATGTAGTAAACAGCTTTAGACTGAAAGAGCATAGATTTAGATTAGATATTAGAAAGAAAATCTTTACTTTCTTTAGAAAGAAATTTTAAAAAGGAGGGTGGTGAGGCACTGGAACAATTTGCCCAGCGAAGCTGTGAATGCCCCATCCCTGGAAGACTTCAAGGCCAGGTTGGATGCAGTCCAGAGCAACCTGGTCTAGTTGAAAGAGTCTCTGCCAATGGTGGGGGGTTGTAACCAGATGATCTTTAAAGTTCCTTCAAACAAAACCATTCTGTCCTTCAATGATCTTAAAGTTAGTTATGAAGCAATGACATAAAAAGTAATGACAATCTTAAAAATCTGGAAAATATTTTTAATAGATGGAAACCTATCCCTCAGAAAAAGAATACTATAGGTAATTTTAGCAGCTGTAAATTCTCCTTTCCAAGTTTCCCTTACAAAGGCAGTTGCTTTCTCTAAACAACAGGGCAATGGTTAAAGAGTGAAAGATGCAGCAAATAAGGGATAGACAGGCTGAGTGAGAAAGCAAATTGAACTAGACAGAATGGACACAAGAGTGCTAGAAATACTAAAGAAAAGACAATGTTGAAGGAAAAGATTCTGGCTCTGAGATAAACAGAGCATTTTTTTTTTGTATTTTCCTGAGAATATACAAACATTTGTTTGCCAGTTTGTGTATGAGCAGCAGTAATGCACGCTTTACTACGTATGAAGTTCTTACTGATGGAGATAAAAGAATCCCAGGAATAGCTGTCACATTTTTATCAATATTTAAGTATAGTTATCTGTCTCTTTCTACTGCTTTTTATATAACCCCCACTGTTTGAAATGGTAGAATCAGAACTTTTTAAAAAATGCAAATGCATAGGATAACCAAAGTCTACAACTCTTATGTTCATGAGGGCTTTGGTTATTGACTATATGAAAGCATTAAGACTTAATGGGTGTGCTCCATGTGATAATAACAGTATTGTCTTATTGTATCAATAGAAACATATTAATAGTGAGAAATTCCTTTCACAACTTGTCTTTTAAGAAGCTATTTTGTTAAGGGACATTCATTGAATGAAACGTGTAAAAACATGAAAACCGCAAAATCCATGATTTATCTCTTTGTCTTGAGTTTTTTTTTAATGTCTAGCCGTACCTATATCAATTTAAAAAAAATTGTTTTGAGATGGAATAGATATATTTGATATGAACTTATGATCTAGAGAAAAACACAAACACCCCAATCTCCAAAAAATATCAGTTTCTTTAACCTTATCACTTCCTTCCCCAAAATCAAAGCTAGGTGTTTCTAATGTTGTTAACTCTGGACAGTTACAGTACTGTATGTCCCTCTTGGATTTTTTTCTTCTTATCATTCCATACAGATTTATAGTGTTAGATTTAGAATAAATCAATTTTCCTCTATTCGTTGACCATTCTATATCTCATAATGCAAAATTTCAACAGGATGTTGTTGGGATAATGTAGCAGAATTTTATTATTTTTATTTTTAGTCATTCATACAATACATGAAAAATTGCTTGCTAAAGGATGGGCATGGAAATAAGCACTCATAATTACAATGATGGAAATACCTTAGGAGATGTGATTGTGCAACGAACATTTATTGTGTTCTATTGTGCAGCCCAATTCCCCCACATTGCCAAATACAAATTAGTTTTGTATCAGGATATCAGAGTGGAGTCCTCTTCTGCATGACAGAAATGAATAATATGGCATCTCTGAAAAAGGAAATTCAGTTTAATTCATTATTTTCCACATCTTAGGGTTGCTTTATTTGTAATGCTACAAGCAGGTTTATCGTAAGTCAGTGTTCCACTTATTAAAATCAGCATCGATGTAGATCGAAAGTTCTCATAAGAAGATGAAGATTAATAAAAGAAGAAAATGAAATAAGTTTGTGTGTTTACAGAAAAAAACACTTGAACCAATTAGATTATTCTTATTACCCTATAGCATCAGAACTCTTGTTCCTATCAGAATATTTGTGGCATGCTGCTTTAATAGATACAGTCCTGCACCATCTCATAGGAGACTACAAAGTAAATTTCAAAATGGTGAGTAGGAAGCAGATCTCATGCCAGTCTCATTAATTTAATGTCTAACTGTGTTTTTATTCACAGTGGTCAGGTGCCATAATAGTTTGTCATGCCTTTATAAAAATGGAGTAGTAAATTATTCTTCTTGCTGCACTAACAGGTTTTTCCTAAAAGACATTTTGAGGACATGCTGATATTATTAAAAGTAAAAAAGGATCCAGGTTTATTTTGTGTTGAGAAAATATTCCCCTTGGCTAAGAAACTGTTCACCTTTGAAGATACTTCTATTCTTTAAAATAGAGGATGGTTAGAATACATTCAATCTTTTTGACTTCAAAGAAAATTTGGTATGTATTATTTTGGCCCACCAGGACAACGTATACTCTCAGAAGATATCTAGTTTATTTTGAGAATTCTGCTGTCATTCAACATCTGTGAAATTTTATTTTCTCCCGCGCAATAGATAATCTAGCAAAATACATTTTTTACCTTTGACAGAAAAACAGTTCAGTACATACCCAAATAAACTTTAAACTTTATTACAACGTGGTGCCTTTTGTTTTGTGCATGCAGTCTAGCCAAATAAATTTTTATAAAAAAGCAACAGATGTATGTGTTGATTTTTTTTTTCTTTCTTTCTCTAAGTTTTAAATAAAGGCAGGTGGCAAATGTGGCTTACATAAAGAACTGACTAATTATTTAAGGTTTTCACTGGAACATTAGAAACCTAACACCGTTATTGAAATTGACATAGCAGTTGTGAAAAGAGTCAAAAGAATCTGATTTGCCTTTCCCCCAGCTTTCAAGCTGCTCAGAGTTAAGCATTAGTATTTATAATAATATTTTAAATATGTGTGTGTGTATATGTATATACACACAGACAAGGTTAAGGATGATAAGCAAGTGAAAATACTGGTGCTGTTGCCTGAAAACCATTTCAAATTAAAATTGCAAGTAGATATCTGTATTTCCATCTTTTGTCTGTCTTTCCTCCACGATCCCAAATATAGAATGGTTTGTTCAGTTCTTTTAAATTTACTTCAATATTTGTTTTAAATTTCATGAATCCTTTCCCATCTCTTCTAAAAATAAACGCAGAGATGAGAGTCATGCTGGAAGGAACTGATAAGGTCATAATTATTTTCTTTGCTTTTTCAGTGACATATATTGTAGTCCTTTTTAGGTAAGGAAAGCTGGAGTGTAGCCTAATGAGGCTCAATATTAATAGTACTGTCTGATTCTGATACAAATGAAAGTTTTTCCCATATTTGGATTTTTATTCTTTTATGTTGAGCATGTAATAATTTATAGCAGAAAAGACTAAACAAGAAAAGTGCAAGCAGCAAGAAAAAAGTGGGATATCACAACAACCTTAAGGCAACATTAAGGCAACGCTTTTTTGTATCAGGAACAGAAATGGAACTGGTCTCTCTTTGTCCATCATCAATACTGATAATTTTCCTCCTTAAAAATAAATAGAAAGTGCCATTGTCATCTCAGATCATTATATACACTGTAAGCCTGCGTTATTCAAGGATTGCAGTGGGGGGTTTTAACTCATTTATGAACTTTTTTAATAGGCATTAGATTTTTTACTCCTTTTTGAGCATAGATAATAAATATTCTGACTGCAGCAATAAGTATTAGCTGTCTTCCAAATAATATTCAACTCATTGTTTCCATGGTTTTATTATATTCACATACAACTTCCTTCAGAATAGTGCACTGAATGCTCTCTAATGAGAGGCAAGAGGTGTTCAAACACTAATGTGTAGGACAGGTAGGTAGTTTCTGATCACTCCATTAAAATTCAAAAATAACGAAGAAGAATCAGGATTTGCTGAAGAAATTTTGAGATGTATTTCAAACTGAAAATCTAGTGATCCCTCAGAAAGTCATTTTTTCCTAAACTAGGGCATCATTCAGCAGTGTTCTCCAGCACCAGCTGTTAGAAAAGTATTCTCTGCATCCCTTCAGAAATGTAGAAGTCATACAGAATGTTCGAAAAAATATTTTATCTCTGATCAACACAAATAACTCAATGTCACATATAAATAATCTTAAAAATAAAATTTTAATAAGAGACTTTACTGAATGTCATGGAAAAGAACAAATGAAACAGATGAAGATCTATTGCAATGACTTGCATGCATTTGATTAGAAAGATGACAGAAAAAATACAAAGAATTAAGGAATCCAAACAACTTAGAAGGAAAGAAGATGAATGAATGGACAAAGATCAATAGTGTCAAAAGCATGTGAACTGTCAGGCACCAGCAAAGAATTGATTGATCCAGAGCCTGAACTAATTAAAGTGTCATTGGTCACCTATAGCTCTCCAGTTCAAATACTGTGCAGATTTCTAAAACAAACCTTGATCTTTGGAAGCAATAAATAGATGGCAGTGTGATTCACTTAGATTAGTACTCATCTGTCTGACAGACTTTCTTTTTCCTGTGAAGGTAGGCTTAAAGCAAGGTTTCAGCTTTGTTGTTAATCACCATTCACAGGCTTCAATTCTTTTCACACCAGTCAAAATATATGATATAAATATATCAAAATAAACTATCCTAACACTTAGGGATTTATAATTCTAGTAATTTCTATATTTATGTAGCTATTCTATATGATAGCATGTTATATTTCTCAAATTGCATTTAAAGGAATTACTTGTTATGGTACAGTTTTCTTCAGAGTTGCCTTTCATTTCTTTTTATAGCTATGTTACTTTTCTTAATTGTCAGACTCCTTTCCTGCTGGCAAAGGTTTTCTTGTTTCTTTATCTTCTTGACTTCATATCTAATACAATGTTCATTGAATTCATGTCTACTACATTTTTACTGACATGAGTTAGAGGTCTTTC
>VZRO01007446.1:1547930-1566452 GCA_013397915.1 Daphoenositta chrysoptera | reverse complement strand
CTGGGAAGGTCACCCAGAGCTGTCTCCGTGGCAGGGACCCCTCGGGCTCCCAGGGAAGGGCTCCTCTCCTCTCCTCCTCTCTCCTCTCCCGGGGCAGCAGAAGGAAATCTCGGTGTTGAACGGACCAAACCCCCCTGCCCTGAACCCCTGCGCTGTCCGTGGGAAGGAGGAACGGGCTAGGGGAAGAAAAGATGTTTTAAGGGCTTATTTTACTTCTCATTATCCTCCTATAACTCTGTTAGTAATAAACTCACTTTGTAACTCTAAGTTGAACCTGTTTTGCCCTTGGAGTGTTTTCTCCCAGTCCTTATCTCAACTCATGAACCGTTTGTTAATTTTTCCCCTCTCTTCTGCCCAGCTGTGGCAGGGGAGAGTGAGTGAGCATCCTTCATGGGCGCCTGGCGCTGGGCCAGTGTCAAACCACGACGAAGATGAATAAGTAATTTCCATGCATTTTAAAAGAAGCAGTGCCTAGTAGTTACAAAACAACATAGCGATGCTAAACAGGAAAGTTTACATGAGCCATTCCAACTACATTGAGGTCTCAGTAAAACTCCTGTGAAAGCAGCTGAGGGTCTGAAGGCAACCCTAAATACATTCCACTTTTTCAAATGCAGTCACATACCAGTAACGGGGGGTGCGGTTCCTGGGTCACACTGCAGTTGCTGACATGTACAGGAGATTCACAAATTACAGCAAGAGCCGTCTGAAGGTATAAAGGCATAAAGTGCAGTCTGGAATGTAACATCCATAGCAATTGCACAAAACAGCAAAATCCTTTAGGTGTGATCCCACAAACTGTTATGTGAACCGTTTTAGTAGAGTCAGTAGGTCTATTATTCAAATATGAAAAAAACCCCAAACAAGAAACACGGAACCCCAAAGAACACCGCATTTCCTGCCCCTGAGTCTTCACAGCACAATTGCGAACAAACAGCACATTTTTCTCAAAACAGCCTGAGGGATAACCTTGTCTTTTACATGAATACAAAGTTATTAGCTTTGTCAGAGTCTTACAAGACATCAAAGTAATTGTTTTGGTTCCTGATTTCACATCTGTTTTCAATGATCAGAAAAAAGAAATTATCACATAATATTCAACCATCAGATTTACACAATGAAACCTCCAGTAAGCTAAACAATGCACTTATTTAAAAACTCCTAGAGATGCTGTCTTCTGAATTCCTACATCACCTTGTCTAACCTATATCCATCCTAGCTGCTTACTAGATGTATTGTTGTCGCTTACAACGTGATTATGTGAAGTAATTATCATCGTTTTATCCAGCTTTCAGAATCACAAGAGAAATTAAAAATTGTATTTCAGTTTTAGAAGGCTGAACACTTCTTCCTAGTATAAGAAAAGGATTAAAATTCTACCAACAGATAAATTATTTTCCTACATGATCGTTGAATACAAAGACCTTCCCAAAGATTTGGAATGTATCTAAGGAAAGTTCCTTTAAAAGAGAAATATCCTGAAACAGTTGAATATCCTCCTGTGCTCAGCTGACATACAGTCAGGCCCAGGCCAAGACAAATAGACACACACTGTTCATTACATTAACTAAGCATATTTGTGATTTTGTAAATATAATGCACACACAATTAAATGCATGAAGTAGTGATATGACACAGTAATTATACTCTCTTCAGAACTGCAGAGATTTTGGGCTGTATCTTGTAAATTCTTACATGATTTACTCTAGTTGTGATGTCAGTGACTGTTCTAAATTCCATTGCTTTGAAAGCAATTTAAGATCCTATTTTTATACTACTGGGAATTTTTTTGGTTTAACAGCTGGACATGTTGTGTCACAACAAGTAATGCAGCATATTTAGTACTGCCAGTACTCTAAACCCTGACTTGCTGAACTTGTAGCAAAGTCATGTAGAAGTTTTACTGATTAAATCTAAAAGTTCTCTATGTATGACTCACTTAATTATCAGCTTCATCTGTAGAAGGATGATTCATGTAAATGTCTTGCAGGACCTATTTCTCAATAAAGAGAAATTTCCATTTATTTTAAAAACTAAAGATTAAAAAGTGGACAAGAATTCAGGAAAATAGCGCCCATTTTCATTCCAATTTGTTTTGCTAAATATTTCACCAGCATACTGTGCATGTATTTTAGACTTAAAGGAAATGTGTAAAAGAAAAAACTCCTTTTGATGTTCATAATGAATAAGGAGAAGATAAAGTTATGCCTTTATTATATTCCTACCTGTCTAGTTACTATTTTAACCTTAACTCCTTTGGGTTGTCAGTTTGCACTATTCTTCTCACCCTAAATGAACTTCTTGGGAAGTGTGCCATCTTTTATGTGTTTGTGTAGCAGCTGGAATAGTTGGAGGAATTGTAGCTCCTACGTACCACAAAATCCAGTGAGGCTGCTCATCTGCTTTCAATTATGTATTAAGTATGTGCTGAATCATGTTTAAAAGATCTTTCTTTTAATGTCGAATTAAATACATTTATTCCTCTTCATCCTACAGATGTATCATTTTCATTTCACTGGAGACCATTCCACACATCTCAGATGCTGTTAGTGGTACGTTCCCCTCTGCCCTCCCAAACTGGCACCACCTGCCAAACTGATTGACATATTTTAAATAACCTTATCAAATACAAATCTGTAGTGGAAGTACTTGAAAGACTTGCACAGAAAAGTTCCAGGTTAAAAATAAACCAACCTGATTGCTTCTCCTACGGGGTTCCTTTTTGGGATAGAAGAGTATATAAACCAAACGTCTGCCGCCAATTTTGTACTTTTACAAGCACTAACATTTTAACAGCAGAAATGTTAAATATCAAAGTAATAGATGAGCATTCCACTAGAAGGCAATTTCACTAAATACCACAGGTATTAATCTTTCTGAATCTTAATTACACCCTTTTGACATATTATCCTTATCTGACCTTTCCTGCAGAACTGCATGAGTAGATGTGAGGTTGGCAGGCACGCTCAGTCCTGCCTGCCACCCAGCAGGCATCAGGTTAATGCAAAGAATGAATGGACACAAAGATGCAGCTCATGTGCAGCACAGCAAGTCATTAAGCCACTGTTTTCTGAAAATTATCTTCCAAGTCCCAGCTTTTGTTACAGGACTTTCCAGCAGCTTCCCTTTCCTCGCTTTGGTCATGCCTCAGAACATAGAGTTTCAATGAATTACTAAGAGTGTAGAATTATAAGATATTGCCAAAGAACTAAACTTTTTGAACTAGGACCATCCAAGGAACATTTAAAAACAATTAGTAATGGCAGGCCTTAATCGAAGAAACTGAATTTCAGTTTAGATTAGTAAGGGCTGGCAGTTCCAAGATTAAAAAAGTAATGATTCTGCCACTAAGCCACACTTACACCAATCAATACTGAAAAGTATCCAGATTTTATTAGATGAACTAAATAAGCAAAAGTGGGTAACATGGGCACATAAGATTTAGGAAGTGTTGTGTGAGAGGTGGGGAGAAGAGATGGTTCATGGGAGAGCCGAGTCCTACTCTGACCTCAAGCAAGTTACTTGATGTTCCTTGGTCACAGTTTTCACATCCACAGAGGTGTTTGGGACATTCCTTCGTAATGGAATCCACTTCTGTCTGATGCTCACATTGTTCTTCTTGACACAAATCTAAGACAAGTTTTTATCACGTTCTCCCACTTGGTGCTCAAAACGAGGTTTTGCATTATAAATTCTCAGCGGAAGGATGAGCAGCACTAAACTGTGTGTATCCTACAATGTGTCCTACAACTGTTTTATGACAATCCCTGTTGTCCACACAGTTCCCACAGTGTCCCACAGTACCCTGCTAGGCAGCAGCAGCCCCTGCCTGTACCCTAAAGGCCTTTCAGAAAACCTTAGAGACTCTCTAAAGTTCCTGAAGGGAGGATGGCACTTTGTAAACCAAACCGGATTGTTACAGTATTAGCATAAAGCTGAAAATTAAATATGAATAGTTGCTCCAAACTAGAGGAAAAGAAGAAAAGCCCAAGCAAATTTTTTGAGTCAAAAAGCTTGCCAAGTCAGTCTGAGACTTGTGGTTGATTTTTTTTAGATTTTTAAACTTTTTAATTACCTTGTCAGCAATTTTGGAGATGCATAATCACTCTCATGTGCATCATCAAGCTGAACATAGCCTTAAGATGAATTCTTACAGTTTTTTGTGCACAATTCTACTTGAGTAGAAACAAATTGAACAAGTAATATTTGATAAATATTTACTTTGCAAACCTGTGCTGATTGATTTTCCTTAATTTTCTGTTTCAATTTATATTGCATTAAGAATTGCAATTTTTTCTGGTGTTTTGTTCATTCAAAAAGGTTAAATGATTATTAATTCTGACTAAGTAGCAGGGTAAGTGTCCTTGAAATCTATGATAGTTTGATTGGGGCTGTTGTTCCACTTTGTTGTATTCTTCACTTCCTCTCATGTTCCACTGTCAAAGTGACTTTTATAGTTTATATCCATGCACTGGAGAGAATTAAGCAGAGAGCTCCAAAGCTCTGACTCTGTGCAAATCCTAAACAGCTTTAATAAGAGACTATAAAATTGCATCCCCACAATCACTAAAGTATTCATAAATGGCATCTTTTTCCAGGATTAAACCCGTTGGATTATATACAATCAGTGCATATGGAGATCCAGGCTTTTTTTCTGAGGGACGTGTGTTTAGATGCCCAATCATGCACTTCTGAGAATGGGGCTGGCTCTTAAAATTTTGGGTGTGCAACACTGGATTTTCAGATCTGTGGGAAAGGTGAGAGACAGGAACAAGGTGACTCCTTGGCACACGTACAGGGGGATGACGGGGAGAAGGATACTAAAGGATGGCCCAATTTCTTCAGCTCTGCTTAAAGCTCTAATGAAAGGTGTGGTTGAGAAAATCTCTCTCCTATTATTAACACCAAAAGCACTCACGTTATTATAAATGTAATTATCTTGATTAATTAATTTAATGTGGATTGTGTCTGTACGGTTTGGATTTTATTGGTTGTGGAGGTAAGAGAAGATTTTCAGTGTTGATGTAGAGCAATACTTGTTATTCCTCCATGGATTAACTCTCTCTCACATTACTGGTGTCTTACCCAAAGGTATTGTACCTAGTGGATTAGGACTTCAAATACTTCGAGGACACAAAAGCTCTTTACAGTAAAATCCAAGACTCTAGTAATTATTTTCCAAGTCTTTCAGTGATTTTTTGATGTTTGGGTTGAGCTTTCGGCAAGAAGATTAAAAAAGAGAGAGAAAAAAATGGCAAAAAAATATTTTCAGTTGATATAAGAGTCTTCAATGTCTCATCTATTGATTTTCTTCAGATCTTTAAATTCACAGTGTGACTTATATTCCATGAAATAGGGTCATTGACATCTGAAAACGTACTACAAAAAATATACACTTCATATCCCATGGACTGAAACACATAATTGTCTAATGAAAAGGTTATCCAGTGTGTTAAATCCATCACTTACAGAAATTTTTTTCTTGCTCTTAAATGAACAGATTTTGCTACATTTTAAGAGAGGAAAAGCTTCATGGTGGCTGAAAAAGTCTGTGGGCACTGTACTGTTTGACTGTGAGCTTAGAGCCTTGGTTCTAATTTTATTTAATGTAAGATTTTGTACAGTAATATTCCTAAATTGGCTACCACATTAACACACTCCCCGACCTGAAAGCTCTTATTTTTGTGCTACTTACTTTCCTATTGCCTACATGTGTCAAAATAGAAAATAAAGAAGGTCTAAGATTTAAAGAAAACCTTGCATTATCTACTGATGAACAAAAGCAGTCAAAACCATTAGCAAGCTGTTTGACAACATGAAACTGTCTTTACAAAGTTCAACCTCTAAACAAGCCCTTTTTGTAATCTTATTTATTTCCCCTCTATACAATATTTTGAGTTCATTTTCAAGCTTTTTTCTTTATGCATGTGAAAGCTTTGATGCTCAATAATCAAATAATCTCCACAGCAGAGGCTTTAAGAAAACCATGGGATAATGTATGATTAACTTTTCTCTTGCCAGTTGTATTGCTACTGCAGAGTAAATGAAAACCTGCACTTTTCTATCCAACAAAATTACAAATAACAGAATATGGAAGGCATTCTGTAAACTACTAAAGTAACTAGTTTACATTTTAAAGCAATGAACAATTGCACATGTATTTAACATTTTATTAATCCCAATGAAGTCAAATAAGTTACTAACAGCACTGCAATTTAATCACACCTGTATTTATCCAATTAGACTTTAAATTTCCCTTTTTTGAAGCAGACTAATTACTACAAGAGTTTTTGTTACTTTTCCAATAAATCTTACCTCTTCCTTATTTACATTTAATGAACTAAAAATGAACAATGTCTTCTTAGATTCAGAGGCCTCTCAAAGATTGTCCCAGCACTCCTCAGGAGTCCCAAACAGTGAAACTGCCTGGAAATGTCACTGCTATTAAACATTATGAGGCAAAATACAAACAAACATAGAAACAAACAGAAAAGCCCAAAACCTGTCACCCCAAATCCCTTTCCTAACCCTTATGGTCACCACATACACCTAAGAAAGCACACTCTGGATTGCCCAAATCCTGGAATCTCTTCCACTTACACCAAAAATCAACTTTGTTCTATGAGGGAATTTACTACTTTAGAAACTGTTGCTTTTTGTGGCCTGACTGATAAAATACAGTAGTAAAGTAACTAAAATTACCACTGCAGTCCCAACTTCAATACAGATTGCTGCTACAGATAGACATTTTTCATTTTTTCATATGCTTGTAAGGCTCTGACTTTGAGAAAAGGAATGAGATTGCTTTACATGAGGGCAAATCTCTCTGGAACCATTCACACACTTGGATTTGGTCATGTTTATATCTCTTAGTGGACATGGACTTCATGTTTAATGAAGTTTTTGGAACGGTTGTGACAGATTTCAAATGATTTTGGGCCCTACATTCACAGACAGGTTGATAGTATCTCACTTCTATAGATAAAAGTGTTTATCTGTGTCACACAAAGCGTCCAGTCCAAAGTGAATTGGTGTCCATGGAGGAAAGGAGTAGCTGAGTCAGTTCAAGGGAAAGGATGTTAAATCACAAAAAATTATGTGTTCTGTAGAGTTTGAATGTTGTCAGTTTATAAAATGATCAATTTATTCAACACGACTTTAGCAGTAACATTCTGAAGGATCAAATTCCGATATCTGTAAATACTTAGGTGTTCTGTAAAGAGGAGCTGGAATCCGAGTTTTTAGAGATTCCCTGGACTCTTGCTTTATAAAATTAAGACAGACCATATAGTTGTTCTTTTAAGCAAGACTAACGACGGATTCTGAGTTAAGATGGAAATTGACCTTTGTTTGTTTTGCTTTTGGCCATTTAAAGGGCTTATTGGGAGCCACAACCCTGCAAAATTAAACAAAGTTTAAATTAATCAAAGAGAAGAACTTATATCGGTTTCAGCACAGCAAATATTGGGCTGCCCCTGTGCTGGAAGAAGGGCCCCTCTGTGGAAGGATGTTTCACAGATGGTTTCCTCAGCACCCGATGAACAAAGTCTCCTGTCACACCCCTCGGTGAGCAAACAGCTTTTCCCAACTGGAAGCAGGAGAGCCTCAAGTACCTTTGTAACCAGGTACCAACAAGTCAAGGAATGGCTGTTGTCTTGGATGGCACAGTGGGAAACATCCTTTACTAGTTTTGGGTAACAATACCTTAGATTATTGATAATGTTCAAATTGACACTAGAAGAAAAGCAGTGCAAGAATTTATTAAAAATAGATTTATCAGTGAATAAGAATTCATGATGTTTAACCTCTAGGCAAACACAACCAGGGCAGTGTGAGTCTTCAAGCAGAGGATTAGCTAAGGGGATTCAACCCTTAACAGCCAAAATAAATTAGTATAATTATTTTATTACCTATGCTAACTGATTTCATTGTTTTTGTAGAAATAACAGCTCCCTAAGGAATGGAACGTTGCTTCAAAGAATCCCAGCTGCAAGCTTTGGTGTTCTCTTGTGGCAATCAAAAACAACAAATAGCTGTCATTAATAATACTATTAATAACTGTGCTACCACATCTTAGAAATGTATTCTGGATTTGCCTGTACACCTGGACTTGAATATGAAGTTTTCTAGCCACTGGAGGGTTTTAGATAGAATTGAAATAAATCTGTAAAGCACTTATTAAAATAAACATGAATATTTATAGAGAACAATGGAATGTTTTCAATAGATTTTTAATAAATAAATGTGTGATTAGTTGAGGAGCTTGAGAAATCTTTTAATTTGACTTCAGAGGAATTATTTTAAAGTCTATATATTTCTGCTTTTGCTCTCACTGTGAAGTGTTAACAATATATACTCTACAAAAGAATGATTGTCAAAGAACCTTACTGAAACAGATAGTGAATTTTTATAGAGTTCATCTCTATCACTTTCAAAATTCTACCCAGGTCCAACTCCGAGCTGATTTGTATTCCTACCAGTCTGGATTGCTGTTCAATACCTGCTGTACCCTCCCTTTCCCCTCTGCAGGCTCCCGCCTTACAGCCCACTACAAATGAGAAGCTGCTGGAGGAACTCCAGGAGCCGCACTGGGCTGTGTTCCCGCATCTCCTGCGCCCTCAGAAGGAGCAGCACACGCAGCAGATCCCGGTGCCTCGGTTTGCAGCAGCGCTGCAGTGACCTGCAGCAGCCCTGCCTCAGCCAGAACTCCGGAATGCGCTCCGGCTGCTCCTGCCGTGGGTGCCCGGCTGAGGCTGGGGCGCTGAGAGGCAGCAAGGACCAGGGAACCCCGTTCTGTTATGGAAAACAGAGCCAAAGAATTCTGGGAGCGAGTCCAATAGCAAAAATGCACATCCTAGGGACACTGATCCACAGCATACTTTGACTGGCTCTATGTTCCCCTGCTTTCTAATGCCTTAACAAACGCCCAATCCCCCTGCACAGCTGGGGAAACTAATTATCATTCTAATTGGAGGGAATTTTTGTTATTTTGTGTAGTATAATACACTAGTACCACGGACACAATTGGATATGGAGATTTTCTCATTCCTTACGTGTTGAGGCTTCACCAAGTAATTTTGGACATAACAGATGTTATCCTGAACAAACAACTACTGTCGGTACAGCTCATCAGCCCTGTCTCAGGAGCTGGGACTGGAAATCAAAACGAGAGATGAAGGAGGCACAGCAGGAACAAGAACTACAGAGGGGCCCACTGAGCCACAGCCTTGCTACTGGTGAGACCCAGCCTGTGACACCACGGAAATCTTCTGATGACCTTCTCAGGAACATCAGGTCTGGAATCTGGCCTAAACTCCACTTGGAGAGACAGATCTCGGAGTGCTGGTGAGGCTTCAACGTGGTATCACGAGCCCAATTAACTGATTGTAAAATTCAATACATATCTCCTCAGTGGTGCAGAATCAAAAGAAAACAGCTTGAGGAACTTCCAGCTAGTGTGCAAAATACTGGACAGCTTCCTCATGTTCTTTATTAGGGGTACCAGTGGTCCCAAAAACGATCAAAAAAGGCTTAGCATGATTCCATCTCTTTGGTTTGGCTTGGGTTTTTGTTTTTTTTGTTTTGTTTTGTTTTGAAAGGAAAAGTAAAATATTGAATGAGAAAAATACTTGCTAAAATTAAATGTCACTGTCATTTGACAACAATACTGGCAAAATTGCAGGCAATGCTGTTAAAAAAAATAGTACATATTCAATAAAAAACTGGTATTAATTAAGACAAACTTAAAATTTTAACCTTCATAATATGTTACGGCTTCTCAGTATCATTAAACCATAGTCACTGCGTATCTTCTGACATTTTTAAAGTTAATATTTGGACATCTAACAATGATAAGAATAATATAATCCTCACAGGGTTCTGAAAAAATAGAATGTGCATTAGTAGTCACATTTTAACTGCAGTGGAATAGAATGGTTCTGATGCAGCTCAATGAGCACCTGCAACAGCCCAGCAGGGAGGTGGACAAGGATTAGCAGGGAGGGACCCCTGAAAATACTACGTGGTTTTGAGACTTGTGCTACGATTTCTTACTGTTAACTCTTTGTGTTTGCTCTTCCTCAGCACCGAAATTCAATCTCTTTGAATATATCTATAAGTCAACAAAATATTCTGTAGTGAAGTTGTCAGCTAATTCAAGCTGGGTAAAAATACTCTAAATCCTACTTCATCTCTTTAGGACAAATATATCCTAGGTACAGAAATTGCCTTTTATCTTTCATATGGCATCACATTTGAATAATTTTTTTCAGTCATTGCCTCCAAATTGTCTCTTTAAACAATTCTATTTAAAATTATTTCTTTTTGTCTATTCTTTATTCACTTCTGATTTCCGTGTCCTCACGTGTGCCTGTGCATCACAGAAGCAACTTCCCTCCAAATCACTGTCTGTTCCATCTCAGCTACAGGCACAGGAAGAAAACAGTGATTCTGTGACATCAGACCCACTTATGCAGTAACAAACAGTGATGCTACAAATGCTTGATTGTTTCAACCTGGAATGAATCACAGTGAGAAGAGGATGATGAACACAAAAATGCTTTATCTTATGCACACATTTTTGTAATTAGCTACAATGGCCAAAGGCACAGAGCAGCAAACACAGTGCTTCTTTGAAGTGCTTCTTGTTTAAAGCAACTTCATGAATTAAAAACTGTCTGGAAAAGCAAACGATCAATAACACTGTGGTCATTCGCCTGGACATGAAACTGAAAACTTTATCCCAAAATTAGGATCCAAGGAGACTGTTGATTTAAAATATTTGTTATGTAAACCAGTGTCAAATGGTTGCAACATAAATTGTTTGGGTTTTAAATTTTAAGCCTGGAGGTAAACACTGAATCATGATGTGATGTAAATCAGTCAAACCCCCAGAACATTACAGGCTGATTTACACCAGCTGAAGACCTACCTCCATTTATTAAATCAATCTTTGCAGAGGGTGATCTCACAGAAGTCATGAAATCACAGGGATGAGAGAAAGAAGCTCAAGTTAAGGGAAAACAAACCAAGAATGGTGCAGGCGCATTCAAAAGCTGTTTAATGGCTTTCACAAGAAAGAGACAATGGGATTGTCTTGCCCCTGGTGCCACTCGTCCTGCAGTAACTAACACTGAAACTGTGTGAAACAGGAAGGCAACAAAACCCTTTTATTTGCAGTTCCTGGTGAGTGGCCTCAGTGAGTGCCCGGAGGACATCTCCCACTGCCAGCTGGGTCTGCCCTTCCCAGGCACATCCCTTTGCTCTCAAAGTTCCTCACATACCTGCTGCACCAAGAACAGCAGCACTCAGGGGAGAGCTTCACACCGGGCTCCTGGCAAACACTCTGTTTAATGTAGCTGAACAGTGTCTACTTCAAGGCACAGAGAAATTCCGGTCTTGATTTCATGTAGAGATCCAAACCTCAGAAGAAATACAGGTACTCTTTATGTAAACGTTTGCCTAACTGATTGCTAAATCCAGGGAGGAGCAGCTCTTTCCATTATTTGTATCAGTTTTACATCTACTTCTGCTCAGCACCTGAAAGGTATACAGCAAGAAAAAATCCAAACGTGATGTAAACCAGGATAAAATGACACCAATCATGAATCAGCCAGAAAATGAGAGATAGAACTGAAGTACTAAATGAGGGAGAAAAAGGAGATTAAATTAATAAACCAAACATATAGTTAAGAATTTCTGTAATGTTTTTCTTGCCCCTTAGTCTTGTCCCTTGGTGTATTCTGATGGTCTTACAGCCTTTCTCTGACTCTGCCTCAGTGTGGGAACAGAAGCAATTGCTTTGCATGGCCATGAGAAAATTATTTCTACCAGTGAAAGTTGCCTTCCCTCCCACCCCCAACAGGACAACTGCCCACTCCCCAGATTTAAATGCAGATACTCAAGTAGTCTCTCTTCTGGGTCACCCTGGATGAATTTCAAACCAGAGGTATGGAAGATGTCACAGCATCACATCCCCCCAGTAAGTGCAGGTGAAGATGTGGACAGTCAGTTTATTTTGCTGCTGCCATCAGTGACTCCCTCTCTATCCTCCCCCCACCCCAACCAAACATGCAGCACTAAAAATCTCAGAAGATAAAACAATTTCAACCATTTCAGACCTGCTTCTTCTAGACATCTGCTACTGCCCTTTAACTGAGTTTAAATTCACCAAAGAGCTGGTGTCACACTATTTATCTTTACATGTCATTTCCAAAGACACACTCCTACCCAGTTTCAGTTGTTAGATCACTGCTGGCTTTAGACACAGCACACACCTCTGGGAACTGCACAAACCATATTTCCATGCTTAAAATTTCATGTGATACCAACGTGACTGCATTTATGTCCAAAAGCAAATGTTTTCAGATAGAGAAACAGAGAAAAGAAGAATGCCAAACCCAGTAAGTGGGAATGGTGTTATCTCCTAGCATAACACTAAAAATCCTGCAGTACAATACTTTCTGCTTTTCTATTATTTAACAGTGGTTTAAAAATACAAGAAAGAAAAGCAGAAAGGAAGCATGAAAAGGCCCAAAGTTTACACTAGAAAAGAAAAATTCTAGTTTCACATCTAACAATAAAAAACAATGGACACACAGGTACATGTGTTGCAATAGATGTACATACATACTGTTTCTTTAATTCAGCCCATGTACTAACCTCACATGACAATTTTTCTAGCTGCTCCAGAAGTACAGCCCAACAGAGCTGTCAGGTACCTTCCGAGTTTCTCCTAGGTTATAACCAGGAGGAATTTAAATGTTTAAGTCTGTAGACCAGAGTATTCTATGACATGCAGAGGGACTAAGCTGTGTCAGGACACAGTTCTTATGGCAGAACACTTAAGTTCTCTCTCCTGCTGAAGATTGTGATGTATTTCAGGGACACATAACAAAGCTCACGTGGCAGAGGGTTACAGATAACTTTTTGGGAAGGAGGTCTGCAAGGAACCACTGCGGAAGAAGGAAATTGTAATTGCTAGGAAAACATATCAAATCCTTTTATGATGTGGCCCCTTGCAACTTTAGTAGGGACCCTCAGCTCTTGGAAAAAGAAAGGAAGGACTAGGAATGGATGCTGCACTTACAGCACGGATCTTGAGATCAGGAGTCAAAGTCTAGTTTGGTTAACAGCACTGTTTATGTGAGTCTGGTCTCAAAGGACACACTTTTGCACCTCTTCACAAAATGCCTTAAGCGGAGAACTGGTTGTAGAATGATTCTGGGGAGGATCCCCAGACTGTGGCAGTCAAAGAACAAAGAATGGTACCTATTGTGAACAGTTTCAAACATTTAAATGTTTGAAATAAAGTAGTGTTTATTTCTTCTAGGTTAAAAAATGACAGCATACAGAGAGAAACCTAATAAATGTTCATATCCTATTTTTATTGACATGGTAAAATTCTCTCTGATTAGCACTGAACAGAATCTACTTCAACAGCACAAAATATTACAATTCATTCAAGCCCTGTCTTCAAAGATCTTTTAATCTTATTTAGTGATCTTGCTGTTCTAAGGCTGTGGCCTTCTTAGAATTACTTCTTTGCCTGCCCCTGTGATGTGAACATGCCATGGTATATTCAAGCTACAAAATTGCCATCAATAATAGAATACAGTCATAAATTTGGCCCTGCACACCCATGCACTCTGACCAAACACCATTTAAGCTACACTAGTCAAGAATATGCAGAAGCATCCAAGTACTTTTTAGTTTCCTTTTATCTCTTGCAAGAGATAAAGATAAGTGAAGACAGTACCCAGAACTCTTATTTACTGATCAAATACTACAAATGTATTTATTTGCATTTTGTTTTATGCTGGGCCATGTTCTCAAGGAGGGTTCAGTGGTATTTACAAAAGCCCTACCAGTCCCATTCCCTCCAGAGCCACCAGCCTCAGAGTGAGGGACTGCTGTGAGTGACACAGCAATGCAACCGAGCATTAAATGCTAAAAAGGCTCCTCTAATGGTTTCTAAAACAGTAGTGAAAGGCAGAAGGTCTGGTCAGAGGTAATATATGGCACTTACAGTAAGCAGGTATTTACATTTGTTATGTAAGAATTTGTTATGCTGTGTACAATGGGAAACACAGTGTTTGTGGGAGAAGGAAGCACAGCACATCCCATCCCTGGTAACCTCAGCTGCATCCTGGATGTGTGGATCAGGATTCCCCATCCCAGAGACTGCAAACTGCCCTCATTCCAGCAAGTGTTATAAGAATTGCAGAATTCAAAGAAAGCTTCCTCATCTGAATGGGAACTGACCAACAAGTAACTGAGGAAGGGTGAAAGCAAGGCATTTGTTACAATTTTAATGAACATCTACTTTGATCAAAATACAGTAAGAACTCAGTGCCTTCCAGACAGCTCTGAGTGAATCAGGGCCTGAATATCTGTGTGTTCATGCATCATTGTAATACACTGGTATGGGCATTCAAAGGTCTAGTCCTGCTTTAAAAACTTTGGTTTTGCACACATGTGTTTTTCAAATGTAATACCAGTAAGATGATACATGGACAGTGTCCTAAAACTGATGTGGCATAATAACAAAAAATAACTAAAATTAAAAAAAAAAATAACATAAAAGAATGGACCTCTGAAAATGTACTTATCAATTTTACAGGAAATGCATCCCAATTCATATCACACGAAGCTAAAAAGTGTGATGCAGTACCTGTATATGTGGTAGTTATGAGCAGTGTACAATTTTTTCAGTGCTGCTGTCCCGGGTTATCAGATGGTTTTCTGCTGCTCTGCAGCCTGGCAGGGTACAGCTCCACTGTAACCAGTAACATTATGGTTTGCAGCCAACCTAAAAAATAAAATATATATATATCTGACTCCCAACTGCGATTAGAATGTCAGAGCTGCTGCCTTGTTATAACACGCCCACACTTCCCAGCTCACAAGGACACGTTCAGTGAGAGAATGGCCTGCATTCATCGTGTAATTATCAACCCCACACACCTTGGAAACAGAGAAAGCTCCAACACGTGTAGGACTAAAAACACTACCGTGAGATTATGGGCTGCAACAATAAAACTATTTCCTACTGTACTTAATAGACTATTCTAATGGGAAAATAATGGCAATATAAAACCTTTTCTTTTCTTTATCTTGACTTTTTATAGAAAGATTTATCATTGGAAAATTGTATGATTCAGATAAGATGAAAAAAACAAAAAGGAGTCAAATGCTGGAAGAGGAGGGCCAAGAACTTGCTCGTGAGTTGGCAGGCTGCCGAAAGCACCTCTGTTGGGGAATATGCAGCTTTAATCTTTATTATGGAATGATCACAAATGGACTGTTTCAGAATACCATCTGTTCTCACTGAAGCATTGGATCAGCAGGCTGCATGCTTCAGTCTGTCCTTCACCTTGTATCTGGGTTTTCAGCAAAGCTCCCATTTTGGAAAGGGAGGGTTTTTGGAAAGAACCCTTTTGGAAAGACTGGCTTACTATCTAATTTAAATTTAATTTATTTTTATTTTTATTTTTGCAGTGTCTCTGTTTTGACTTTCCACATTTCTCTGAGGTAAGCTCCAAATAGAATAGTCATAGAAAGAAAGCACTGACTTCTGATTTCTATTTTCCCTTTGTGAAAAACTAAGTGTTTTTACCAGCTGTAGTGTCCAAACAAGCTCTTATCAGTCTAACATTCCTCCCAGCACTCATTCCAGAATACCATACCATTTAAATGTCTGTATCTCTGCATCTACAGGGCATGTTTATGAGCAGATCTGAATTTACTACTAATTCCAAATGTTAATATCTAAAACATGGTAAAGAAATTACTTTTCATCTGTTACAAATGGTAAAAGGACTTAGTTCAGCACTAGCCGTGCCTGTGTAGAGGGCACTCTGCTGCACAGCTGGCTAAGCCACTGCAAAGCCATTAGCCCATCAGCAATTAATCACTGATCCTCTTCCACATCTGGCTAGAGATGCAATATTGCAACTGAACGTGCTCCTGGGCTTTGAGCACTCCCAGGAGGGGGCAAACAGAGGAAAAAGGAACAACCTCTTTGACTGAAATAAAGCTTCAGAAAATCTTTGAAGGATTAAAAAATGGGAGAAAGGAGAAAAGATTTATCAGCAAAGCGAAATGTAACAAAGGCACTTAAGAAATGCAGAGGATGTGAAGTTGATCACAGCGTGGCTGAGGTGTCGTTTTCTCCTCTGAACACACGCAAGGTGTGTGTGTCCTGTGACAAAGCCCGACCAGAGAGGGATGTGTTTGTCTGTAAGGCCCAAACTCGATAAAGACACAGAGAGGCCTCTTTTGAATTCAGGCTTTGGATAAACCTAGTTTAACTGCATGTCTTGCAAGTGCTAGCCAGAAGGTCTTTCAAAGATTTAGAGTTTCAAATTTTATAAATAATAACTTCACCTCAGTCTGTAGTGAGTGTGATTTACCAGTAGAAGCAAAACACCGGGAAATGAGACATGCTACTGCTATGTAACAGCAACCCTTGAGCACTGGATACCCAAATTGAGGAAACTCAGCATTTCCAAAGCATTCACAGAGCAATGGGATGCTCTCCCCATTTAACTCCACAAGCTACAATGCAGAGTGAACACTGGGGATTTGGGAAGAAGCACTTTCTGAAAATCACTGCTAAATTATCACCCCAGATGCAGGAGGTTATTAGGGAAAGGGCTTAACCCTCAGCAGGTTTGTGAGAAGCCTGGTGATGTCCAGCACACGTTCCATTTTCACCCCTTTCACTGCACTTTATGCAGTTGGAAAACATCCCCGTGGTGTTGAGGTCTAGTCCTGCCAACTTTGATCCACACGTACATGAAGAAAGCTATTGCTCTGGAGAATGATTCCAATTAAAATTGTCAGCTGATTAATCCCCTTACCTCGTTTAAGAAACTACATCTGGCTGTGCAAACTGACAGTTTTCTGAGAAACTTTCATATTGGAGGGAGGAGAAGAAAAAAAGGACCTGAAAAATAAGCATTTGGGGCATTAAGGTATTTTTGCATGTAATTTTCAATGTCTGACAAATGAAGAAAACAAAATTATTAGTTACTTCTGAAAATCTCAGCTAAGTTCTCAAATCCTGCAGGGGCCTTCCTGGCACACACAGGAAGCATGGCCAAATGGGGGGAAGTTTTCTTTAAAAATTGTGATGCCGGTAAAAAATACAAACTGAGTTTTGCTCCCGCTAAAGTGAATGTGTTTTCTTTCTTTTTTATTTTAGTAGAATAAGCCTTGTATTTTCCTATGAAACAAAAAGTGATAGTTTTACATAAAAGATGTACTTCAGAAAAATTATTGTGTGAAGATTCTCTGTTATGTTTCCATTTCTGAAATTTTATTGACTATTCAAGGATTGCAAGTCTATCAACAGGCAGAAAAAAAATGACATTTTTACTGTTTTGTAGTGATGAAAGATTACTTTTTTCTTTTCCCTCTCCTTCTTCTCCTGTCACCTTCCCTCCAAACCAACATCAAAATAAAGGAAATCAGAAATCATTCCATGAATGGATCATTGACCCAGTTGATAAACAAAATTACAGCCTTCCTTCATATTTCTTAAATGCAGAAATCTTTAGAAAGATCATTCTCTACAGAATCACATTTTTTTTACTCTTTTTTTCCCCCATGGTACCTCACCATCTAGAGTTCACCTGTGTTACAACAAAATATTATTGTCAAATGCATACTTAGTGCTGAGTGTAATCAACATCTTTCAACAACATTTCTACCATTTTTTACTAACTCAGATTGGAGTATTAATTAAGACAAACTTTGGAAGAAATTAAAAGCGTGCTAACGAAATCCTAATTTGCCAAGGTGAAAAGAAGTGGCTGTAGTCTCTTACTAATGTGATTATGAAGGATCATGTTCTATGTGTGTTTTTTCCCCAGTGAGAACTTTTAAGCAGAGTCTTGTTTAAAGCTGGGAATATTTCTCATCTGAAGCTGTCCTTGTGCACTGCACACAATGACAAAGAGAAGGCAGCCTGGGAGAGAGGTGAAAGTATTAAGCACAGGGAGTGAAAAAAATTCCAATAAATTTAATTTTTTTTTTAAAGTGTTTAATTTATAATACACATTAAAGGATGCAAATCAAGCAATAACTCAGATCCAACCATTTTTTTTTTTTTAATTAAAAGGGACACGTTAGTCATGTTTCTCATTAGTACACCACTTGGAGTTCATCTTAATTTAGTACATGGACTGCAAGATTAGAGAAAAGATCTTGTCTTTATTGGTGTAAATGGCCAGGTTTCTGTGGCTTTAGTCAGTCAGGGTTATGCCCCACCTCGGTGATGTACATAACATCAGACTGAATTCTTTTCCTTCATTGCCACAGCAATTCACCTGCTCGAGGCTCTGCAGTTTCGGGGCGGGCAGCTCCTCAAACGCTGCCTGGTTCCCGGGGAGCTCAGGGATGATTCCCTCTGCAGTGCCCACCATGGCACGGGTCATGCATGGCAAGGTTCATGGCACGGTTCATGGCACGGTTCATGGCACGGTTCATGCATGGCACGGTTCATGGCACGGTTCATGC
>VZRO01007446.1:1478451-1547350 GCA_013397915.1 Daphoenositta chrysoptera | reverse complement strand
CCCGCGGCCCCGGCACGGGCGGAGCGGCACCGCAGCGCCTCCTCTGCGGGGTGAAACCTCCGCGGGGCCGCTGAGCGAGCTGAGAATGTCGGATGAATTAAAGCCGGAATAATTCCATAGAAAATCTCATGAGATTATCGGATCTGAGGCACAGAGTAGAGCAGAGCCCGACTGCTGTGTTGGCAGCCCCTGCCCCGGCCGGGCACCGGCACTGCCACCCTGCAGCGAGGGAGCCCCGGCTGTGCTCCTCCAACCCAGCCTGGAGCACCTGCAGCCGTGACCTGCTCAGGCTCTTAGAAACTGTGGAGGGAGAAAAAACCAGCGGCTGGCAAACTGACATGATGTGGAGTGAACTAGGATGAGACACCAACTGAGGATTTAAGCAATAAATAATAAACAATAGGTTTTCTGATACAATGTCACACAAGTGCCCTGGAACACAGAAGGGAATCTGCTTTGTGTGCACAGAGTCAAAATCCAGTACCTTTGCTGTAAGAGGCAGCATTTGTGTCTACACTTAGGAGAAGAACATTGTTGCGTTTGGCAATGTTTTTTTAAGGTCTTGCTATTATTAAAAAGGATAAATGAATAAAAGAAAGCTTTCTGAAATTAGATGATACTAGATTATTTTTTTATCTAGATTAACTCCCTTATCCCTTCATTGCACAGCTGCACAAATGCTTGTAGTGGCAGAGAGCAGGAGGCTGAAATGAATGGCCAGCTTGGAAAACACAGGAGAGAACAGGTTTTTTCCATAGCAATGCTGAATGTGTGACCTAAGTTATCTTGCAACTGAAAACATGAAGCCTTTTTATTCTGGTGCAACGTATCTGAAAGCAGCCAGAGGTAATGCTGGCTATCCTTGAATTCATCCTGTATTACGCTTATGGAAGCTAATTAAATTAACTGTTTACTGTGCACATGCTCATTACAACTTATTGTGCTCTGTATCTAATAAACAAAACGAGTAATTTTCCTTCGGAAACACATTTCATCAGCTGCACAGGTGATCTTTAAAATACAGGAATTGTTGTCAGATTACTGACTATGGTTTTCTAAATCAGTTGTATAATTTAGAACTCCAGGAACTCCAGTGCCTTTAAATTAATCCCATGGGTCACTACTGTATACACACACTCCATGCTTCAGAACCTCCATCCCATAAGAAAAGAATGCTTTTCAACACCATATAATGCCATGCATTGCCATAATATCAAACCCAAATCCAAAATTTGTTAAATATGCTTCATTAAAAATTATTCAAACCTTTCCTTATTCCACTTAATCACTGCATTGTTCATCTCAAAGGATGAATACAACTTCCCAGTTTATACAAGGCTGGAAATAATACTGGACAAGCTTCTGAGGAGTTAGCTGGGGAGGAAACTTTCTTTTTCCATCAGCAATATTAATAAGGGAAAAAAGAATCCTCTGATGCTAGCCTCTATTTACATCTCAGGCCATTTTCTCAGCTGTGATGTTGGAAAAAAATGGAAAATCTGTGGTGAGTGTTTGAATGTGAATTGGAACTAAGAAGTGAAACAAAACCAGATAATTAGTTATTATTCTCACTATATATCTCCATGGCAAATCTAAGCAATGCAAAATAAGTAGAAATATGACTCTAAGCAGTACAACGGGTCAGGAATTGTCAGAAATGCCTTATGTCCCTCTCCCTTGCTTATGGCTCCTTCAGTTCTGCAGGTCAAGGATTCCCAGGTCCCTGTAAATTGCATTTATCTAAGTAGTGCACACATGCACGTTCCTGCCTGCACTCCTTGCTCCAGCTGCTGCTGACTACCCCACCCCAAAGCCTGGCCACAGAGGCAAACACCTCTGTGAAACCTGCAGCTTGCCAAAACGTGTTTGCACGTGACCCACAAATACCTGCTTCCCAAAAACATTTAGCAGGGCATTCCTTGATCAATAAGTACTTACAATGTAATTTTTAAAAAGACTATAAACTGGTGAAATAGAAGGAAAAGTGCTGAATTTTCCCTTCTTTCCTGATGGTTTCCAGGGAGCCCAGAACAGAGTACTGAGTGCTGAACACCAAACCTTCTGGATGATGCTGGCATAGCTTTCTGCACATGAGCTCTGGTCTCTGCCACGAGAATATCAATGGCAAGACAAATTGTTCTAACCAGCTGAAATAATCTAAGCTTTAATCAACAGTGCTGAAGGACAGTTAGAGGCTTTGCTTATCCTCTGCATAGCTTCAGGCAGGTTGGAAACAAGTACTTAATAATAAAGAACTAATTTCTTTCAAACTGTCATGCAAGAGAGATTCACAGAGTCTTATTACTTGAACTTGCAGCAGTACTGCTGAGGTGAAACACTTCACTCAGCCCCATGGAGGTACAGATAAGGACAGATGCTGGAAACTCATCACAGAAAGCTTTGCCTAGCCTGTTTTGAATCACATAAAATACCTGCTGCTGCAAAAGAGCTCTCAAGACATCTCGACTTGTCTGCTTTGCTTACCCACTGACACAGCAGATCCTCCTGGCTTCCAGCAGGACTGGACAGTGTCTCCTGTCACCAGACAGCAGTGGCTCTGCTTGATTATAAATGAATGGTGCTGATGGGCTCTGAAGGAAGTTTCATTAGTCCTGTCCGGACCAGAGGAAAGTTTAATTCTTTGTGAAAAGTGTTTTCTAACATAGCTGAACTGTGTTAGCAAAACAAATCAGCTTGTCCTGGGCACTTCACTAACTGCTTTCTGGGGCACGTTCTCTTCCCACTGAAGTAAAAAACAAAACTCTATTGCATTCCAGGGATCAAGGTTTAACTCTAAGTGTTTCAGACAGTGTTGTCAAGGAGAAGCATCCAAGAAATGCTTCTCTCCACAACGCCTGCCCTGCCACCTAAAGAGCCAACACACCTCTTGATGTGTTCCCTGGGCAGCTGCCAGGGCAGCACAAGTGCATAAACCTGGTCTCAAACTTAATTTGTAGCATAAATCAAGATCCTTTGTATACAACAACAGCAGCAAAGTAGAAATTCAGACCTCAGAGTAGAGGTGGCTTCGTATTTCTCTGCCACTGAAGCTGGAGTTTACAGATGGTGAGAAATAAGGGAATTTTGTGAGCAATTTTGAGGCATATTAAGTAATTAGGCAATCAGCTCATTCCTTACATTTCTTTGCCACAATAGTCCTATTTCCTGTGCAGGTGTTGCTGGAATGTCCCTAGAATGACCCTAGAGTGTCAGAAAAATGAACATAGGACAATTCTCAATACGTCTTTTTCTTTTAAACTGACCATCAATTTGAGTGCAGTGACATTCCAGAAATATTGATTATTGCTACCCAATTCTCAGTGATATATGTCTATAAGGAATATATAATTCAGGGAGTTTTACATAGTAAATACACTTTAAAAATAAGCTTTTAAATAAAATACACAACTATTTTAGTTTACATATAATACTTGACTTTAGATGTAACTATTGAAATAAAATAGCATTGACAAAGTGGTATTTACAGGTTTTGTATACTATAGTGACAATCTCAGTTTAGAACTGCTTGTTTGTTGACTACTGCAGAACCTCTGCTGGAGAAGGAAATCTGCCTTACAATGGGGTTTAGGAGGATGGCGAAAATTTAGAAAGATACATTTAGTTTTTCAACACTTTTCTATTCCAAAACTTAGAAAGAGAAACCCTGCAAGCAAAAAGCATTCATGCCATTATCCCTGTGATGGGAAACTCTATTTCATCTTCACCTTGATAAGACTGAGAGCTATTAGTGAGCAATTCCATTTTCCATAATTCAAGAAACACTTCTTTTTTTTCCCCCAAGACCTGTTTTGTTTCAAGTACAAGGGCAAAGTACTGGTGCCAAGGATTTACACAGTGTGTTCATGTAACACAATGAGCAGCTAGCAAAACATGGGGGTCCTGTTTTGTGTGTGCACTGTCAAAGGACACTTACCCCACTGCAAGGCGAAATTCTTTCAAAACATCATATTTACTGAAGCATAGAACAAACGTGTGAAGCAGTATGCTGGTATTTCTGGGAAGATGCAGAAAATGGATTTCCCTGACTGGCCATAAACAGTAAGTTTTTCTGGTAAGCATCCACAAAAGCACAAATCCATGGAAAATTTTATATCCGACAAAAGGCTAACACTCAGAATCTAGACTCTAAAATAAATTAAAAAATCTCCTAATTCCTTCGGCAGGGCTAAGATTTCAGTCTAAAGACTGATTTGAAGATCATCTCTATTCAGTGAGATGAAAGGTTATGTGAGGAGAAAAAAGAAGATTAAAAGAAAGAATGGGACACCACCTAAAAACTCCAAGGCCATCTGTGATTTCACAGTAGCATGAAGAGGAATGCAAATATTCTTCCTGAAAGAAGAATAAAGACAGTTAAATCACAACTCAAAGCCTTGTAAGTTACTGCTATTTTAGCTTGAACTCTTTGTGCAGGGGGATGAAAGAAAAACTCAGGTAACTCATTCTCTTCATGTTGTGGATTCACATTTTCCTAATCAAGGCAGAGCTCAAACATGAGGTTCCCAATATTGTCAAAAGGGGAATTCTTTCACAGTAAAAAAGACATAGTTAACAAAAAGCAGGAACTGTCATTACTCAATCTTGACTGGTTAGTTTTCCAATCCAAGTTTTGGAAATAAAAGATAATGATTTTTTTTCAGAACTTTAACTATAAATAACTTCAGAATATTTTCAGATCAACTGTCTGTGGAGAACACGGCTTAAAACAAAGCTTTTGGAAAAGCATTGATCTGTTCTACTTGAAAGGGTAACAGAAAACAGAAAGAAGAGAAAACAGCTTTAATGACTGATTCAGAACTAGGAGGGTCCCAATGAATAAGGCATATTTATGAATGTATGTACACAATATAAATAAACCCAGACACAGATATCTATAATTACATAAGTATATACACTCCTAGAGGAGCCACCACTGGCTCTTTCTGTAATGATACTCAGTCCTCTCCCACTGCTTGCACCAGCATTACAAAACTTTCAGAATTCATGCTAGGACAAAAAAATAGGGTTTAAAAATGAAAGTTCCTATTAGGTCATTTGGGAAAAACCTTATAACAATATGATATTTTTATACAGAAGTGGGCAACAAAATCTACACTGACTCACACCACTCAAGGGAACTGGACCAAATTTTACTATATTTGGTAAATGCTAAACTTCAGTGCAGAGTTACCCATTTATTTTGGTTAGAAAATATCATTAAAAAGTAAAATAACAGAGTTGAAACCCCATGAGAATACTGCATGCATTTAAATGCAAAATAAAAACGCATGTACTACTCCATTCAGATTCACAGGAGTGACAAATTGTCCTAATAAATCAGTATTTCCATTCAAAATATGTAAAGCTGTACCTATGATAAGGAAATAGGTATTTTTTAGCTGTGAGAAATGCCCAGCTACGTGTCTAGCTTCAGTAAACTTTTAACACGCTTCTGCATCTCAATGAGGGACATAGATTACCAGATTTTCATTTGCCAGTTTACTGCAAAGCAGACATATGATTCAATCTTTAGAAGGTGGCTCACTTTAAAATCTAATCTCACATTCATATAGCAACTCCTAATGAGCCCTCTAGGAGTAAACAAATTAGTCTCCAGGATGTATTATGCATTAATTAATCAGACTAATAGTATTATGAAATGTGTAATAAATGAAAATTAGTTCCAAGTATAGTACTTGCATTGAAGAATGAACATAGAAGAATTACAACATAATAAAAGTTTTCTCAAATTTCTACCAGTGTCACCTAAATCAACTATACTTCATTAATGACATATTTCTTGCCCATTTAAGCTGCATGTTTTGGTGAGACAAATTACAATATTGCAGGCTATTTTATTTTTGACTGCCGTGGTAAATTAATTTTTTGAAAAATCACTGTTGATAATCTCAGTGAGATATCTAACCTTGCACTGACCCATTTTAAGAGCTCACATGCAGCACATAAGGTCACTTCAGTCCAGGAGAGTGGAAACAAGGCAGCACCACTGCCTGAAGTTCTTACACAGAAGAGCTTATTTGGCCCTGAGCAAAAAATGTGAAAGTGCACTTATTCCTAAACAAAATGTACACAGCACTGAAAGACCTGGAGTTTCTAATGGAAACAGGGAGCTGGGGAAGTCTGGATATTAACAGAGAGATGCACTGTATTTGTTCCTCCGTTTTCCCCCTTTAATGTGAATGAGCTAACTTTCAAAAGATACTGGAAGAGATCCCACAGGAGAGATAAGATCATTAAGCAGACATATTACATTCATGTGCAACTATTTCCTGTTTCCACTGAAGTGCTGCCCCCAGCCCTTCCTCAGGATGATGCTGATGCCTGACCCCGAGCCGGCCAGGGCCAGGCTGGGTCCCAATGCAGCCCAAACTGGGCCGAGCAGGGCACCCGGCCCACACAGCGGGAGCAGAGCAGGGGACAGGGACACACAGAAATTTACCCATGGGAACACGCTGGGGGAAAAGCCAGTGTGCTGGTTTGGCCAAAATTCAAAGGAGAATATCCTCCCAGGGAAAGGCAGGGTACCACCACCCCTTCCCCCCACCACCAGGTTTGGGGAAAGAAAAGAATTTCCTCAAAGGAAAGTGAAAGAGAGAAAAACTATTTGTTTAACAAACACACAGAGAAAAGGATAATAATGCTCAATAATAAAATCCCTCACTGTGGGGAGAAACCTGGGAAGATTTCAGAGTCCTTCTCTGGGTGTGGCCTCTCTCCTCCTCAGAGCTGGGCCTGTGGGCCCCTTCCGGGGACCTCGGAAGGAAAGGTCCCCCCCGATACGCTCTGGTGTTGTAAAACAGTCCCGAAGAGAAGAAGAAGAAGAAAACAAACCAAAAGTCCCAAGAAAACTCTCTCCAGAGAGAAAGAGCCGAAAGCTGGCTGGAAAGCAAGGTCGCCTCTGCCTCCCTCCTTGCCGCCGAGCCCAGAGCAGCGAGCTGTGTGTGTCCTTGAGCAATTGTTTTGAAAAGTTCACTCAGTTCTTCTCTCGCACCCAGGTTTAAAAGCACAGAATTCATCTTCTGGGCAGAGAGTGGTGATAGGGGATACACATCATAAAGCCACCCCAAGACAGCCAGGAAGCACTAAACCCTGCATAGGCACAGGGTTTGGTGCAGGCAGGTTTAGACAGGCACATTATGTCAGTGTTACCCTAAATAAACAGGCTCATGTGCCAGACAGAATCTCACTCGGATGAATGTGGTGGAAAACCCAGGACAGAGGCAATGGGAATCTCTAAGATGACAGGCACCACTACAGGCATCAGGTAGCTGCTTTAAATTGTGATCAGTTCCTTTTGCAAGACTTCTGCTGGTTTCAGTTTTAACCACCTCTTAAGAATCTCATTAACCAGCATTTTTCTTTCTTTCATAGCATGAGCTAATCCCAGTTGGAGACTGGATCAAGGGAAACAAATGCTCCAATCACTGGTTTTGTCCAGAACTCTCTACTTGTAAGTCCACTTAACTACCTGCCCACCCCAGACTTCTCACTTCAATAGAACTTGCTCATAGCTATGCCTAAATCTGGCTTACCATTACAAATCAAAAAATAAGTGAATAAAAGGCCAGCTCCTGTTCTAAGCCACTTCAAAATTATCGCTGGCTGCAGAAAGGGATAATTTAAAGTAAAACCCTTAGCTGTGGTTTTGTCTTCAGAATAACTTGTGAGTAATACACAGACTGACTTTCTTACTTCAGCCTCCTGAGGTGCTTTTAATATCCAGCCCAGTCAGTATTTTCCCTGCAGGTAGCAGAGCTCCAGCTGAATTCAGGTTGCCTACAACCATCACCTCTGTTCATAGCATAGTGTAATAAGCCTTTAGGAAAGATGTGTTTGTCCAACTACAGTCTTTCCTAAGGACAGGAGAGATGTGCAAACCAGTCAGAGTCCCAGGATCTTTTCATACGTGCCATATTTTCTCAAATACACAACTAAATCGTTTTTTCCCCAGGATTGTCTTCCAGACTTAGTTCCCAGCGGTATTCCAGCATTAAAAACAAGTGAAGTGAACACATTTCCACCTTGACAGAGCAGAGGTGAGCCACCACTGTCCTTCCCCATTTTCCCCCCTGCATACCATCACACAGCCACAGTGGGATACAGAAGGAGCATCAAGTGTTCACTTGCAAGAAAGAAATGTGGCCTCTAAGTTGCTACAGCTGCCAATGTGCATGGGCAGTATTCAGCAACAAGATTAAACACTTTTTTTTTGAGCCAGAGCTCAGCTCAAAGTTCTGGAAACAGCCTTAGTATTCCAGGGTTGCTAAGTCAACATATAAGCTCAAGTTAAGCTTTAGGGAACAAAACCCTATTAACTTAAATTGTATCTCCTATTGACTTTGGAGGGATGTACATCTGTGGAAGGGAGAGCTCTTAGTACAGACTGAAAGAAGCAGAATAACTCTTGCATTAAATCATCCTGTTATTTTAAGAAAAGGTTAATTTGTAAAACAAATTGAGCTTCATTAGGGACTAATTGACTGGAAAATTTTCTTTTAAAATGTCTTCTAATTATCCAGGTGAAAAAAAATCTTTTCAAAGCACTTTTGTAATTAAAAATCATCCTTGATAAATTTCTTATAACATTTATTCAAGAAAGAAACAGTAGAGGAAGGTTTAGCCAAGAGATAAGCATCACAGTCCACACCAGTGCAATAAATACAACAGGATAAATGTATCAGAAAGACAATGTCTGTGGTTGCTGGGAATAATCAAGAAAGAAATCCATAAGCAGGTTCAAACCATGGAAGGAAAACATGAGATTTTCTGCTGGAGTGATTCAGCAGAGACTGAGTTCTCTTTTCACAACTGTAAAATGAACACTAAAGACAAGAAGCCTTATCTCACTAGGAAATATCCTCCCCCAAAAGGTGTGTTAGACTTCTCCTCTTCACCATGTTTCTTGAAATACAATGGCACGTGTTGTCCACAAGAACAGTTATTTTTGTCTTTTTCTTTATCCCTGCCATAGTGGTGTGAAGAAAACCTTTGGATAAACACAGAGGAAACTTTCTAGTGCAATTTTAGGGTAGGAAAATTGTGTATTTAAGTAAAATGACATATTACTTTGCTTATTTTATTTCTTTAACTTTTGCATATGTCACAAACATTTGGGGGGTTTTGGATACTGTGAAAAACTTGTTTTCTTTGAACTTGACTTGAGACCACCTCAAGTCAAGGGTGATTCCAAAGTGGTTAGGGAAGAAAGAGGTGTTCCCAGCATCAGATCTACAAACTGAACATCAGGACATCCCAACATCCAGGGTTTGGGTTTCTGAGCCTGATTCTCAGAGTATCAAAAAGTGCTCTTGAAGATGCTTAATGGAGAACCAGACAAGAAAATCTATAGAAGCATCACAAAGAACAGGCTAAGACAAAGATCAGGACCGAGGGAATTGTCTCCAGCTGTCACGCTGTGCTAAAAGAAAGCTTTCTTGTAGCAGAATACTGCAGGGAACACTTGAACATCAATGGCATTTGGGAGCATGTAAGACTTGATTGTTGGTCTTTATGCATGTAACATAATGAATGGTTTATCCAAAAGAACACTAATGCAAGAGGACATTGGTTTACAGAACTAGAAGGGTATAAACTCGCAGAAATTATGATTAGCAAAGATGGGCACAGTAAAAGGCTGTTACCTAAATAAAAGGTAAAATTGTATGAACTGAGAAATGTCTCTGTGTAAAAGACAGCTAAACCTAGTATAGCTGGACTTAAAAGATATCTGGAATTCAATCAAGTGGCTTATAACAAGAAGAATGCTTTGAAAGGCTAGAAGGCATTTTAAATTATGCTAGTTGAGCTGCTGGGAAAGCCTTTGTCCCTGAAAGAATGGCCTCAGGTTGGGATAATCAGCAACAGTATAAATTAGCCCATGATATGGAAACCTGGTAGTCTTGGAAGCTGACTAACCCAGAGGCAAAGCAACTCATCCAAGAGACTGCACGTTTTTGTCAGACTATTCACAGAGTAACAAAGGATTATATAAGTGAGGAATAAAAGAAGTTTATTTGAAGAATAAAATAATAGCAGATGATCAGAGGTCTTCTTTTAAATTTGAAAGAGAAATTCTGTTTGCAGCCTTTCATGCTCAGGGACTACACTAGCTTTACCACCTGCTTAAAAAGGATATATTAAGAAAGAGTAGAGTATCCCAGAGCTGTACTCTCAGAAACTCCAGAACTTCAAGAAACAGGATAGGTTAATTTCAATATATTATATCTTTTTTATATATAAGCTGCAGAGGCATGGAATAATTATAATAAATAAAATAGGCATGAAATATAATAATAATGAAACAATTGAAGAAATTGATTCAGAGTCAGAAAAAAGACACAGAAAAAAGACACAGAACCAGCATTTTATCCCTCTGCAACTTAGTCTTCCTTTATTTACACCCCAAGAACCACATACATCCTTTTTCCCAGGACACCACATGGCAGCTGAGATTCAGCTAATTATTCACTGCAATTCCCAAATGTTGGACTGTTGTTCCTAATATTCTCACCTCTCCTGACGAGATGGCTTACACTGTGTGGACCAAGGGCTACAGATATGGCCATCTGACCAAGTTTCAGAAATTTCTATCACTATTTCATTTCCTACTACAGGTATCTCTGAAAGCTGGCTCATATTCAGCTTCATTTTAAAAAGGTAGTATTTTAAGTGCCTGACTTTTTAATGGAACTGGTGAAAAGAACTTAGAAAAATTATTGTGATATCAATGAACACATTTCAGTACTGTAAAGGCAGAGTCCCCTTTCTCATTTCTTCTTTACAAATATAATTCCTAAGTGATTAAATAGAAAGTCAGCTTGTTGAGCCAACAGTTCAACTGGAATGAAAGGAAGGGGTTTGTCAGAAGCCCTTGTGTGGAAAGTGCTCTGAATAGGATTTGTTCCCCTCTGATCCCCGCTGCAACTTCATGCTTGGCGTTTTACACCACACTTTAAACACAGAAAGAGACTCTCAGGAAAACAATAATGAAACCTGTTGAACTTCTGTGTTAATCGCTAAGTTTTCACCTTCTTTGTCCACAGATTCTCCACGTGACAGATGGACAGCTGCCAAATGGACATCTCTTTTTGAACTCACATTTAGCTTCCTTCCCTTAAGTCAGCACAAGGTGGTTATACACCCTCAGAGATCGAGACAGTAACTATTCCCAACACAAAACAGGAAGGTGGTATAAATCAACTGCACAAGACTTATTTTTAGTAAATAGAAAATGATGAAGCTGAATTTGCCAAGATAAATAGTGATTATGTAGGATGTAAGTCCTTTTTTGATGCATACATGCAAGCTTCATTAATATTAATGAGCCACATATGCCTTGAGAAGACATAATCATTGTTCACTGAATGAAATGTTCTACCTAGTCCTCAAATATAAAGATACAAAGACAGTAATCACTTATTAGCTCATTGCATACAGGCTGGGGGTGGAAATAAAGCACTCTGATGGAATGCCCTGATTGTAATCTCCCAAAACAGTGTCCCTTGCAACCATTTCAGAGCAGTTAAAATCTCACTGGCATATTCCAAGTACCTACTGCTGTCAGGGCTTGCTGTCACTAAGAAACCAAAGAAGTGATTTGCATTTGGAGTGTGATTGTAAAGCAGCAACATAATACACTGTGATTAGGAGACTGAGAGAACCACTTCGGAAAAGAAGAAGGAGCCCAGGATTAAAACTTAATATGACTTATATGTTGGTTTCATCTTTTTTCTACTATAAACTCTGTTGCCCCAAAAAGGCTGCAAGACTGCTAATACATGTCCAGTTCAAATAATGCACAGCTAAACTGATGGGAATCTAAACCCTCTGCCGAACTCCAGAGACCTACACTGATTTCCATCACTGACAATCTGGATCAAGACTCACAGTTACTATGTATTGTAGGTAAAGCAACATGGAAGTTACTACTTCTTGACTGTAGGATTCAGCTTTGGAAAAAATAATTTCGTTTTTGGTGCTGATAAGAGCCATATCCAGCAAATGTCTGAGCCAGAGCCCGGGGCTGAAATACCAATCTGTCACCTCCTATGTCAGTGCATTCTTGTCTGTGTGTTCATGGCCCACTGTCCCTCCTCCCACTCCTCACTGAATCCCTACTTGCAAAGAGTTTCACACTAAAGACATCACTGGAAAGTGGTGCAGGACCCCAGACTGCAGAGCAGTGCTCCCCAAGGACCAAAATTCAAGTGCTTCATTGTGTTGTCAGGCTTTCATATAAGAGTACAAAGCAGTTTGAAATGTATTTTGGAGTTTGCAACTGTATAAACGGAAGGGTAAGCTTTGCCCTTGAGTTCTCATACTCCAGAATATGGCTAAATTCTGAATCCCCTCTGTAAGGCCAGAATTATGCACATATATAAATTAGATGTTTTTTCCCTGACTACGTTTGCCATTTCAAATGTTAGCCATCAGCAAAGGCTGGGAAATGCTGAGAGCATTCACAGGAATGGGTGCCCTTCTCTCTCAGAAGCATTTCCCAAAGATTAAGAAATGCTCCTTTCCCACTATGGCAAGAGCAATAGTTTGGGATAATGCACTGCTTTTCAATCTCAGCTTTCCTTTGAAGAAGCTGCATAGGTAATTTATAAACATTATTGCTGCTCAGAAAATAACCAAAATTAACCAAAAGTTACTTGTGTAACCAATGCCTGTTTGTTTTTGTAAAGAAGTCACCTGAGTCAGGAGATGTGAATTCCCCACTGGGAGCAGTAGGTGCTGATTCACATGACAATGATGTAGTGATACCCTCTGGGAGCAGTAATACAACATTTCTTTTGGGGAAGTCAACAGAAAAAATTTCCACCCCCTTGTTTTTCAACAACTTTTTCTCACAACTAGGCCAATTTGTTCATCTTCAGCTATCTGAAGTGCTGTTCTCAAAACAGCATAACAGAAATGAGCAAAGAAAACATTGAAAAAGACAGAAGAAAAAAAAAGGTAGTGAACTGGACTTAATGAAAGACAGCAACTAGAAAGTTTTACACATTCTTGCGGACAAGGGGAGTCAGCTGGTTCCAGTGACAACTGCAGAATTCCTTCTGACTGCACATTTACATTCCTTTCTGTTTGGTTTTTCTTTTTTTTTTTTTGTTTTTTTTTTGTTTTTGCTGTGGTTTAACCTCAGCTGGCAACAAAGTCCCCCAGCCAAAACCAGCACAGCTTTTTAAACAGAACTGAAAACCAGTTCTTCATTTTCAGCTTTGTTCATATATTGGAGCTTAGGCCTGGGGAGCTGGTGATGGAATGTGGTGATATTTACCTTGTAATGCCACTCATGGTGCTACTTTATAACAAGATGATTCCGGGGAGACGTGGGAGAGATTTAAATAGCATTATGCTGTATTTGTCAAACCATATTGCTAAATCCTAATTCTATAGGACTTACTAAATCACTCATTGCTGCAGCCACTGCCAGGAAAAATACAACCACGTTCATTCCAATTGGTTGTTGAGGTTTTTTCGATTTTGTTGGTTTTTTTAGCTGAACATCTGATGTTTTATCCACACTTAACACTGCAGGTGTTGAAAGTTTAGGTTGGTCAGACTGGATCAGAAGAACATCCCACGAGGCCAATTTCCTATTTGCTTCCATGATGAGGAAATTCTTGCTTTACTCTTCTCTATTTGCTATGACATTATTAGAATTTTCTGGTAGCCTGGAATGTAGGGAATATGTAAGTGCTGATTTAGTGACAAGCACAATCCCACTTTGTGTAACTCCAGGAGAAGGGAAGGTGACATAATTTTTTTGGAACTGTCAAAGTATTACTACGTATCAGCTTTTAACTTAAACAGAAAGGTATATTTCAGAAAGACATGGGCTAAAGCTTTTGTCTTTATTCCTTGAATAGCAGTGGGTATCTCTACATCTCACACCAACTACCTACCACCACTCTCAGAAAGTCCTACAAGTTGTAATATCAGTGTTGATGAAAAGTGTAATTGCATCTGATTTTAAAAATGTAATTTCTTACTGCATAACTACAAGATGTTGAATCCCACAACTGAAGAACAGAAATTCTTTTGTGACCAAAGCAATACCCCAGAATCAACAATTCAGTATATCAGTATTTTCTGTCACACAATGCAGTAACCATTAAAAAAAACAGTGCAAATATGGCATTACTTGGGGATTTAAGATGAAAGTCCTCACCACACACAAAGGGTTTGAATTTAAGGTCCAAACTACAAGACGAATTAGGGAATTATTTGCCCTAAATAAAGTGCTGCAATTTCCATGTGAAAAATAATAGCAAAAAAAATCCATGCAACTTTAAAAACGTTTTCATAAATAGCAAACAAGAAGAAATAGTCAACAAAAAAAATGAGAAACAATCTCCCATTGCCAAGCCACATGTAATGCTCTAGATGGATACTTTTTTGCCCCTTAGAAAGATTGAAGATACTGTCCAGATTGTTATGGGCTGCAGAGAGCTGGAAAATCAGGTATAAATTTTTAGAAATGGAACTGCAACTCAGAAGAAAACCCCAAAAAACCCATTAAAGAATATATCTAGGTTTCAATTGTTTTATACATGCAGGAAAGAACCGTATGTACATATATAACTATCCTCAAATATATAAAAAGAAAAATAACAATAACGGTGGAAGAGATTCTGATTAAAATTGACTTTTAAGTTAAAATTCAGTGTTCTTTGAGATGTAAAGGTGTATCAAATGGGCATCAAAATTTCAAAACTATTCTTTCAAATGTAAATTCTTTTTGAGGAGTGTTATTGTTATTCAACTTCCAGGAGAAATGACATACAAAGTTCTTATAATTATATTTTTTAAGGAGGGGAAAGTATTTCACTCGAGTTTGCTATATGACTTTCCCATACAAAAGCAAAACTACAGATAAATAAAATAACAACTTGGGATTTTTTAAAATAGTTCAGTTTCACAGTTCAACAGAGAATAAACCCATTGCTCAGAAAGGCAAAGGACTGAAATGAGGGAGTCAACATTTTAAAAACTGCTGGTAACTCCAAATTAGTCTGTAGCATTCTTTTATGTGCCCTTCCATTTATTCTATAAATCCCCATTAAAGACTGCTAGCACCATCACTTGTAGTTTAGATGGCAGCTCCCTCTAAACTGAGATGGAAAAAGGGAGAGGCTTTTCTCTGTTTTGACACAAAATGGAGCATCTCTTATCTAAGTCTGGAAGTTTCCAGCTCAGTTCTCAGAGTGTTTCCAAATGGCATTTTAGTGCTTCAGCAACTTGTCCTGACAGCACAAAATCTCCTGAAGGACTCATTTCTCCAACTCCTCCTCCCTTTCCACCAGTTTTATGGAAATTATCCTTCCAGAATTTAAAAGTACACTGACAACCACACTGACTACTTCTGTATCCCTTTATATGATTTATTCCTGCCTCCTTTTCCTCATCTCCCAATATCAACCACAGTCCACTGTTTTCCACTCAGACAGGAAAAGAAAAGGAGCAGTCCCCTGCTCTGTTTTGTGCTCGTGCTAATTTGGGACTGCTCATCGTGGAACACAGAGGGCTGGTGCATGGACAAGGTTCTCAGGATATTGACCCTAGAAAAGTTGCAGAGATCGATAACAGTATGAGCTGCTGGATTCCCTGTTCATAGAAAAATCACTGTTTATAGAAATCACTGGCCTGAAAGAATCTGTACCCTAAACATGAAAGTAACAACCCACTCCTTCCCACTGGATTTGCATTGCAAAGGAAAGGATTCCTGTAAATAAAAATTGCTTCAAACCCTTCACACCACCTTGTCACTCCTCTTTTCAACTCCTTTCAAAGCTCCCATGACTAAATACACAGAAACTCCCTCCCAATAACAACTGACTAGTTTTGAAGTAGAAGTGATTACAGATATTCTCACAGAAAGTTGAAGAAATAGATCATTGAGGTTTCTTGATTAAAAAAGCCTTTGTTCTTTCAAATTGATAGACTTGAAAACATATCAAATATGTGGAAATTTCACTGAAAGGAAGTATCAGACTGGCACATTCTGCCCTGAGATTGTGGATGGTCCAGTAGAACTTTTCAGGTCCCTTCCAGGTCTGTGCACTGCTCGTGGTCATTCTGATCAGAAGGAAATATTTTCATTCTGGTTCATGTCTAATGTGATAGTAAATTAGTAATTTAACGCAGATAAAATTGCACCTCAATATTTACTTTTATCTTTGTAGAACTATATCACATAAAGCCCTTTAACAGTTTTTATTTGTTTCCCCTATATCAGCATTGTTGATACTGAAATCTGAATTAAGCAGTTCTGCATTTCCAACCGAGTAGGAGTTTTAGCTACTCATTACTCCTAATGATACAGAATAGAATCTGATTAATTCTTCTATTTAATTTATTTAAACACATTAGAAGCTTTGGTGGTATTGAGGAAATTCTACTGGCAAAAAACTGCATGGAAAAAAGAATGACAGCAGAATGTTATTGATTCCTGTGGATTTTGGATTAAATGTGGTTTTATTCTGGAATACCTGAGCAAGGAAACAGTACTGGAATTTCCTAGAATTGTGCTAAAAATGGCTGAGAAAGGAAAGATAATGGTAAAGAAGAAGCACTGGCCTTAGGTGCAGTAACACTACAGTTGTCTGAAACACTTACTATCAAAACTAAAAATATATAAACCTCATAAAATTAGAAGTTTTACTATTTCTTTGTGAAGTATCTAAATTGATGCTACTTGATATTCCTTGGCTATGCCAGCTACTAAATTCAATCTTGTATTTCAATGTTGGACTGAATATTTTGTTAGTGTTTGCACAGACATCTGTAAAATATGCCAATTAGGCAAATTAAGTATGAATTATGAAATAAGAAATTACTCTGAATTAAGCCACCTCCCATCAAATATTCCAAGACCAACACAATGGATCACTTTGACAGATGTGAAACTTCTTCAAACCATTTGTACAATATCTTCTAGCAACTGAGAATATTTCCAAATTTAGGTTTGAGGCAGTCTTTTTCATTTACTCCTTTCTCCTTCAGACTGTCACTCTTGATGAGGAAGTATTTTCCCACAGAAAAAATATTCTCCAGAATACCCCAGCCTGCCTCTGCTTACCAATCTCGTGAGCAGGTGCAGAAATCCAAACCTGAGCCTGCTTCACTCAGAATTTTAACGAAGTTCCAAGCAGGCAGAGCATTCCCCTGATCTGGAATTCAGCTCCATTGCAGGAGCCCTATTAGGGTGAAATGCTCTGCAAGGCTGTGTAGAAATCCTGACTCCCAGACACCCCATTAGTGAAACTCTTCCAGCTGCATTTGCCTGTCTGAAATGCAGCCTCTGGCTCTAGAGACAGTCGGCTCTCTGTAAATGCCCAGCCTCCAATGTGTTTAGCAGGTGACAACTGTTTTAATTCTAAATATGACCTGACCTGTTCTCTCTACAAACCCTCTGTGGCTGCTAACAGTATTTGGGAAGCACTGCACTAACCAATCATTTTCACGAGGGTTAAGATGAAGCAGCCCAGTGCCCGTGCAGTTCTGACCACAGACACATCTCCAGCCTTTTGATCTCAGGACTTTGTTCTGCAAGATGCAGGAGGGTCTGGCTCTGATCCAGCAACATCCATGAACCCCAGCTCAACTTCTGATAGAGGAGTAACTCTGTGAAAGCTTGAGATATTTATAGGTTCTAGTTAGGCAGAATACAAGCTTTTAAGGGATGCAAAGGCTCTTAATTGAATAGCTGTACTGCCTCACATAATACCCTTGAAAAGGGAGTATTCATTTTCAAGAGGATTCTCCAAAGAACTTGAAGTTTACAGAAGTAGGGTGTTTGTTCTCATGAATTTTATTTGTGTACTGTGAATCATGTCTGTTAATATTATACTCTGCTTAGTGTGGCTGATATAGAAATAAAAGCTTCTTGTACAAATCAAGGATCACAGAATCAGGTCCTTCCATTTGTTGTGTTGTATTGGCAGATGAACAAGAGAGAAAGAAATAAGTTGTTCCCTAAAGCAGTGGGGAATCTGATAGCCTTTCTTTTTAACCTCAGATTTATTCACTTTGATGTTGAGGGTATATAAGATTAAGAAATGCTCAATTTCTTGACTGTTAAACTCTGCCTACTTGTAGCTGATGATTCATGGCTTATTGTTTCTCTAATAGTTCACAGTTAATTGGAATGGTGAAGAATTAAAGATTAACTGTCGAAATATAAAAGTGTCAGGACTTTTATTTAAGGGAAGGAACACAAAATATCTGCAGATGAAGAACCTCTATCTAAATAACCTCACACAATATCTACACAGCTACAAAATCAACCTTTATCCCACTGCACAAGAGAGAATGCTTTTAAATAAGGCAGTTTCAATTTTATAGCATCCCATAACTTGCAATCAGCAACTCTTTAATAAAACTGAAATAAGCACCTCACAGTCAATGGGTATTTCTTTCTTTTTTTTTTTTTTTTGCACAACCAAAAATAGGATTCACATTAAACTGAAAATTGGGTCATGCTTCAGCACACAGTAATTTGACCTAAAGATAACATTCCTATCCCACAGTTACAAGATGTGCCTTTCAGACAATGAAAACGTTTAAGGGCTACAATTTTAGGTAGTTTGTATAATGTAAAAATGTCTGTCACGCTCTTGGAATCCAAAATATAATGAAACCTTTCATTCTTGGCTGTACATAGCACTGTAGTATTGTATCATGGCATAATGTTGGCACAGGAGAAGGAACACAACAGGAAAAATGACATGTCTGATTTCATCCAGTGGTTTATTTCATACTAATAATCCGCAGCAAAACTGAACTTACAATTTGTAGGAGGTAAGACAAGTGTTTATCGGTGCCTGGGTGCACCATGAGAAAAGCCCTCAGTTCTTTGATCATTGCAAACTTTGTCGCACCCTGAAGGCATGTTTCACTCAGCTCAGGCAGATCAGGCAGGATTCAGATCAAGCAACAAAACACAGGTCATTTACCAGGTACCAATTATACTGAGTTGCAAGCCAGTCACTGACATATTTAGAGACTAAAAAACTTCAGGCAAGAGAAAAAGAAGAAAAGAAAAAAAAAAATCTAAGAACAATTGTGCAACTAGAGATAAGAAAGCACAGACCATGGATATTACAGGTAACAATGCTAATATTAGTTGGATATCATTTACTGTTACCTTCAGATTGCAATTTTCAGCATTTAAATCAAATACCTCACAATGATCTTTTCCCATTGCGAAGTTTAATAAAGCACAGACCCCACTGCCCATAAATACACAGAGCTGTATCTTATGAAAATGATGACTCCGACAGCACAGCCTCCCTCTGCTGCCTAATAATGAGGGACTTGGACACCACCTGACAGCTCAACCTCAGATAAATATTTCAAACATCTCATGCAAGAGATTCTCAGATCAATCCCCACCTCCAAGAAACCAGTGGAGTGAGGCAGAAAGCCATTTGGAACTGGTGCACCAGAGCAGAACACAAGCAGCAGTTTTCCTTGTTTTTTGGGGGTGGAAGGGTGTTCTGTTTTCCTGTAGCCTGTGCCAGGGTAGAGTGATTAAAGGTGAGACACTGATCTGTGCATTTGACACCCCAACACCCGAACACCGCCAGGAATTTGGACAAATGTGCACAGTGAACTCCTGTTACACTCCTTGGATAATGCTCTGACACAGAATTAACAGAGTGTACAATGCCTACAAAATCATTTTCAAATGGCTTCATAAAAAGTCTCTCAAACAGCAGCACGCCAGACTTCTGAATCTGTGATCCTGTTCCTTCCATACACAAAATGGGCACTTACTGCAAAACAGCAAACAGAATAAAATACCCTGCTTATATCACATTAGGCTTGAAGTCCAAGAGATAAGGAAGTGAATTGTCTTTGCAACACCTGAGAAAGGGACTTTATTTACAGATATGGAGAATGGGTAAACCCTTATTTAAATAATTTGAATCAGTCAATAATAAGTCTGCCAACAGAGAGAGAATTAAAACTACCAGAATATTTTCCAGATATGGTGGAATACACTTTGACCAACGTTTACCTTGGACCAACGCCTCTTTAGAGCTGCGTAATCAGAGCAAAACTATGTTCAATAAGGCTCAAAATCAAGCTTTCATCCATGATGATAGAAAAAAAATGGCTCAGCCACACATATTACCCAGCTCCACAGTATTCATATATATCCAATTCATGTGCTGATTTAGCAGAATACACCATCTTTTAAGACAGCAAAGAATCAAACTAAAATAAGTCTGTAGGCCAAAGCGTGATGGATGATCAGACCCTGATCATGAAGGATGATCAAACCCTGACCCCCAGGGCCCATCACAGCATTTTCAGACACTTTAAGCAATGGTGTCCATCCTTTTTGCCGTGCCCAGGGTGACTGCTCCCCCTGTTATTGTCCCCTCTCTGCTCACAGCACATCCCTGGACCTGTGCCACTGGAATTGAGCACAGAAATTCATCCTGCTGAAGCTGCAGCAGACGTGGAGCCCAGCAGAAGCTCACCCTTCGTGCAGGTCGTGTGAGCACACACCTCTTCCCAACTCCTGCAGGCTGCTCCTGAGCTATGATCCCACCAGGATATTACACATGTCAGGATGTTGGAGCTCCACTGGGCATCTCTGCACTTCACTCCACTGCACTGCATGGATAGATGGGAAGGAATTTCCTATTCCCTGTTAAAATCCATTTCAAAATATATATCGTCTTAGATTTCAAACTGAAAATTAGACATGGTCATTTATATGGCATAAATTAGGAACAGGGCACTGTGCTGGCATTAAAACAAACATTTATAATCAATGAATAGGGCAAGAAAGGGGAAAAAACCCCAAATCAAACCAAAATCATGAGGATGGAAGTTAAAAAAAAAAATAGAAAAAAAAGGAGAGAACTGAGACTAATTATCTGTATTTAAACATGTGAAGATCTTACTGAGTCTACAAGGTTGAGATCTTGTTCCCTAATCAAGTGCATCAAAGGCATTCCCCAAGGCTCACAGCAAAACTGCAGAACATCCATACAAATAATTTTTATTCAAGAAAGGCCCTGAAGTGGAGTGGGTTTTCCTCCCCTCTCTGTCACACTGCGCTCCCGGAGGTGAACGCTCTGCACCACCAGGCTTTGCAGATCCACACTGACATTCCAAACGAGCTCTGTACTTTTGTTCTACTTTATTAATTCTTAAGAGGGCCAGACTCTGCCCTCTTGAACGTCACTACCTCCAGAGTGTAAATTAAGTCAGATTTCGGCCATCATTTGGCAAGCACTATATAATTTAATGTTCCTCAATGTTCAGAATGATTGAATGACTTAATTTACTAATAATTAACTGCATGAATGGGTGATACTGAGTTTAGTTCTATTTTAAGGGGCTAATATGTAATGCATAAGTAGTTGAATATAAGCTGTACATTTTCAAACCTTTGTTCTGACTGAAAAATGTCAATTGGACTCATTCTGGTTTTTTGCTGCCTCAAAAACCATGCTGTGAATTTGTAGCTGCCATAAATGCTTAATGTAAGACCTAACTGTGCAATGCTGTGGGAATTCTGGTTTTAAAACTTATGAAAGCAACATTTTACTTACATTTTTTCCTCTCATGTCAAAAAAGAGTATAGACTTCAGTGTCACAATCATAATAGATGCATAGTAACTTGCAGAAAATCATAAGGAGTTGTTATAACCTTCTACTTTTTTCTTCAAAAAAGGAAACATGCATAACATGACTCCCAGTGGGGGGAAAAATGTCACTGTGAGTAGCAGTTATGGCTTATTAGAAATTTGACTCAAAATCTTCAACCTCTACACTTGTATAATTTTTGCCAAGAGAGAGTCAAAGAAATAGATAAATAAGATTACCCATATTTTCTTTCTGTTATCATCATGTTATGGAATAATCACTTAATAAACATAGATTGCAATTCCAACATAATAATCAGCTGGCACTGTTAGTGCTTGATTTTTTTCCTTTTAATTTCTAACTTAATAGGCACAATTTTGCTGTGTCCAATTCTAGAACAATTAATAGTATTCAGCTGCATCTAGCAACTTACAGATCTGGCACTTAAGACAGCAATGTGCCCACAATTCCACAGAGAGCTCAAAACTTGCAGAGAATTGCCAAAAAAAATTACACCTCAAAACTAGTTATCTGAAACATAGGCTCTACAGGCCTGAATTCAAAGTTTCTGTAATTTTTTTATTTGCTTTTTTTTATTATTTCTTCATGTAAAAGTTACTTTTACTTCTCAGGAATGTAAAACAAGCCTCAGAGTTCTTCCTCAAACCAGAGAACACAAAACCTGCCGTGACTAGAAATCTTGGTACGACATTATCCTTTTCTACCAGCAGCACTGGAGAAGAAAGCAGGCATTTGTAAGCTGCTCTAACACTGAAGTGTGAGAAGTCTGAGTTATGGTACAGAATAAAGCCCAGCTAAATCATTGGTTTGATCTGGGTTATTCTTCACACAGAATAAAGTAACAGAGATTGTGGACTGGAGTTAACTCCTGTCCTAACAGCTCGTGTGGGGCTGTTTGGGGTCTTGGTGACACCGTGATGGTGACACAGGGAGGCTTCAGCTTCTGCTGAGCAGTGCAGCAACACAGCCACAGAGTGAGCAGCTGGGAGGGGACAGCAGGGACAGCTGTCCCAAACTGAGCCCAGGGACAGCTGTCCCAAACTGAGCCCAGGGACAGCTCATCCTTGATGTCTGTCTGTGCCCAGCGACAAAAGCTGTGCAAATAACAGAGGAGAGGGGGGGCCGTGTTGTGGCTTTTGTCTTCCAGGTAAATTATTAAATTATTATTAAATCCTGGACTGGATTTGCTGTCAGAGTGCAGCCAAAGGCAGGCTGTGAGGCCCTGGAGAGATGGAGTTAGGAAGATGTTGGACATGGCTACGGAATCTTTCTGCCCATGAAGGATGAAGGGAATGCACCTGCATTGTCCAAAAAGGGTGGGAATGTGATTTCCCGGAGTGAGACAGTGTCCCAGTCAGTGACACTCCAGTCTCCATCACAAAGTGAAATCCCTCTGAGCTTAGCCCCCAGTGAGGTCAGAGAGTGGGGCTGGGGAAATGGGCAAGACAGACAAAAGCTACAAGATATTTCAAATATCATTAATTCCTTGTCTAAAGTTATCCTGGGTTTTTCTTGACCCAGGTTTGTTAGAGTAGGGGTTATTTTCAAGTTCAGGTCTTCTCACCATCGCTGACAGAGTGCTTTTTTAGAAATCTGAGGTTAATATAGTCATGCCTTAGGGAGCTTTAAGAGAGGAAGATCCACATCTTTTCAAGCAAGAGGCAAATTAGTTCTTAATTCACCAGTATTTTGAAGACACTCAAATTAATTAGATTATTAATTTCCATTTCTCTGTCTCTAAGAATCTAGCTAACAACCAGACTGAATCTCCCCATTTATTTACATATGTATGGCAGGACATGTCTGCCCCTCTCTCCCACAGATGGTTGGTGCAAATACAAGAGATAACTCGGGGGTCACAGGCCCAGCACGGGGCATCCCTGGTGCCAAAGGGCTCAGGCCCAGCTAAGAACCAACATCTGAAAAAAAAAAGTGAAAGAGATGAGAGAAATAGTCTTGACCAAAAGACACGGTTCTTATGTCTATAAAAGCCCACACAATTATCACACAGGCAGAAGTCTCCTACACACTCCTTTGGGAATGTGTGAGAGGATTTCTCCCCTTAACTCCAGACGTGGGCTTTTGGGGTTACTTTCCTGGAAATTGAGAGAAAGGACTTCGATGTGTACTCCATCAAGAATTGCATGGTAAGAAACATTGACTCCTAAGTTATACTATTTCTTAGCTAGCTGTAACATTAATGGTACCTTTAATTCTGCATGTATACACTAGTATTCCCTTTGGTCTATCCCTGTGTGGTAACAGTCTGTTTTAAGTCTTATGTCAGTTTTGTGTCTATTAAACAAATAATCCATTTTATAATAGACCCAATCAGCCATTATTAAAGAACTTGTGAAGGGGAGTGGGTTTTGGGGTGCTGGACACCTAAATAATGTGTCTGCGTGCTGCCAGAGGCCTGGGCAAAAGGCAAGAGCTGGTTTAAACCTACATCATCCATTCATAAATAACAATATGTCATGCAGAGAGGCATGATACAGACTTCTGCTTTGTTTGACTGCTCCAACAACATGGACATGGATTAGTGGGAAATGCACTCCTCGATTCCAAGGCAATTGGGCCTGGTTGTACCTGACTGAACCCTGCTCCACCAGTGGCATTTCAATACCATGCAGTTCTTCTCTGTGAAACAAACTGGCAGACCAGCTTGTGTCCCTGAGCCCTACAAAACCCTTGAAGCAATGTGATGATGAAAGCAAATTCCCAAGATCTCACATATATATAAACATAGATAGATAGGTATAAACATATATATAAATACATAAATATAAATATATATACACATGTCCACCTTGTCAGTCCCTTCCCACTCAGGATATTCTGTGATCCTATATACTATTACATATATATGTGTATTTTCTGTGTGTGCATGTAAATATATATAGAACACGTGCTATATGTTCTATATAATAGTTATGATTGCATCCCTGCTTCATTTGGTTTTTTTATAATTCACCTGGGGTTTTTTATGCATTATCTAAGGAGTCGTTGTTCCTCTTTGCAAACCCCAAATGAATTACACAGACACACTGTCTCCCTCAGACTGCTGATGGACATGTCCAAGAGACTTCCCAGATACCAGCACATCAGGCAAGTGTCTGTGCAGTTAATTAAGGAAAGAGATACTTCCCCAGGGAGGTAAGATCATTTAGATCAGTCAGTCTCACACAACTGTGGTCAAAGGAGTTGGGGATTTTTTGGTGGGGGAGATATTTTTTCTTCCTTTTAATTTCTAAGTTTTGGAGCTCATTGAGGAAGAAGGTATAGCTGAAGCTTTGCACATAAATTTTGGGAAAGTGCAAGTTTGGGAACAGAAGCTTCAATGAATTCTGCCCTGACTTACTTTCTGCTCATTTACAGAGTCCAGTAAAAAACCAGTGTATGGTATTTGCTGCATCTGTATTTTGTGACAACCCAGAAGACAGCTGGCAACAGCTGTACCCTAATTGTGGGATTTCCTGATTGCTGCCACAAATCCTGAGTGTTTTGCTGCAAGGCTTAGCCAGCACACATTAAACTGAAGATCTCAGGGTGCTCAGCTCTACAGAGATGAAAGAGACCCAGGCCAATATAATTGTCGAGACTTCCAAGCAGAGAAATTCCATTGATTTTAATGCTCTTACTGGGGGTATCTGTACCTCCCAGGTATCTATACCTACTGAGAACACAGAAGAGAAACACTCAGACCACTGGGGTTTGAAACCAGAGGATTACAATATGTTGATGATTACAATATGTTGATGATTACTTTGATTCATTTAGTTTATTATAGGATAAGATATTCACCAATATTATTTTCCAGCTCAGGCTTGATCCTGGCTGGGAAGCAGGCAGGAAGGTGAAGTGTGGAAGAGCAGATATCTCCCCTCTCCCTTTCAAATCTGTTACTTTTTATCAGGTGCAATCTCCCTGGGATCATTTTATGTCAGAAAATAAAGTGATACTGTTATTTTCAAGCATATGGGGTAAAAATCATAATAAGGGTATGATATACTGTCCAAGTTACTCAACACTTCAAGATTGATTTTGCCATAAACATGTAAGTCTGATTGTCTGTCTTTGTGCAATAAGCAGGGTAAAAAACCTCAAAACCTTAATACTGGAGTAACTAAAAATATCTTCCCTCCTTTCCATCTCCACTGCCTAATCCCTGAAGATCCTGTAATCCTGGAACAGTTTGGATTGGAAGGGCCCTTAAAGCTCAGCCAGTGCCACCCTGCCATGGCAGGGACACCTCCCACTGTCCCAGGCTGCTCCCAGCCCCAATGTCCAGCCTGGCCCTGGGCACTGCCAGGGATCCAGGGGCAGCCACAGCTGCTCTGGGCACCCTGTGCCAGGGCCTGTCCACCCTCACAGGGAAGAATTTCTTCCTCAAATCTGAGCCAAACCTCCTCTGTTTCAGGTTCAAGCCGTTCCCCCTTTTCCTGTCACTACACATCCTTGTAAGAAGTCCCTCTCCAGCTCTCTTGAAGCCCCTTGGGGCACTGGAAGAGGCTCTAAGGTCTCTCCAGAGCCTTTTCTTCTCAGACTGAACAATCTCAGTCTGTATCCAGAGCAGAGGGGCTCCAGCCCTCTGAGCATCTTCACGGCCTCTTCTGGAAGCCAAGAAGTCCATGTGCTTTATGTTTAATATGTTTATTAGATTAAAACCATAGAACCAACTCTGATAAATGCTGTTGGCCATTATTTCATGTCAAAAGAGGAGAATCAAATGACTAACTCTAGTGTCTCTGCAGAACTAAAGAATTGCTTATCAATAGTTTCTTATCTTAAAAACGGATATTCTGATTCACAGAATAGTTAGAATTAAACTTAAAATTTTATTATTGAAGTAACATTTCAATTGAACCTAGCATTTTCCCAAGCTGTACAAAAAACCCCCCAAAACAAAAATTTAATTTAAATGTTGGTTTAATTACAGAGACAAACAGTAAAAATGTGCTGAACTGGACTGTGAAACTGATGAAAATGAAAGTCATTAAATAGCACATTGAGAGAAAAAAAGAAAGTCTCGGGAGAGAAAAATAAAGCTGTTAAGGCTGATTTTAAGAGTCTTTCATTTGTGACAAGATTCTATTAGTCTCTTAGGCTAAACAATTTCAAAAGCATGGTTTTAAAATATATAATGACACTTGCTGTGTCCATGTAGGAAATATCCCACAAATTTGCTAATGCTGTGTGTTGGGGGCATAAATAAATACATCATATTGTACAGGCTGAGATGGTGTCTGTCTGTCTGTCCTCCCAGCACAGAATTCACGTGTTGCTTTTTCAGTATAAAGCCTACTTCGATGATTTGGCACATCTTTATTCAGAAAGATGGGCTGATTACTGACAACTTTGATGCAATGAAGACTGCTGCAGCATTACTGGAAGAAAGTCATTTGATAAATGTATATTTTCCATTTTGCTTTAAAGGAATCTATTATAAGTGCAGCTGCTTTCCGAATGAAATTAATGCCGAAGTGAAGCTCCGTATTACAAAGTAAAATGGAACTCGCTCTCTAATATTAGACTGAAAGGCATTGTAATGCAGCAGGAGGATTGAACTTTGACTTCTTCAAGAACACTGATTCATACAATAAAAAGGAGAAAAAAGGCTTTAAAAATGCTAACATCCTCTTTTCAAAGCTTAGTAAAGCTGCTGTCCAGAAAACAGAATAGCAAATACAGGTTGCGTGCGACTCCTAAGAAGATGTGCCCTAAGGAATACTGCAAGAAATCTGCATAACAAAAGTCTCAAAATTGTTTTGAACTTTTTGAAAGATACTGAAACACACAACTGGGAGGAGAATCTCTCATCCTTTTTCCCATCAGTGGTGATATACATTGCTTATTTAAATGGGTTTTAACCAAGCTATATACTGTTGGATTACAGCTAAGCTTTACCAATCCTTTATGATTACAACTTCACATCTGAGAAATTCTCCCATCCTTTCCAAGATTTGAAAAATTTTCCTGTTCAACACTGGCTATGAATGAGGCAGTTTTACTTCTTATTAAAGGTGGTGGTTTTTTTGCTTTTCTAGGGGAAGCCAAGAAGGCAGGAAAGCAGGCAGGAAGGCCTATAACCTTTTTTCATATATGGATTTCATACTTTCATATGATGTGTGACTTTCCTGTTTCTGCTAAAGAAACAAACTCTAAAAGTCAAACTGGTACCTGGATTTGGATGCAGATTTCAGACCCTCAACACAGGCAGACATGAGAGATGTTGTTTCAGTGGTGAACTATGAAGAAATGTCTGGGTTTTGCCAGTTCTGCTTGCAAGCTCCTCAACCTGATCTCATTTTTTCTTTAGAGATTTTAAGGTAAGATAATTTTGATACTTTTGTCTATCTCAACAATAAACTATACTCTGAGTGTTATATTTCCTTTTTTTCTTTCTGTTCTCTCAATGTTTCCTTCTTCAGACTGCAGAAATAGAAGCAGCACAAATTATTCTTGGTCTCTTCTATGAAAAATTCTTATTACCAACATTTTGAACTTTTGAGCAATCTAGACATGATTTTGTTTCTGTACATTCTTGCTTTTTGTGTCCATAAAATATTTTACAAGCAGAGACAAGACTTTCTAAAAGAATACTGAATATTCTATCGTCATTTTGCAAGAGAAAATTTATCTTATATAGCATCAAACAGTCCCTCCTCCTCAGCAGACTTGATTGAAAGATCACAAGTGCCAGTGCAGACACCTCTTTCCAAATGCCATCTTTTGTTTCCCTGCTTTCTTTGTGTTTGGCTTGCAATAGTCTGTACTTTCCTGCTGGATAGCTGGCTAACTCATTTCTAATATTTAAACGTTTTAGGTTTGCTCTCGTCATGACCCTAATACAGTGCATTTACACTACACTCAAAGGAGATGAATAGCAAGCCTACCAGATAAATGGCCACAGACTCACAGCCTTCAAGAGACTTATTCACTGGTGTAACAGTATTAGCCCACAAGGGCACTTTCAAAAGCTTTTCATGCCTTTCTATTCTCTTGCTTCCAATCTCTCTCATTACTGGGTGATGTTGCTTTCAGACATTTTGGGCTTTTGGTCACTGCCAGCTTGGGAAAGATTCATATTTATGACCTTGAACTGAAAAGCTTCCCATTGCACCTCAGCCACTTGTGTTCCTTCCACCTTGCCACTCTCCTTACATTCAAACTCATTTCCTTTGCTCTTCAGCTTGATCACTCTGTGATCCTGCCTTCTGGTCCTTGTGGCAAGGGAGCCTCCAGGACTGCAGAGAACACAAATCTGCTGTTGAGTACTGCGTTATTGACAGCACCATGTTCGGTGCTGTAAAACCAGGGAAGGCAGCCCTGGTCCCACAGACAGCTCCCAGCCCCGGCTCGGTGCAGCAGGGACTCACTCACCTGCCTGATGCTCCTCCTGACCTTACTCCAGCCCTGCACACGAGTGTTATAAACAAGGCTTTGATTTTTAGGAAAAAGGGCAAAATCAACTCCTTTATTAAAAAAAAAAGCAACTTGGAGCAGGAACCCAGGAGTAGCCCAGGCTCCACTCGACAAGCCAGAATAACAGAATGCAAGCACTCTGGGTGCTCCCTCGGACACAAGCGCCTCAGGAGAACCCCGGGGCAAAGCCCCTGAACAGTTCTTATCCCCTCTGTCCATCTATGATTGGCGCATTTCGGATCCTTCATGTGACTGGCTCGTTTCTAGGGCTCTCGTTGTTCCTTTTGAGGAACATTCCTGTCCAATCATTTCTCCAAGGCGTCGTGTGATTGGTTCCTTCTTTTTCTCTTACATCATTTATCTAGGTCCTTCTGTAAACATCCACCCATCCTGCCCATTTACCGCCCCAGCTAGTGTCCATATTTTAATATTACAACCAACAACTATATAATTTAACAATAACTAGCCTACAGAACATCCCATAACATCATCAACTCGCAAAACATTAATTTCATTTATAACACAAGCCCCTTGGAAATCTGAGCGTTTTGTTATTGCACCCTGCTTTACTCCTTCCTTACCAGACGTACGCATCAGGCTCACAGTGACACCGCTCACAGTGGCAGGGGGCAAATAAAAAGGTGCCTTAGTGGAATTAATACTGAGCCTGTACTATTACACGATTTATATCAGAAGTGGGCATACACATTTCTGTCATCTTGGCCAGGGTTCATCACACATCCAGATTTATGATTTCCCCTTGGCTTTGTTTTGGCTTTTAAAGAACAGATTAAATGTGAATTGATACTAAACTGCTGCTGCAACAACAAGAAAACTTGGCAAGTAAAGACATTGGGCTTGACGGGGTACCTGGTTAAAGGCTATTCAGCATAAAAACAATGACAAGAGACAGAAAAAGCAATAAATCACAGTCAGAAACACAAACTTCAACAAAGAGGAGATAGGGAAGACAATACCAAAGAGGAACTCTCCAGTTCCTGAATGATGGGCCATTGAAGGAGCCATTCCAAGTCCTGAAGAACCGATAAGAAGGGTGAATTATTGTGTCATAGCAATGACTGATTTTAGTGCAGGGGTGGCTCTGGGACCCTGCACAGTTTCTAGGGTGTTTTAAGCAGTTCTTGGGAACATGAGAAGGAACCAGGTGGACTGGGTAGAAACAAGCACTGGAAGTGGAGAGGGGGTTAAAAAAAAAAAAGACAAGAGAATAAAAAAAAGGCTGATTGCAAACAAATAAGCTGCTGCTCAGTAAAGTTCTCGAGCAAGCCCTGTCCCTAATAATGCAGTCCTATGAAACTCCATCCACCTATTTTCTGTGTGACTTTGCTCTCTGGTGTGCTTATGTGTGATTCGCCAGCAAACTTGAGGTTTGACTCAGCATTAAATCCTGGAAAGATGTGAGACTGGAGGTAGGATAAACAGGGCTTAGGTTCTGGGTTTGGATTCTGTGAGGACTTAAGGTCCAGTGCAGGGCTTAAGACCATGAGAAGTGAGAACTTCAATCAAGCTGCAGTAGCTGGCAAGCTGGAATAAACCAGAAACTGGAAAAAAAACCAACCCAGGCTGGAGATAGGGAGGCCAATAATCAGGGCAACAGTTCTGTCTGGACTTACAGCCAAGGTCTGAGGGCTCTGCAAATATGAGAGTGGCTGTGAATCAAGATAGAGTTTATAAATATATAGTTGTATGCATATGTGTATATGCCCACACCACACAGCCAATTTCCTAATGAGTTGGAGAAGAGGAGCAGGACTGGGCTGTGTTTTTCATGTTCCTGTAAGTGCTGTAGGTGGCAATAAAGGCAATGAATTCTCTGTGAAGATCTGTGTATCCACGCATGTGAATGAGCTGTGTGTATGTTCATGCACACATGCCTTTTTGGGAACACATGGACTGCCTTGCTATTGGTACGACCTGCAAATGGCAAGAGCAGGAAACAGACTGGGAAAGAGAAATCCAGGCTCTCCCAAGAGCCTCAGCCTATTGTGGACCTTTGTTCCAGCCAGGCAAACAGACCATAACTCCGTGGTTTTCTGTGAAAAGGCTATCTTGTAGCCAGTCCCAGAATATTTTCTCATATTCAATTTTTTTTCTAACTAAACACCTATAAAATTTTAATTTCTACCTTTTCTGTTTGTTGATTTGTTCTACATCTTCTATGCTCAGCAGCTCTAACATGATGAAGGGGAAATAGAACAATCACACTACAAAATTGATCCCTTTGTTCCAAAGATAGAGATCAAAACACATTCAGTTGATAAGGCTATGAACATGGAAGTGGAATTACCAACCCTTGGAGTCTGTGCCAGGTATAACATAATAAAAAAATCATAGCAATTATTACCAATAATATTGAAAAGACATTATAATATAAGAGCAAAATGAGAGCGATAAGGAGCTGAACCCAGCTCTTCCAGTTCCACCTCTATCTTCAGACTGAAGTTATATTGCAACCAGGAAGGGCTACCTTTTATAGCTTGCAAAATGTATTAGAGCCTAATTCGCAAACATCACTATTCTATGATGTGCAAGACACAAATTTAAGGAGAAAAAGTGAAGGAAAGAGCAGCAGCAGTGATGAAAATGAGAACGCCCTGCAGGAGCTGATATGATTTCAGCTGGACAGATTCTGCTGTTTCCCTCCAGCCTTTTTGGGGGTGATAATCAATACCTGTCTTCATCACTTCTGGTGTTTTGCCTTACACACAATAGCATCTTTTGGGAATACATATAAATAGCTATTAGATTCAAATATAAATCCTTAACTGAATATATTTAGAAATGCCTTTTTTTCCCTGTGCTTAGAAGGAAGGAGACACTTGAAAAAGATTCAATCAAAGTATAGAGTGAAGTGATAAAAAAATGACAACGCAGCAGCTGCACCGTCTTTCTGGCATAAGGAAAACAGCATCTGTAAGGAGAAAAGCTGTGTGCACACATGCTCACACACAGTTTCAGGGCTCAGTGAAGTAGTTGGTTTGGCAGCTTTGTAAGTTCAGTAAAAACATATGTAATAAGAGTGAAAGTATCTTTGCAATTCCCCTCTGTGACAGGCTCTTCTCTAAAACTGCAGTGATGATACAAGCCACCAAAACGAATCCTTTTTGGCTTTTCTCTTTCTGAAACTGGCAAGTCTGAGGAAGGTATGTCGGGGGGGCCCACAAAGGTGCAGGTGGGGCTGAGGGAGCCAGTGAGGCACAGAGCCACCCCCAACCCTTGGAATCAATTTGTGACTCCTCATCCAGCCTCACTCTGCAGGTGAGAGGCTGCTGCTCCCCATCCTGATCCTTTAAGTCAGATTACATGGCTACATGACTAATTTTTTTTTCTTTTAAGACATAAAAAGTCTTAGAAATTGAGTGCAAAGTTTCTTGTTCGTTTGCTTTCAAGATAAATCATGTCTAAAAGGATTATAAGTGTAATACTACTTTTGTTGGAAGTTCTGATAAAGGTGCTTGAAAGAAAAAAACCATCTTTGATTACCAAAAAGCTTTGCCTTTCTCAATGCAGTCAAACTAATGCAATGAAATTCCTTGCCCCAATATCAATAATACAGGTTCAAAGGAAACATGGAATTGTGTATTCAGAATTTAACTAAAATACATAAATAAATCAGATCATATCTTTAGGTACAAACCAACTATTTAGCATCGTATCTCAGAACTGATCTTTGGAGGTATTATTGACTGTATGAAATTTTTCTCCACCTGCTCGTAGTACGTACCTTCCTCTTGCATTAATGTATCAAGGAAATATATTATTAATCCAATCAGTTGGATGATCCTCTCCTTCACACTTGAGAAAAACATTATGAAGGAGAGTGGCTAAGCCAGGACTCCCCATACATTGGGAGACTTTGGTTTCATTACGTTATTTCCTTTGGTAAGGATTACTGTTCTATTTATTTATTTACTTAACATAAATTCACAAATTAATTTAGTCACTGTCTTATCAGCACTATGTATTAATGACTTGAGTTTCAGTTTCTAGAAGAGCTCCAGAGACCAAATCTAAACGCCTGGATTAGTCAGAGCACAGATCCGCGCACGTACGGATTTTTAATGGCTTTTACACCTCGGTGGCCCCTGGCTGCTGAGGATCTGTGATGGTTTTGGCACCTCGGTGCTGTGCCAGTTTCGGCACCTCGGTGCTGTGCCAGTTTGTCACCTCAGTGCTGTGCCATTTTGGCACCTCGGTGCTGTGCCAGTTTTGGCACCTCGGTGCTGTGCCAGTTTGTCACCTCGGTGCTGTGCCAGTTTGTCACCTCAGTGCTGTGCCATTTTGGCACCTCGGTGCTGTGCCAGTTTGTCACCTCGGTGCTGTGCCAGTTTGGGCACCTCGGTGCTGTGCCAGTTTGTCACCTCGGTGCTGTGCCAGTTTGGGCACCTCGGTGCTGTGCCAGTTTGGCACCTCGGTGCTGTGCCACAGGCTCTGCTGAGCCCCTGCTGCAGACACAGCCCAGGAGTGCCCCGCTCACGCCAAAACGCTGGGAAATGAGGAGGCGAGCACAAATCACAAACGCCTACATTTGACCTCAGCTCTTTACTGCTCTTTGCTTTCTGCCACCTCCCCGGGACTGTGAGCAGTCCAGGTTGGGAGCTGCCCAGAGGAGGGACCCCGAGGGTGCAGGTTGGGTTGGTGACCATGACAAATGAGCAGCTGTCACTGGGGACTCTCACCATCACCCAGAGCTGTACCAGCACCTTCACAGTGGGAAATGGATGCTCTCGTGCAACACTGCCCACTCTGCTCTTTCTCCCATATGCTGAGGTTAGGGAACAACAAACAGAATGACCAAATTCTCAGTATCTGCTTGCTCCTGTTTACTAAACAATATTTTCTACAGCTTCTTACTTCTAATTCTTAATTAATATGATTTCGTTAATCATCTGTATTTGATGTTGAATGTGCTGCGGAGTAACCAAGGGACAAGCAAAAGGAATGAGCACACTTGGGAGACACAAGGTTACTTATTAAAATAGTTTTAGACATTTATATTGTGACGCACTTTTCAGAAGAAGAATACTGAAACCTAATGCAATGTGGGAGATGTGTACCAGCTACTTCTGTGATAATCATGGTTTGAATGTGCACAGTCAATTAGCTAACAGAACAAAATCTTTCACGAGAGCCTTAAGAAAGCATTAGATTATACTATCAAATATACCTGGCTAGGTAATTACAATGTTGTGCAGTAGCTTTAGAATTTAGAGACACTAAATCAACTGCTAACAATGCACGCAGCTCCCTTTGGTACTCCAGGGCTTTTTGTCTGACTCTGAAGCAGGACTGGATTGCCCCAGGACTGGCTGTGTCTGTGACAAGAGGTAACTGAAGCTGACTGAGAACCTTCTCCTGCTGGGACTGCAGCCTCCGAAGAAGCTGCAAGGCCAGTCTGAGGTGCACGATGAAGCTGTGCAGCTTTACTTCTATTTATTTATTTCAGCTGCTAAGCTTCTCAATCTGCATTTTCATGAGCTTTCAGCAGAATCACAGAATCCAAATGGAAATAATCTATCTGGCTAACAAGGGTGCACCAAGCAGCTAATTGTATCATCTAATGGAAATTCAAATGAACAGGAAAGAGCTTTGAGCTACAGCACAATTCCAGGTGCAACAGTGAAGGGAGGAAAAACAGCTGAGAATCTACTGCAGGAGTGTGGAGGCAGTCAGAACCAACAGCAGCAGGCACACACTAATCCCCCAGAATAACCCCTGGTGGTTAGTTTCCCTGTAATATTTTGTTAACAAATAAAAAAGTTGTTGATAATATTGTGAAAAAAAACGCAAACAAACCAACACGTGTAGATAATGCAATGCAGTTAAATAATCTGCTTTTGACAATGGTAATTAAAGGGTGATATTCCCATTTTCAACAAACACATTCTATTAATAGATCTATTCTGCAATAATTGGGTTTTTTCTTCTCCAGAAAAATGATTTTCAGCTGTAAAAAAATTAAGCAGATTCATGGAGTCTGAAAAGGTCAAAGAGACCTGAATCTGAATGCTCTTATTTTTTATACTGTTGACCTACAGGGTTAAGATAAAAGTCAGTCACCATGATGATATTCATAGATGACTTTTTAAAGGTAACTTTGTTCAGAGTGCCAGAAAGATACAGTAGTTTGAATACAAACTCCAGGACTGAAGAATGAGGACAAATACCTCCCTGAGGAAAGCAGGCCTCATCCAAGGTCCATTGAATTAATTAGCATCAACATTAGCTTTGCCTAAGGGGCTAAAGCCTCTCCTTTTTTTATCTCTCTCTTTCTTTATTTTTTTTTTTCTTGTTGACCAAGCTGCATATCACACATGTAGACTGGCATCCAAAACCACACTTAATAATCTTTGTTAGCTAATCCATTTATGTATCCAGCATTTAGAAAGAAATTACATTCATAATGGTGTATTTTCACATTTGAACTTATTGACTTCAATTCAGCTGTTACCACTCCTAAGGCAAAATAATAAAAATTGCCTTGCAGCAGTCTGAATCAGGGAGATACCTGGAGATTAATCTTGCTATTAGAAGAAATGTTGTACTTTCAGCAATTTAAATGTAGCAAATTTAACCCATGCTTATGCAGATGTAATATCACTGATCCATGGGTGTGTAGCCAACTATGTGGTAGTATATGGGCATAAATATTTAGCAGTTGCAACATCATCTGTTAAATTTGAGAATTGCAGCCTTTTTTCTTCAAGAAGACTACCAAGGCTACTACTTCCTCTGCAAGCCAGAGGAATGCAGAACAGTACGACTGTATTCTTCTACTCCAAATTTGAAATTATTTCCTAAGGCTTAAAATGGTGCCAGTTACAAGCCCCAGGGCTTTGTTGTAGGACAAACATTTCTTCATTCAGTGACTAAGATATATCAGTATTATGCAGATCATCGATTAAACCAACAGCTCCTGTGCAGAAAGGACGCTGCCATTTTAGTCCCCTGTGTTGGTGGATTTTGTTCACCTGTGTGTCTTTGTTAGATGCCTGGTCAGTTTGCAAAACAGGGATTCATTCAAACAAAGAATTGGACAAATTTAGAAACCTTACCATAATCTGATTATTGTGCATCATTTTTTTGACTGCTCTGGTCAAGAGAGAGAGGAAACTACACACACAGCAGCTGATACCTGGAAGTCTCTCTACTGCTCTTGCTACAACAGCTTAAAACTTTATAGAAGTTCCTTTAACCCCCTACAGGAAAAAAGTATTGTCCTCCTTTTAAAGAAAAAACCCCTGGAACTGAATGAATTACATCTTTTACTTCAAACAAGACAATCTGAGTTAAGACTGAAGCTTTTAAGACTCTCTGCATTAACTGTAGATACTTAGCTTTCTTATCTTTAATTTTGGGAGGAAAATGGGATTGTTCCAATATTGCTGCAGTCCACTTCTCAGTTTTTATATTTTATTTATTGCTATATTTAACATGTCAAGTGTTTTAGATAACTGGAAAAATAAAAACAATTTGCTGGCTACAACTTCATACAGACCATGACTTCTGTGAAATTCCTGTATGATCTTGACAGGTTATAACATAGATATAACATCTGGGGACACAAGAAACGAAATTCTGTGCTCTCTGTCTCGGTGCTAGAGTCTGTCTGAAATTTTCAAAGGTAGTAATACCTCAGCAAGGGGACGGTGACCACGAAGACTGTGCTTTGTACAAGCAGGACCTGCTGACTGGTGTCTCAGAGAAATCACATGCATCCTTCTCACAGCTTTGAGAAACGCTGCTTACACAGGGAGCACTTTTCCTTCTGGACTCAGATATTCTCACTGAACTGTTTCTTAGAGGGAAAGGGAAAGGGAATAAGGAGCACCTCGAAGTGATTGATGACAGCGTTCAGCGCATTTGTGGGACAGCTCATTAGACACCATAAAAAGGGCCCCTCACAAAGTACATTAAAGAATCCGAGGGGAGCACATTCTTGATAAGTTTTAGATCCCAACTCAAAGGCACCACGCCAGCTTTGTAACAATGGGGTGAAGCCAGTGTGGAACACTTCAGAAGGATTTACAGGAATAAGGTGTTCAACCGTGTATCAGCCATGATCAATGAGGAAGAAGAGAGAAACTCCTCTACTGATGTTACAGACCAGATAGACAAGACTGCACAATAACGTAAAAATAAAATCAACCTTCTAAGTCAGAAGATGTTAACTTTTATAATAGTCACCCCTGCCATTACTGCCTCTTTTTCATGATTTTTCTTTTGATACACAATAATCTTCTATGCCATCTGAAAAATAAGTCTGAGTCTGGTTACTAGATCTAGCTCAACAAATGACCCAGTTTCTCCACTTTATATTTCCAATGACGAATCATTTTTTTCTCTGTTTTCATTGGTAGTCCACAAGAAGAATTCAGTTACTCTTAAGAATTTTATTCCTGTCAGAATTAAGTGGTACATAGACACTTAGAACGAGACCACATTAAGCATAATTCTTACTAAGGAATGGAAAAGTACCTAATCTTTGTGGGTGTACTCTGTTTTTACCTTTAGCACTTTCACATACCTGAAATCAGAACACAAAAAATCTGAATGACACATTGCATGCAGTGTGAAAAGATGTCAAACAGTATCAAGACCAGTTCTGAAAACTAAATAGACATTTTTCATTATGAGGTAGTTACTCATAACTAAACTTGAGATGCTGACACTAAGTCTTGCCTAACCATTTCCATTTATATGTCTTAGTGAAATGTGAGGCACCAGGAAAACAGCAGTCCTGGGGTGCTCCCCCTCTGCAGTAGGGTTTCCTGACAGAAGGCACTTCCACCTCTCAAGTCTACTCTGTCAAATTAATTGTTACAACCTTTATTTCTTCCAAGATATTTACATTCCCATCAGCACTCATTTCTCTGTCAAGAATGGTAAAATGTCATACCTGGAGATAGTTCAATGGAGCTGAAGTAAAGCAGGCCTGCAAGCTCTACAAATCAATCTCCATGTATAAGTTGCTTCATGCTTTTAAGAAACCTTTTCCCCAGAATTAATTTCTCCCTAGTCTGATAGGCCTGACAATTCTGAAGTATCTGTTACCTCCTCTATGTAAAAAAAAATCCATCAAAACCAACCAGGAATTACATGTTATACTCTTTTTAATCCTTTTCCGATTTGGTGATGCCAAAAGTAAGTGCTTTTAAGAGACTTGAAATACAGGGTTTTAGGTCTGGAGGGTGCATTAGGAACAAACAACAGGGCCTGATATTATACTGCAGCAATTGTGATTAGTGTGACTTAGTTCATTGCACCCAAAGGCAGCTGCTTACAAGGTACAACATCTGATCTAGAATTTTCCTGTGACTATCATAGAAGAAACAGCAGTAAGCTTCAAAGTCAGAGGCTACAGACAGGTGGAAGTTTATCCAGTGACTAATCCACTCACTAAAACTTAGTACTAGTGAGAATCGCAAGTAAATTTTCCTCAAGGTTTTGTCCTTCTGAAATAGGGTTGAGTATCATCAATGCTATTTTCATGTGTTATGGACAGAAACGTCAGCAGTGACATTGCTTTAGGTTTTGGGTGCCAGTCTTGAACTGACTCAAATAAGCATGATTAACAGAGGAAAAAGTACTCAGCACTTCATGAAAATCAGCTTCCTCACATTGTTTTAATTGCCAACCCCAAGTCTCTAGCCTCTCTTGACTATGACATATACAAACTTTATTTATGCAGCCTACAATTTAGCTGCTATATCACTGTCTCTGGGGCTTGATTATACTTTTGATGCAAACAATTTTGATGGGAAGGTTTCACCCTCCCTGCCCCACCACTGAGCTCCTTTAAGGCAAAGGATACTTTTAACATTGCAAGACCAGAGACATTTTACATCAGAAAAGAGTGCAGTGATCGCTATCAGCATAACTTAATGGCTTCATCTGAAAATGGGTTTTTCAGAACTGATTTTATCCACCTGTAGTTAACTTAACATTGCACAATAACCAACATATAGAGAGCTGATAGTCATCACAAGTGGGTTTTGGTAACAAAAATAACAGAGGGAAAAGCAAGCTTTAATATCACACAAAATTGTGTTATATTACTGCCATATACCTCACTGATTAAAAGTATTATAAGCTCTTTTGTTGACGTTGTGAAACATTAAATTCCAAGGACTTTTATGTACTTTGAACACATTTGTTTAGAAATTATCTTGAAATGAAATCCATATTGTAGGTTTACTTGCCTTAGGATGATAACAACCTACTTAGTGCTTAACTACAGAAATGCACAGGCATAACATGGATAGGCCCACTGAACTAATTTGGATAAAATGTAATGTAAAAATAAATAATAATATCTGGGACTGTAAGCTCTTTGTCATCAGCACTTTTTTACTATGAGGTAAAAATATTTGATATAAAGCCTTGCAACAGGCTTATGAAAAAAATAAACTATAGATACTCAAACCCTGTTACTCTGTTGATCTTTGATACTGCTACCAATAAAACCCCCAGACCACCAAAAACAGACAGGGGGAAAGAAGACTGAAAAATCAGAATTCTTAACTTTGAAGGAGAGTTGATATAAAAAGCAACAAATAAATGTAATTCAGATTTACTGATTATTATGGAATGACCTTCAACTCCTATAACGTGGTGACTTTGTTTGTGCCCAGACAAAGCAGAACTAACTATATCTATATATAATATTGATATTATTTAAAGTCTATGAAGACCTGAACAAACATTCCAACAGAACTAAAAAAAAATTCTGACACCCCTTACCCAGTTGCTCATTTAAGATGTAGCAAAATAAACCCACAGATCCTTTTCCCTCTGTTCCCCTCTGCCCTCTGAGCACCGGTCTGTGTGGAAGTGGGAGATCACAAGTTCAACAGCCCATACCCCGTCATTCTTGACAGAACACCAAGCAAGGACGTTAATGCTAATTAATCACCGTCACAAGGGGACCATGTGTCAGGACGTCCTATTTAAGGTCAGAAGATGAAGTCAGTAATTCCATACCACAAATGTTAGAGAAGACATGAAAAATGTGATTTTTCATTTGAAGATTAGCAGGTGCTGCTCCTGTTTCAGAAGCTACTGTAAAGCATTTCCATCTACTGACTGATTTCAAACACCTGCTGCTAGTATATGGCAATCCTTTGCAGTAACAACAGATCTGTAAAATATTTTTATCAACGGACAGAGCATTAGTTTATTTCTTTCTCTGCCTTTTTAATTTCTTTCTGCTTACCTTTCTGATTAAATATTACTATGGTGCAAATTATGGAAGAGAAAATCAAAATTGTTTTAAAGCATGACTCAATTTTAGAGCAAAGTATCAAAATGAACAGCTAGCTAGGATCATATAAAGCACAGAATTTTCAAAGACTTCTAAGGCTGGATGCTGACCAAAGGTAACTTGCTGACCTAAGGCCTAACCACGCATCCCAGATAGTTCATTTTCATCTGAATCATCAGCCACCGGTCGATTTAAGAAGAAATAGATAAAATTAATGGATTTCATAGCTTGATCTGTTTTGGCAAATCATGTTTTAGATAATGTAAAGTTTACTTCCTCTGCTTTGATGGCATGCAATAGTAAAGGAAAAATTACTCTGAAAACCAAAGTCATGGATGTCTTTGGAAGAAACTTAAGTATTACAATATCATAGAATCACAGAATGGCTTGGGAAGGACCTCAGAGATCATCTGATTCCAGCTCCCCTGCCACGGGCAGGGACAGCTTCCACCAGGCCAGGCTGAGCCTCTTCCAGCCCGGCCTCGAGCACTGCCAGGGGTGGGGCAGCCACAAACCTACAGGATTATGGATGTTGGTAAGAGTCACACAGGAGTTGTGTGTACGAGGTAGGATCTGAGGGATACAGCAGAACCCTAAAATAACTTTTTCTGTTGTTGTCAGTGAAGTTGGTATGGGTTTGATCAGCTTCCAAGAGCATAGCTTTGCTTCTGTATCTCAGGTTATTGGATATGAAATCAAAAACTAGACTCCTTTAGGAGCTCGAAACAGAAAACAGGTTCCTAGAACCTTTAAGGTTGCTCCTGTTTCTCAGTCATAAGGAAATAGAATCATTCTGTGTTTTCACTTGTGTAATTATTCAGAATGCCCTTTTGCCCTTTCCGAATGGGTTTTTACATTACTGTAAATAAACTTTCTGTTGTTTAATGCAAGACGACTTTTGGCCTTGAAGATCTGCAAGAATACTCAGCTGCATCCACCTCCCTGTCTGCCTGCTGGTCTATAACAGCTGAGTCAACTCCAGCAACCTTCAGCTCAGTTTTATTCTCCCAGTCTTACATCAGTTCTAGCTCTACATTTCCTCTGACGTGCAAGAAGCAAAATCAGGACTACACATTACTCAAAAAATGGGAAGTCAAAAAGATAAAACTAAAACAGAGGAACGTAGAAAAGCATCACATGAAAATGTAATAAATATGCAAGAGGCCAGTTGTCAGAAAGATCCTGCATTAGGAAAACATATTCCAAGCATTTCAGCTGAAGAATACAAATATATCCATTCCATGAGAACTTGCTTCAACATTCCTACGTATTCAGGAACGATAAAATCAAGTGTCTTCTGTAGTTTTGAAATTATTCTGCCAGGAAGTGAGTGAAAACTTGGCTACATCTCATTTGGTCTTCTCTCTCTCATCTATAGCTTAGTTCCTCGGAAAATGCATGAACTGAGTTACAAAACTGGATAGGAGCAAGCATCCGCATTTTCCTTATATTTGCATACTGATGGCAGTTTTTCAACGATAAAATTATAAGCTGCTAGTACACTGTCAAAGTTCAAGCAATTTGTGTTTAGTACAAACATTCCTAATAGAGTTACGTTGCTGTATTGAAAATAATTAAGCAGACAATGGACCATTTCTCATCCATTTAATAATGCTGTACAAGTATTGGGAAGGGTATTTCACAGCCTGGGCACTCCTCTTTTTTTTGTTTTGTTTTGGTGGTTTCTCCATGCACATCACTGTTTCCATGGAGCTACAGCTCATGGAGTATGGATGCCAACAGAGAAACCATCCAAAAATTACTTTTCAAACAGAATATCATTCTCCTCTCAAATTTTAAGCAGAATGAATTTGTTGTGCAAATTCACAAAGCTGCTTTTCCTATGATTTTTAACTGTCAATAATACCCTGAAACCCACAAAATACTATATCACTTACTGTCACAATCAAACAATATGTACTTGTCCTAACAGGTACAGTAGACTTTTGTACCAAAGTCCTGAAGTCTCTGTATTGTTTCCCTTGTGTTCAGATTTTTTGACAAAGAAAATATAACAAGAAATTTGTTCTTAGAAGATTTGCTTGAAGAGTTTCAAATAATCAGCTTTTTTCTTATGTTTTCAGAAGAGTCCCTGCATCTGCTGCATAAAGCAGAAAAAGCCTTATGGCAGTTATTGAGATCTGCACTGATCCATGCAAAAATCATTTCTCCACTCATCCTAGAAAGTATAAACCCACCTCTTCTTAAGAGATCATGATCAATGCTATAATGACATGTGCAGGTATAGCTGGACTAGCCACAATGCCTAATCTAAAAACTTTGCAGATCTTATTGACTCAATAAGTTAGAAGGCAGAATATGTATAATGAAAAGTATTTTCAGAAACTACCTGAATTTTGCCATTCTGCATTTCACCAACAATTCAGTTCAATTTGATGTGAAGTTTGTAACTAAACACAATGCCTGAAAAGTAGGTGAGTGAATATTTTTGAGAATACGGGTCTTGAAAAACATTCTTTTGTTTCTGTTGAAATGAAGAACGGCCATCAGTATAGATTAAAAAAAAAAGTCCTTCCAGAGCACTGATGGCTTACAGTATTTCATCTATTTTCTGTCTCACACAGGTCATGTTTTTCAATTTTTGAGCACTGTGTCTCAAGACAAGGTCTGAGGGAGGGACTTTTGACTCTAGCTGTAGGAATCTTTAATGATCATCATCTTTTTAAATTTAGCTGTCTTTCATGAGCTCAACAAGGCCCTGTTTATCTTGCAAATTCCACAATATGGCTTTGAAGCCCTGCCCAGCATTTTTTGTAGCAGCTCAGCCAAAGTACAAGCTCATCAAATCTGCTGATGGCTGGAGAACTTCCTTTGCAAACACATCTGCTGCTGCGCCTGGCACTGGCTGAAAATTCCAAAAGGACTCTGGTAAAAGCAGCTTCCAGAAGACATTTCATAGAATTTCATAGATTGGAAAAGATCATTGAATCCAGCCATTAACCCAGCACTGCCAAGCTGACCATTAAAGTCCACTCAAGGCATCCTGGGCTGCAGTGATCCACACTGGTGGAGTTTGCAATCCTGAGGGACACAGGCTGGGCAAAGAGTTAGGTCAGGACCCTGCATTTTAGGGAATCAAACTTCCAGCTCCTGGAGGAGTTAAGTCAAGAGGAGGCCTTGGGAGACTGGTCCCAGGGGGAAGGAGCAGAAATGAGCAGGCAGATCTTTAATGATACTTTCTACTCAGCACAAGAAATCGTGCAAGGAAGGCAAGAAACGGAAGGGCAAGAAGCAAATGCACAGCAGTGGAGGCAGGGACGGGTCTCCTGGAATGAGCATGGGGATGCTTTGGCTGTGCAGGGATGGGGTGAGGGAGGCCGAGGCACAGCTGGAGCCATTGGCCAGTGGCTCAGTGTCCAGAAGGGGATCAGTGACAAGTGGTGCCCCTGAGGGCTCTGTACTGGGACCAGTGCTATGCAATGTCTTCACCAGTGACACAGGCCAGGGATGGAGTGCAGCCCCAGCAAGGGGGCAATGCCCCACTGTCCCCGGGCCACAGCCAGGCAGAGTGTGTGGGCAGCTGCCTCCAAGCTCCTTTAGCCATTCTCAACCACCCCGAGCTTAGAAAAGCATCTCCCCTTTGCCAGTCCAGGTACCAACTGCACTGCCTGGCTTCCCTCCAGTGTGGGCATGAGACAGACAAAATGCTAACTCACATTATGGTACCATGATCAAGATGTAAGGCTTCTAATACTGTGACTTTGCTTTCAGGTAATGTAGGGATTTTCATATAAAACTATTATTTATCTTTATAGAACAGTATTTCCCATCAACTGATCTTTTCCGTGTAAATAGAAACTTGCCTTTAGATTATACATTTGAAAGACATGTTCACTGTGACAAGAGTTTGAATTGACCCTGCTGCTGATGTCAGGGAGAGGTTATATATAGCTAATAGCATAGCACAGCCAAGATATTAATTCAGGGTTTGCTATAGACATTTGTTTTTAAAATTAAAATTATAAATGCATATTCATACAGCCTGATATTTCAAATGCATATACTCACATAACCTTGTTTACAAGGAAGTGTGAGAACATTTATGATGGATTTAGAAAATTAAGCAAATGCTTAAATTATTTCAAGTCAAAGGGATATGAAAAGCATATTTTAACACTGAACCAAATATCAAATGGAAATGATGGAAACCTCTTAGAATCCATAGCTGGACTATACATCCATTCCTGTTTCAAACTTACAGGATAAACACTGGTACATAAACTCCCTTCCCCAAGGTAAAAACCCCGCTTCACTGTTTCTATATAACCCTTGGTTATATTTTGACTACCATACTATTATTATAATAAATAACAGCAAAACAGAGAGGAAGTAATAAAAACAACAAAAAAAAAGGTCTCCTAATAGAACCATTTATTGAGTTCATTAATAGCCTAAATGCTTAAAGGTTTTATATTACAAACTGTGCAGCACTGAGACATCTACACATATTCTAATTAACAGCAATCACACACACTAATAGTATAACCTACTGCTTAAGTAAATGAACATCCTTGCCCCCTGCTGCCGTGAAGGGGCTGATAGGCATGCGCTTTATTGACAAAGTAAGCTAATTTACAGAGTGATTGTCCAAGAGGGAGCTGCTGTTTATTTGTAGAGTTTTTCCCACTGAACTTGCAGGGCAAACAACATGCTTAAATTGTTAATTAAAATATCACCAGCTAAATGTAAATACTATGGTCTCTGCAAGTACATTGACACATGTTTACTTATTTAGAAATAGTCCCAGCAATTTTCTGTTTTAAAGAAATGCTGTAAATCAAACAATGATTTACAGGGAAAGGAAGGGGCCCTTCTCTTTGTTTCTCCAGTAATCACTGTCAGTGGTTACACATCTCAAAGACCCCACCGCGACTTACAGACCCATACAGGGTTTAGTACCACTTCACAGCTTGTTTGGAGATACGTTTCTGAAAAAATAATGAGCCAGGTTGCTCCTGGCAGAAGAGAAGTCTGAATCTGGAGACATGATTGTATCAACTCTTGAGGAGTTTTCAACATACAAGCCAAAGGCCGTCTGGAGGCTGCATTCTCTGTCTGAGTACTGACCTTTTTCTCCCAAGCTTAGTAGGACATTGAACAAAAAATATCAAATAATATATTAATGGTCAAAGCATCAAAAACTTCTATTTCACTCTGCAACATATGTGAGTCTGTATTTTGGAAATCATGTTTTAGGAAAGAAACTGGTTTGAAGAAGAAAGAAAAAACACAGTTAAATATTAGAAATTTATTGACGAAATATCAAGTGAGCACGCACTACTTTCAAATGTTATAGGATGTGCTTATCTCAAATGTCTTTGCTGAAGCTCATATTTAGTTTAAAAATTACATGCTGGAATACTGACTCAAACTTGTGTCCTTCCCTTTCGTCTGGTAGATGTTTCCAATTATAGACTACTATTCACTTCCCCAGAGAGACAATGACCTGAGCCAGCAGGGAACACTGAGAACAATGCCAGCCTCCACTTCCTAGTGTTCAATTTCTCAATTTAATAATTTCACACTTCTGAAATTATAAGAAAAAATTAAACAAAATGTTGTGTCTTCCCATCACCCTAAGTGTCTTGTTCTACCAAAGGTAATTTTTGCTGGTCAAAAACAAATGTTTCAGGGCAACCAACACATATCTATGAACAAACAAATATTGTTCCAAAACCTCTGCCTAAAACAAGCAATTAAATTACCCTCATTCAGGGACACAATGCTATTTTCTCCCATATTACATTCATGCCTATAAAGGAATAAAATTTGATAGCTTTCATACAAATTTTTCAACAACACTTACTTTGTCACTTTAGAGCAAGTGTTGTTTCCTCTGTGCACTTTAATCTGTAGGAGCATGGAAGACAAATCTCACTTCATGTCACTGTAACAAATTATGATAAGCTGAGGTGGTATTTCCAGAAAAGGGCCTTTAATATTGTTTTTGTGCCAATCCATCAGTCCAACCTTATTAGACTTCTAGAAGAGTGTAAAGCCTGTAAATCTGCAGCTCTAAATTGCAGATTACACAAGCCAAAGGGAGCACTGTGAGGAGCCTTAGATTAAATTTTCTTATTCCTGATAAGCAGCGTACAACTGTAGAAAAGGAAAATAATGCTACCCATAAGTGAGGATGCATAAAATTATTAACCCCCATTTTACTGAAATTTGTGTAAAACACTAGGAGACAAAAATGCTGAAAATTATTAAGTAAGTATAAAACATTAAAAAAAAAAAAACCAATAAGGCAATCCTCTCAGGTTTTGTATACTAGCTATTACCGCTAAAGAAAGTGATTTGCAGTCATTGTAGATGGTGCTTTGAAAATGCCAGTTCTGGGCTTGGGGGCAGCCAAAAAGAATGTCTGGAATTATTAAGAAACAAATTTGGAATGAACCCTAAAAGCATCATTACACTGCAGTGTAAACCCATGATGGATCTATCTCAGATACTGATCCCCATCTTAAATAAGGTATTTAAAGTGTGTGCCACAGGTTTCATGGGAGAAAAGATGAAGTGACTAAAAGTTTTCATCTTGAAATAGATGACCTAAGGGAAATATGAAACAGGTCTACAAAATCATGCACAGTAAACAGAACATAAAAAAAGGTTATTCACCATTCCTCATGAAATAGGAACTAGAAGAACGGCAAAGAAATGCTCACACAGCAAGTTTAAAATGGTAAAACATGCAATTCATATTTGAAATTGTAAAGGGAACTGCCACAGAATGTCATGGGGGACAAAATAAAAGTGGGTTAAAAAAGTGCTTATGTGACTTCATGATATATTGATAGCTATCAAACATGATGGTGTAAATTCAAATTCCAGCTCTGGAAGCTACAGATTACCAGAAACCAGGGAAGTATAACACAGAAAGCACCATTTCCTCCTCAATCTTGTTTCCCCAGGCATCTGCTCCCATCCACCCACTGCTGGGAGAGTGGCTACAGAGCAAACTGAACCTTTAGTCTGAATCACTGCTGCCATTCTTACCTTCCTGTATAATTACAGCTCAACACACCCATTTAATTATTCTGTGACAATTTGAAGAGTCTAGGGCCTGGTATGTGATGCATTTGCAAATGAGCTCTGAAAGACGTCATTTAGCAGGGGGTGTTGTAAACAAATTTTTGCAAATTTTCATCTAATACTATTAACTTTTGTTGAAGGGAAAGTATGGATTTAATAAGCAGCACTTGGTTGAAGCTGTCGTGTTCACAGCTCTGTGAATTATTTCCATTCAGATTATGTACCTCTTCATAGCATGATCTAACTTCTGGGGGGAAAAAAAATGAAAACCACAGCTGTATCTGGATAGGTTTGAGATTTAATGCAAGTTATTGCTCTAACTATGAAGTACAGATTCAGTTCAAGAACTTCAATTTGCATCTTGTAACTAGTCTGTACAGTAATAGAATACTGGTTTTTTATGTAATAAATTCCATGTTGTTAGGTTACATGAAGCAACTGCTGCATCTCAGACATTTTTTTCCCCGTAGACTAGAAAGTCTTTTGGGGACATGCTCGATTTCCCAGTTCTTCAGTACTTAACAGATCAAGTGAACTCTATTTTGAAGACTTTTGCATGAGTAATGGAGAGCGACATCTGAATTACAAATAGGTCTTGCTTTGTAATTGAACCACTGTGCAGACAGAAGTGGAGTTCCAAGATTTGCACACTTAAGGAAAAGAAAAGGAAGTACTTTTTTTAATCACAAACTTTATTAATCACTTGTCACAGACACAACCATTGCAGCTATTAATCACTCACATACAAGAGCACTCCTGTTGGTTTGCTAGCCCAAGTATAAATTATCATGTCAAAGATTAACCCATTTTCTTTCATTAATACTTTGTTTTATTTCCTTCCACCCCCCATTTTCTCTTGCAGAAAAGGCTTGCATTTGGACAACTGGAGTCTGAATGATTAATCATAGTGACAGAGGGTTGACCACAGGGTCAACAAACAATGAATAAAAACATAAGACACGGGTTCATTCCAGGTTATACTCATGTTTCACTTCAGAAGTGAGACAACAGCAGGCTCTTTTCTTCAGAAATTACTGCCTAATAGTCAGAAGGCAACCTTAGCACAATGCCCGTGCTGTTGCTCCCCACAAAAAACCCAGAGCCATTTGTTATTAGAGTTGCTGTGTAGGCCACCCAGTCTGGTGGAACAACACACTTCAGCAGTTTCAGAGCACAGCTAAATGCTGACGTCTCCGGGGCTTTGACTACTGCAAACAAAGCCAGCAATCAAGCCACAGAAGCTCTCCCTGAAGTGTGATATGGATCATAAATACAGCCCAATGGCTATTAAGCTCATAAGTTGTAGTCAGAAGATCTTATAATCAAAAGTCCTCAGGGCTGTACTGCTAAAAATAAAAGAACTGGGAAAGAAAAGAAAATGTACAGAATTGGACATTAGTGACTGAGGAATTGAGAATTTTATGATGACTTCTAACAATTCTATGGGAAAAAATGGATGTAAGTTACATCACAATTGTGAAATGAATAGTTTTTTATAATAGTTAAGTGAAAGCCATTTTTAATACATTACCTACTGAGACCAATCAAAGGTAGAATAGAGTCTAATTCTGGTAAAAAGCAAACAACAAAAAGGTAACAAAACTATTCCTTTAATGACGTTTTCAAGGAAGTCTTCATTTTGATCATCATGAGGAAGTCTTCTTCTCTTGGACCAAGAGTCTAACAACAGCGATAATTTCAACTCAGTGGAAAAATTCCATCAAATGACTCCAAATCCCAGCAAGTTTTCAAGGTCTAATTTGCAAGAGTAAGGGTTCAAAGATAATCAAAACTCTCCAAGAGATGAAATTATGTAAAAACTATTTAACAGCTTTTATAGAAAAATGTGGTGACATCTCACTTTTTTTTTTTTGCTTGCAGAAACTAAATGTGAAGAATCAACAGAAACTGAAAATCTTCAGGTGAAAGCAAATAGAATGGGCAAACACTCAGAAAGATGATACAGACTGCTTTGCTATGGCTTTCATATGTAATCTACACTGTGATGGATAAAATAGCTCCTTGAGACTTAGGACAGCTGTAAGCAGGGATCCTTTCTCCAAATGACTGTTTTTTTCAAAAGATTTAACTCATTTGCGTATTTAACTTTTCAGAGCTTTCTTAAAACCAGTGAGGAAACATTTGCCATTTTTAAAATTTAAACTAATCTTTGTAGTAAATTTTTTAAAATCTTAAAAGTTATTTGGTTGGAAGCTTCTGTGTATAATATTTTTATGTAGTTTCTTTTCTTGATATATGAGTTGGCCTGAGATGTGGATAAAAAAAATTCAATGCTCACAAAAAATGCTGATTTTGTCAAAATCTTTTAGAAGTAAAAGTAAATTTGGAAATCAGCTAAACTCCTTAATGCAACATTATGCGAAGCAGAATGTTGGTACACATGTTTTTACTCTGACTATTTCTCTAATGCCACAATCAATGTCCAACTCTGCAGTGAAGACCAAAACTATACATGGAGTTTCAGTCTTTGAATGACACCTTCCTCCTGGGTAGCATTTTCCAGCTCTAAATCCCAAAGCACATGACAACTGTCAGCATTCCCATCTCAGAACATGGAAACCCAAGAGAAGAGGGTGCCCAAATAACAGAGTCAGGAACCAAATCAAAGAGATCTGACTGTTCAACTGCATTTTATCCAGTACAGACCCTTTTCCCAAAGACAGCAACCACAGACACCCCGAACTGCCATTGGATTCACTCAACAGCATTCCCAGCAAAGGCTGATGTGCAAGAGCTCCAACAGCCTCGTTTATCCGGGGTGAGGTACTGACCATCAAATAAAACTACCAGCATTCTCCACGTGCTTAAAGCAGTACATGGATTTCTTGGAATATCTGAGTTTATAAAGCTCGTTTCTTTACATGCCCACTGAAAACTGCAGCATTTCTTTAGGAGTTCATGGGCATGTCAGTATTTTCATATTAAAAACCCAAACAAAAAAGCTGGTAATACTGAACCAACTCTACCAATAGAAATCAGCTGTAATATAAAACACTAATTTAAATATATTTGATTACATAACAATTCAACACACAACTATCTTACTGTGAAGATTTGTGTGACTGAATTTAATTTCAATCACCATCTTATTCTGAAGTCTTTTCCTAATCACTTCATTTTGCTTTGTTTTAGAACTCCTACAATTACCAGGAGTCTTTCCAACAAGGCAATTTTTGCCAACCAGTTAAATGCAGGACTCAGGAAAGATCTCTATATACAATCTGTCTGATCTACCTCGTCACCTGAGAGGATAAACAGGATTTACCCTGGTCTGCAGGCATTAACTCTGGGAGCTTTAAAATCCAACCTGTTCTCAGAGTGATTGCCTGCCCAGCTGCACTGCATTACCCTGAGTTCCTCTGAAATGCTGAGACTCCTCATCACCCTGAGAGCTCTGCAAATAGGACTTTTGCTGGGTTCTGTAAAAGGTAGAGATAGTTGGTTGGGTTTTTATCGTGGATAAAACCAGAATTATTCTCCCCATATTTCTGCTCAGCAAAATTGCCATGAAAGTATTTTGCCTTGGTAAGAAGTGGCTAGTTTAATTCCAGATAAAATGCTTTTATTGGCAAAGCTTTCCTTCTTTAGAAAGTTAAATTTATAATTTAAGGAAGAAAAAAAGACTGGTAATGTTCTAAGCTTTAATCTAGAAAATGTTTAGTTTTACAGAGTTTTGTGTTCATTTTTCAGGCAAAAAATGCAATACAATATATGAAACCTAACTTTTATAGTTATGGAAAATTTGAAACTTTACCTTTTGGGCAAGTAACAGACTCCTTGGAAAATTTAACTCAGTTTTAATTAATTTTTTTTTACGTAACAAAGAATTTCTCAGGATTTTACTTTCACTTTTCTCAAAGATATGTCTACTTTACAATTCATTCCATGAAATGCAAGGCTTTGATCTGCTGCATGATTACTCTGTGTTAATATTTAGTGTATTTCATAACTTATTGAGAGATGTTTCTGTGCAAAGCTGCAGTTCTTAAGCACAGATCCACTGTGCTTCTATGTCACTGTTCAACTTTTCCCTGGTTTAAAATAGAACCGCATGGTGTTCAAGGGAATAATGGATAATTATTAGTCATTTGCTTACACAGTTTTGCACACCAGTTGATTGTTGCATTTAATATATTTTTAGACATAAAGAGAGAGTTTGGACCCCAGATGAAGAAATGTCGTTCACAAGAAAATATCAGTATGGCCTCAAGAAGAAATGCTGAATAGTTCTGAACAAGCTCCATATGAACTTACTAACTGTGGTGTGTTGAAAAACATCAGATGAAAAATAAAACTTCAACCCTTAAAAAGCTCTCTTGCAACTATTTTACCAAATCATTCATTATAATTTTCCTATATTCCACCGATCTCTATGTGATATGGAACTTATCTCATTCCAGCAAGAGAGGGGATAGGTAACTATACCTCAAACCACTTGTGAGCACCAGAGCAGTCACACGAGCTAAACAAAGAAAATTAAACCAATTTTAGTTGTCTTCTGTGAGGTTACATGGTGAAGAGTATGAGCTATAAAACAAAAGCTGCTCCCAGTGAGAGCTGATACCTGCATATCAAAATGTGTTCAAGCCTGTTCAAATTAAAAACTACAAGACCTGGAGGTTTACCTAGAAACACTAAAATAATTTTCAAGCCTTTTCTTGGAAATCAGCAGTGTTCCACTGGGAACATCGGTCTTTGGAAGACCTTCTGTCCTATATTAAGCCACAGGTGTAAGCAAAATTGAAGAGGCTGCCTCAGGAGAAGCAGAAACATCATATTACACGGGATGACATTAGTAATTCAGATGATAGCAAAAAATCCTAATTTATTCAGGAAATGACATTTTATTTACCGTGGCTCTGCAATTTGAAAATTTACAGAAGACACATCAATACAAATTTCTTGCTAAGGGAAGGTATAAGCATCTGACACAGCTGGCTGCTGCCAACAAACCACTTTCAGTATTCACACAGGGTTCTGCAAGCAGCAACGTGTTTGAAAACAAGAGGGAAGTCCTCTATAATGAAATGCCCATTCATTTTTCATGTTACACTGTTCTGCCCATTCTTTCCTTCTCTCATATATCATGCTTTTAACAACCCAAGTTTTTTGCCACTGCTCCATTAGCTTGGTATTCTTTTTCAAACTGTTGTCAACTTGTTATTTTTCAGCAGCTGACAATCTGCCTAAAAAGTGCTGTACCTGGAGGAATATTGCTTGCCCGATTCCTACAGAGATTACATGGTAACAATTTTGCAATATATTATGGAGCTATTAGAAATTCTGTATGAAATACAATGAAAACAATAGACTTGTATTTTAATTGTTCTCCAGAAACAAGCCTGTCAGAAAATGACAATGAATTTTCCCTGACAAATCTGGTTACATCAAAATAAAGACATATTGTAAGACAATTTCAAATTCATCATAAAAAGTTTGAAAAATACTAAAGAATCTTCTAATACCTTAAAAAATATTGAAGATTCTTTTTTCCAATTTTTGAGTCCACCATTATTTAACTATTCAATTTTTAAGTAAAATTTAGAGAGGACAGAACGCTCTTTCATAGAAATAAAGACTTAGAGTCTTAAAAATACTTTTTTTTCCCCCAAGAGTTTTTTTTTTTTTAAATTTCGATGTTATTAAATATTTTTTCTGTCCTATACTTATCCCTTTCCTAGCCTACCTAGATGAAAATGAAGTCTTGATTCTCTCTGGCAAGAAAGAGAGACCAGAGACTCAGGAGAAGGAGCTCCAGGACCCTCAGGGCACAGAGGCAAGGCCAAGCTCCAGGGCCTGATCCAAACCTTCCCAGCCAGGATGAGCAGTGCAGACACCTGGCTCTGCTCCTTCAAACCTTTCTGCTGCTGCCCAGTCCAGAACTCTGTTTCCCCTTTTTTCGTTCTCTTTGCTGAATGGCAAAAGGAAAATAGTTTTAAAAACTCCAGCAGAGCCCTCCATCAGCCCTGGATAGCTGGCAGTGCACTTCCAGGGACACGGAGGAGAGGAGAGGCAGCTGTGCCACTGCCTGAGCTTTGTGCTCCACTTCTGCTATTTAAATACCACAACTCATCATCACACTCTGGCAGGGTAACCCAGCTGGGACATTTCAAGTGACTTACAAGGAAAAGATCATCTTTATTTTGTGTAGTTTCTTTCTGAACGACACTGATTATGAGCCTTCTGGAAAAAGAGCTGATGGGAGTTTTTGCAATTTAGAGACTAACTGAAATAATAATAAGGCTAAAAATAATTTCTCAACTTTTTTCAGATAGTAGGAAGGCATGACCTAGACTGAGAGGCTGAGGGAAGAGGGCTGGTTTAGCCAGGAGAAGAGAAGGTTTTGGGAAGACTGGAGAGCCATCTGCCAGCCCCCATGGGGAGGTCACAGTGGAGCCCGAGCCGGGCTCTGTACGGAGCTGCACCACGAGACAACAGCTATAACATGAATCAGGAGAGATTCCAGCAGGACACAGTAAAAGTGCTCACTGTGAGGGTAATAAAGCACTGGAGCAGCTCTGATGGCAAGGCTGTGGAATCCCTGTCCCTGAAGGTGTTGTCAATTGACAGAGTCCCGAGCAGCCTGGTGTGAATCCAGCACCGACCTTGCTTTGAGCAGAACATGGGACTGGAGGAGCTGTGAGGACTTTCCAGCCTGGGGGGATCCATGGTTCTACGAGTTCTGGTGCTGTAAGAACAACTGAACTTCTCCACACCTCAGAAAAACAAAACATGAAGAATTTTTGGTTTGCTTCTTAACTTATCAGAAATGCAGTCACTTTGTCCCGATCAAGAAGCGGCTGACATGACACAAACTATATGAAAGTTTCTACAGATATTTTAAAATGTCCTGAATTCTGAAGCAGGCAAGGCTTAAGACCAGATTTTCCATGGAGTAGCTTGCCTGACTGTTATCAGAACCTACCCCTTAGTTTTGAGCATCTTGGATTTCATTTTTTCTTAAGAAATAATTCTTCACCCATCTACTTGTATGAAAAAAACTTGGGAAAGTAAAACTAATGGAATGACCTCTGCTGACTCCCACTTGTGGTTGAAGCCCTAATTAAGGGAATAGTACACAGAAACACACTATTCTCTTCTCTCCCTATCTGAGCTCTGTTCATTTATAAGAAAAAAACCACTTCACTGTCATGCCTACACACATTGTAAAATATGGTTCCAAAGATCTTACAAGCCCCACATAAGGAAGTCAACTGCTCTCACACTGCAGGAAACGAACAGACATCCTACATTATAACGTGAAAAGAGAGCAGGGTTTCTGCTTCAAATGAAAGGAATCAAACCCATGACTGCTGGTGAGGTGTGCATGTCTGCAGGCACGACTATGCTATTCTTGTCTCTAAATAATAGCTGAAGAAATACAATTAAGTGTTCTGCTAAAGTCACAGTTTCTGCTACTTCATCACAAGAGTGCTCTTTTAGTGAATATCTTCTGTTTTCAGAGCCACAGAATATAACCATATGACCCTAGTCCTAGACTGAAGTGAAACATACACAAAGATGATTGATGTTACAAGAAATTTTATTTTTTTGCTATGAACAAATCCTCTGTGAAAAAAGTTATTCTACAGCAGTAGCATTGGAATAAGAAGATGAGAAAATATAGAAATGTACGAAGAGACTAGCCAGTGCTTTTCTTAAAAATAAACAATAAGTAATTTGCCTAATAAAAAAGAAAAAAGAAACAAAAAGCTGTGTTGTTCAAAACTCTGTGTGTTAGAGGACTCTGCTTGCAGGAAGCCTGCTGGAGGTGAGAACTGACTGGTAGATGGGGCTGTAAGTTTAAGCACTTTAGTACTGGGTTGTCAGAGGTGGAAAAAAAGTATTATGTCACAATTTTCAGATGTCTAAATTTAGACAGTTTCTAAAGCTGTCAGTTATCATCCTGGTTTTTGATGCAGCATGCTGGATTCTGGGTTCTCAAATTTATCTCTACCAGTTTTACATAAATGCTTTTAAAATAGAAGTTATCAGTGCATGAAGGACAGTGAATCCCACTGACTTCTGGTTACCTGGAAGTACGAGGCTGGGTAAGAATATATTTGGAACTTTCTCAAAATTCAGGAAGCAAGGAAGGAAGATATAAGTGAAATCCATTTGTGTTCTCAAAGACATGCACTGAGTCCCCCAGAGGAGGGAATTTGCCTCTCGTAAATGCACTGCCCAGCACTCCTGGATAGGAGCACAGTCTCTGATGCCACTGTTAATGTAAGCCAGGCATTCAGACAGCTGTGCTAACAAGCAAATTAAAAAATAATTTCCCAGACTTCTCACTGAAACGTGCGAGTCCCAAGGAGTAAAAATGATGCAATTTGTAATGCAGACCAGTAATTACAACTCCAGTGGTTTACCACTCTAATAAATACAAAGTGCTAAGCAGTGCTAATCTGGACTTACTCATTCAATTTCTTCCTTCACCCCAATCCACTGCAAACAAGTCTGAGATCAATACTAACAAAACTGTCTTTGTGGTATCAGGTTCAGTTCTGCTGATGTACTATTACATCTTAATTTTCCCGGACATAAAATCCAACATAATTAGACATACTCTGAAGAAATTGTTTCATTTATTCCCTTACTGTCATTAGTATTGAGATCATAGGGGAAAAAAAAGAACAGTAACCTGGATAGCAGTGCAGCAAACAATTTACCATGGTTGCCTTCTAGCAAGGCCATTTATTATCGTTTGAGACAGCTCAAGCCAGTTCATACCAGTTAAAACACTTCAGCCAACCTAAAAATTATACTCTTTCAGGGCTTTCACTACAAAAAAAAAAAAAACAATCCAAAACCTCTTTCAATTCAATAATTACTATGTGTCTTTTCCATATTGCTATATGGAACTATGTATTCCTTCAAGGAAATTACTTTAATAAGCAATTATTATATAACACTAATCAGTAATCCTATTTTCCATTAATAACTCAAAAATAAAATAAAAATTGGTAATACAAAACCCACCAGTTGATATTACCCTTTTATTTTCTTGTGCTTATCATTGTAAATAACATTATTCACATTTTCTAAAATGCTTTGTATTATATCAGAGCATTTGAAATAATCCATTTGGAAAGCAGTAGCAAAAAGATTTTGATTTATGTCAGAGTGGCTGCCCATTTTTCAGAAAAAAAATGATAGAACTCTTCTAGTAAACCTAATAAAAGACTATTATGAATGACTGGTAGAACAAAAAGCTTGTTTTTCATGTTACAGTCAAAAGGCGTTATTAACCTGACAGTAAAAGATTTTAGTTCCTCATTTTTTCTATTATTTCTGAGCCCCAGAAGAAGTGCCCCTTTTGTGGGACAGCTGAAAAGCCTGAAGGTAAAACCTTCTTTCTTCAGAAGCTAAAGCAAAGTTTGGCCATTTTCACAACATAATTCTAAAAAAAAAAGTCAGACAGAGCCTGCTTGACTAAAACATTTTGCCCATTTTGTTTTGCTGCATATATATATATATATACACACACTTAAATATGTAGACATGTATTTTTTTCAGCTTTTCCCTATTCCTCCAAACACACATGCACAGGAAATACCACCAAGAATTTACTCCCGATGAATTCTTGTATGGTTTATGCACATGCAACCTGTAATAGACAGGCAATTCTTGGCCTGGATGAATCAATCTTTCCATTTTATGGAAACGAGAAGTTTCCAGTGCAGGTACAGGCTCAGAGAGAGAGGCGGAGAGAGGGAGTGAGGTTAGAGATGTAAATAGCTTGCCTTTATCAATCACCTCCTGTAAATTCCCTAGTAGTTCACAAGACTCCCCCAGGCCAACAGAGCAGAGAATTTTATGTTCTTGCTTCATTTTTTCTATTAAATGCAAATAAAACTATTGAACTTTCTTTGTATAAAGAAAGCTAAATGTGTAAATATTTGAAGGAACATGGAAACAAAACTCTTATCGTTACCAGTAAAATAGACTTTAAAATACATCACACTGTACCAGCTGGGACAATAAAAAGCCTACCATTGTGACCAGACTTTAAATGGAAAATTCCACAGGACTGAGGAGGGACTGCTTACTCTACCCTGTCACGGCAAAATAAAGCCAAATGCAAGCACAGCCCCACAGACTCAACAGACAAGACACTCAAATCCTTGACTGCCCAGATCTGTCCCAGGTGAGATGTGAGCAGCAGGTCAGGGGAGCCCAGGGTGGGCTGCAGACACCGTCCTGGCCCACCCACCCTCACACCGGCACGCTCCGGCCCTCTCCTCTTGTAAGGCACTCAAATCCTGTCACGGGCCCCAGCCAAGCTATGCTCAGCTACCTCATCAGAGACCTCAAGAATTCATCGAAGCTACAGAAATGTAAACTGTTCTAAATTGGGAAAGAAGCTGCTGGAAGACGGGATAACAAAACAGCAAGAAAGTAGATAAAAAGAAGGACGGTGCCATCCTGAACCAGTCAGGTTCTCTGAAAGGTGCACGCAGAGCATGGACAGCACAGAAATCCAATGGGATCTGTGATTGTGTGAGCTACAGCTGCAGAAATGTATAAAAACAGTGTCATGTGAACAATAAAGGGCTCTGGTGAAATCCCTTGGTCCGTGGTGCGAGGGCCCCGAGCTGCCGCAGTGTCCCCTCCGTGCCGCAGGGCAGGGCGAGGCCTGAGCCCCGCGCAGTCTGGGACACCCCGCCAAGCCCAGAGGCGTTCCTTGGGTGCTCTGTTGGATCAAAGCCAGCAGGCTTCGGAGCGCCTCAGGACCAGGGCACTTTGATCAGCAAAGCCCCATTATTCTAACAGCCTCCCTCATTAAATAAAATCACAGTGTTTTGTCACTGGAAAGAATTCTGGTAATGATCAAGCAACTCTTCCAGGCCTGTATTAGACAATGTCATGCTCAGTCTTGCCCTTAATATTTTGAAATACTCTAAATTTATCCTAACATACTGGTGTTAGATGTTGTGACCTAAATCATCTGCACTGTCTTACTTCTCAAATGATAATGGCAGTTTTCAGAGAGAGTACATACTTGGAAGAACACAATCTATCAATTACTGCTATGTAAAAGGATTAATTAACATAAGAAGAATAACATTGCAATATTAGGTGCTACTGTGGTAGAGATTTTTTGCTTGAAAACAGAGAACTGCTAGCAGCAACCTTTTGTTTTTAGTCTATCTAAGGAAATAAACCCAGAATCAAGTAATTCATGATTTGCATGACAGTGGACTAAGCAAAAAAAAAAGAAAAAAAAATCAATCACTCTCACAGGATTAAGTAGAGCTTCATGTTGACCAAGGTTGCTTACCTTTGAGAATAAGCTATTTTCTAAAAGAGTCTGTCTCAAAGACTTTGAACAAGCAAGTTGCTTTCAACTTAATGAAAGCAAGGTTTACATTTTATTGGATTTGTGTTTGCTGTCTAATGTGGTAACAATGAAGCATAGCTAAACATTTGAATGAAATTAAATAGAAGGCATCTCTGATTTGCAGAAAGTCAACTCAAGTGCAATTCTACTTTGAGGCAGAGGTATAATGTGGTGTGGATGTCCTCAGAAAGGCTCTTTAAAGTTTCGTGTTAGGCATTTTTTTTGTTAGCTGTAAGTTTCTACTTTGGAGCTTCTGGGTGACTCTTTTTTGAATGTATGACACAAAAATCACTGGGAGCGACAGCATTTTCCCACTGCCAGAATCCTTCCAAATGTTTGGAACACTAGAAATACTTCTGCTGAAAACAGCAAATGCCAAGTGTCAGTGGTACTGCAAAGCACATTATATAGTATATCATATCATATGGCCATGATACTCTAAATCCACACATAGATATTTACCTGTGCTTGCTAATATGTACACAAGTAAATTAAAAATGTGAACCAAGTATATCCTGAACCATTCATTTCATAGTTGATAAAATTTCAGTTTGTAAAACTGTTTTTTTTTATCATCTATTTGTAAACTGGAAGTCACATTACAGGACCTTCCTTCTTCACTTGAACCCTCTTGCAGGTGACAGTACAAACACAGAATATTCCACCTATTTTTCTCACCAGCCATCACACACTGCTGTGTATCCAATGCTAAAATAAGCATTTTACAGTAGCACTGTAGTTATAAACTGGACCTTTTCCCCTATTTTAAAACAAGCCATACACATTTACTTTAAATAAAATATACCAATCAGCTTGCACACGATTCACACAGGAGCTCTAATGTCAGTGAGGCAACCTTCTCCTACATAAAATATTTTTTGACTTTATCTAACACATACTTAAGATATTCAAATTCCTCTTTAAAACTAAGTTGAGCAAACCAGCAGACAATTTACTTCAGTAAACACAGCCTGCATTATACACAGGCATTGCACATGGCCTCACAGTCACACCCAGACTGCAACCTCCTGTCTGGAACAGGGAGGCTCAGGGCATTTGATTTTGTCAGGACACTGTAGGGTGATGCCAGCAGGAAACTGATAAAGAGTCTTTAACTTGAAGGTGGACAAGTAAATACCCCAATAATGATTCCATATTTATTAAACAGCATAGGTACTTTTACTAGCCAGACACTGTCTTCAGAGAAATCCTCAGAGGGTTTCTAAACCTTCTTCAATTCATCAGTCTTTATCATCCTAACAAAACCATATTTGATTCATCTCGGATGTTAACCAGGCCAAATCTGATTCATTCACAAACAGCTGGTGCTTCCATGCTTTTCCATTTTCTTTCAATGATCATCTGTCCTGGTGGGAATAATGTCTTAGCCAGATTTCTGGAATAAGTAAAATCTTTCTCTCACTCATGCATATTCAAAGTTTGTATTTCTGAGTGAAAATAGTACTTGGATTCATGCACATCAATTTTCTCAGACTCAGGCTTTGAACTGAGCTATTTTCTAGAATTTATGCTAATGGTCTGTAGGTGCTGGCAAAGCCTCACTGCTGTCCAGCCCATCTCCAGCCTCACTCTAGTAAAAATCCAAACAATGTACTCTGTCCAGTTGTCCCAAGGATACGAGGATGGAGCAAGGAATCAGAAAATGGGAACAGACTCTTTAATCTCTGGGGAGGAAAAATACCATCTTCTTATATTTGCACAACAGATTGACCAAGGATGAGCAAAAGTCTCTAGATTGTAAAATAGTATAAATAATAGAAGTGATCTCTTTATTTCTGCTTCCAGTTTAGAATTATTGTAATTATGGAATCTAGAAGACCAGAAAAAAAAAATCTTTTGTTTGAGGAAGCCATGACTTTTTCTATAAGAGAACAATGAAAAGCCATTACAACCAGCCAGATTCTACCTTTTCTAGTGCTTTAATTGAGAGCTAACATCCTTAACCCAGGTCTGCAAGGCAAATGGTCCTTAGCCATCAACATGATTTAGAACCATGGATTTTTAAATATCCACCACTGTGAGTAACTAAGGCTTTAATCCATATTAACGAGTCATTTGGTGCAATCAGTTGTTGCAGCACCTAGTAGCTGAGGTTCCTGCATGTGCAGTGTATGTACTTCCCATGTGTTCTTCTGGGATACATTCAGCCTTGTATCCTGCCACCAGGATAAATAATAATAATAAATAAACATCTGAAAAATACCCAAGGGGCCAGTTATTGGTTTGGACTTCTCTTTTATAGGCTGGGATGCATTTTGTGCCACCATGGAAAGAATTTTCAGAATTTGCTTCCTTTGAAAAAAAATCTACTTTACACTTCTAAACACTTTCTGGATGTGGAGCAGTGAGTGGGGTCAAGGCTAAAGTGAGAGCAGCCAGGGCACACACACAAAACCTGCTGCTGTTCTGAGCTAACACACACGCACCGATGGAAATGAAGACAGCTTCTATCCAAGTTCTCTGCCAAATAAATAGCAGCTAAAAATAGGCAGGAAATATATGTGGAATTGCTGATAAGAAAAACAGAGAAGCTGGAGAAGGAGGTGCAGCCAAGGGAGGCAGCCTGGGCAGCCCCGATGCAGGGAGACAGGAGAGCGATGAGAGGGAGCAGAACACGCCGGAGGTTCAACGCCTGGGTGTGCAATGGGCTGCTCTTAACAACTGGTTCCACAGTGAACTGTACCAAGTAACTCCAGCTGTACCATGAAAGTTAACTTATATGCATTAAATATGATTATATGAAACCACAATTCTCTAAAGTACATTTTTAAAAACGCCTTTTGAAAATAAGGTTCCAATCAATTCTCTCTAAATGGGTAAGAGTTATTTAAAAAAAAACCGCACAAAACATTTGCTCTAGTATCAGACCACTGTTGCTCCAAAGATTTTTTTTGTAAATTCAGTGTTGAAATCACAACTTGAAAATTATTTAAAATCCTCTGAAAAGAGTGCTGCTCCTAATTCTATTCATCTGTATTCATGCTTATGAACAAAAATCAGGACTAGGAGAACGAGCACTAGTTCAGTTGTTAGTACTTTTTTCACCCTTGATGAACAAATGAGCTTTAATAGGCCACAATCAATTTAAATGTTACACTATATCTACAGCCAGGTATTCGTCTTCACTTTCTTTTTTTCTTTTTGAACTAACTAAATCATGTGGATGAATGCATTTTTAATATGTCTAAGGATAAATTAACATAAAGGTTTTGAGACCTGTGACAGCAATCCCATGTAAGAAAATCTAGAAGATATAAAACATTCTGGCTCAAAAGAGAGTTTCATTTCTTTGCAAGAAATCTCAAAAAGCAAACCCTCCCTCAGTTGCTTTGCAACATGATACAATGGTTGCCAATTCCAACTCCATCAGCATGGTACCCTGCAAGCCCCATCATTACACAGTGTGGCTGTGCTGCAGTGCTCCTCTGTCTCTATTTCCATGTATTGTAAAGTCAGATAGGGAACTGGTCTTGGAAATACCCTCTGAAGTTGCTGATTAGCTTCTAGGTATTATTTGACAGAAGCACCTGAACTGAAGTGGTGGTAGTGCAGAGGAACAATGCAGAAGTACAAGTTTGCAGGCAGGGCAGCTGTGTGATGCCACTCTGCTGGCTGCTGTCCTGCAGAACAGCGTGGTGCAGCGTTCTGACTCCGCACAGCAGCCAGGCACTACCTCCTTGAGAGAAACAGCAAACTCACAGCAAATGCAAGGGCTGAAGCAGAAAATATTGCTATAAATTCTGAGTATCATTAGGCATGAGACACACAAAAATCTTGGCTCAGAAAGGCATACATAGAGGCATTTTGAAAATTTAGATGCAATAATGAGACTGCACTCCTTTAAATTTAGTTCCTTTAAGTTTCAAAGGCTGACAACTCTGGAGATTTTTCGTTTTTCCTCCTTTCACTGGTAGTGCTTACAATTGGTACCAGGCTTTGTACATAAGAATGAATTAAAAACTGCAGCAGGTCAATGCAGCCAGATAGAAAAGCAATAAATATATGCTACAATCCCTAACAAGGACAGGAATCCCTGTCCTCCAGTCTGAGGTAAGCTTACCTCAGTAAAACATTACTGTATTTCACATCTACAAAGGCCTGTTCAGTCCAGCCTGAGAATCTATCTATTTTCACATGCCCTGATCATAAGTAACAGCTGCCAGGATGTAGTTTGCATGAGGTTAATGGATCAGACTTTGACTTTACATTTTTGTGTCCAAGAGTGAGTAAATAAAGCAGCAGGTCATTCAGCTTTCAAAGACGGTAGCCAAATATGACTTGAATTGCACTACCAGCGTTCATTCAAAATTACTTTTGATTTTTGCTCAAATGCTGCTATACCAGCTTGTATGAAGTGACCAAATCAACATTTTTCATGCCCATCCATCTGGATCCACTTCCAAAGGCTCCATAAGGTGAAACATCATGACAGAGCTCCTTGTTATGATCAGTCAAAACACTTTTTCGGGAAAGAGTTCTGTCATGATTTAAAATGTCTTTCAGAGGTTTTACTGTTGCAATGACTATAACTCGCTTGCAAATGCCTACTCTGTTGCTAATCAGTTTAGTCATTAACCTTCCTAATTTCAGGTGTTTGTCACCATGAATTCCAAATATTTGAGCAAGCAGTATAATTGTCCTTATGGTGCAAGATCATGCTGCACTGTTCACTATACATACAATGACCCAACATGGCCTGGATTCTTACTATTATTTTATTTGCAATATTCCACTGTTACGTTATTCAACTTCATATTTTATTTTGATAATTGGCAGTGCAAAAGCTGAAGGACAAATCTGATTTCAGCAGAGAACAGAAATAGCAGTGTGGTAATTACACCAGACATTAGGCATATTTATAATATTTAGTGGTGGTAGTTCAGACTAAGATCACTTCTGTCCTTTGGAATGACCCACACAACATAATTCAGAGTTCATGTACAAGATGAAATTATGTTTATTTTATACTATTATTTCAAAATGTAATAAATTAATAGTGCACTAAGTTAATGCATCCTTTGGGCACATCTGTAGCATGTGCTGTTCCCCCCAGATCTCACTGGGCTTTGTGTCTCTCTAGAACAAATGTGCACATATTCATGTACCTCCCTCTTCTGCTCTAAGGCCACGTTGGCAGGGCACTGCTTCTTTCTGGCACTTATCCCCTAGCTCAGTAGGTGGTTTTCTTGGAAGTAATAATTACAAATTGAACATGATATTTATTTTAGTCAGATACGAAGGTGGATGCCATTGCTCTGAGCAGATGTAAGATTTCTAGCCCTCACTTCTCTGCCCCAGCTACCAATTCTGGCCTCGAATCATGGCAGCCTGTCCTTTTTTGACATGCTCAGAAAGCATTCTAGCTGGAAACAGCATCGTGGCAATGGAAATTTAATACTTGCCTACACTTGAGGGCAGACAAGCCAAACGCCTTAGGAGACTGACTGGGCCTTGTGGCTCCACATGCCAGGGACACATTTTCCTCTGGGTGTTCCTGCAGAGGCACTACAGGGGCTGGGTTTAACACCACAGTGACTGCACTGCATCAGTGATTTCCCTTTTCCAAGCTTGCCCTGCACCTCTGTTTTTTGAGAGGGACGAGGAGAGTGGTGTGTTCAGAATTTTGTCACTCCTTGAGGAGCTGAGCCCTCAGGCCCCATCCATAGGGCACCTCCTGCAGCACAGCACTGGGAACTGGAGGGGAGGGACAAATTCATGGTAAAAGCAGTAGAAGGGGATCATGAACATAAGAAGAGCTTGAAAAACCTCCCATGAAAGTCCTTTCCCTATTTCTTTCTTTGGCCCAATAAAAACTACCCAGCAAGCTCCAGGGCAGGTTCAGAGAACTAATTCCCTGAAATTAGCCAATGTATTGCTGGTAAGGACACAAATTATTTATTTTTTCAGTGTTAGAAAAGCTGGCAGGTATTGAGAGGAACAACTTCCAGAACTCCCAGAAGTCCTCCTTTCTCATAGGGAATCGAAGAGTAAAATCCTGAAGTTTTCTGGAAGATATTTATTTAGATTTGGGTGCTAAGAGGTGCAGCCTGTGCCGGCTGCCATACAACATTGCTTTGCCCCCTTCTTAGCCTTTGTATAACACTTACTATAGCCCTTGACTCCACCCTGTTTTGCTCAATTATGAAAAAAGTGCAACTTTGTAGCGTTTTATCTACTAGATGAAACAGAAAAAAAGTATTTGAAATATTAAAATTTGTTGGAATGCCTCACTTTGCATCAAACCTAGAGAGTACCAGTTACTGTAAAAAACATTTTAAAGACTGGATTAGAAATTGTGTTGTAGTGGAAGAGTCTCAATTTACAAGGCTTGCCTATGTTTATAGCTTGACAAGTAAGACACACATTTTGTTGTTCACTGGGGAAATGTGTCCCCTGAGAACGGGGACATATCCATTGCTTAGTCCCAATGCTCCTTACTGAATCCTCGTTCTTGTTTGGAAAGGGACTACAGTGGGATGCTTGGGAGAGTCTGCAGAAAGGAAAATCTCTCCAGAATTGTAATTAGGACAATAAATTAACTGTCCATTTCATGTAACTCTGACCTACTGAGCTGTATGTTAAAGGACTGTCCATTTGAAGAACCTGTACACACAGAAAATTCAGTTTAAGGTGATTCCCTCACTTCGGTCCCATCTCTTTTTCTCTCTCCCAGATCTAATAATATGAAGGCAGAAGAGAAGACCCCTGTCCTGTCTGCTGCCTGACTTCACCTGTGATGAAAGAGCACACAGAGGTGTACTGTGCCAGGGAAATTCATACTCTACCTATTATCACAACCTACAGCCCGCACAAAGTGCAATTCCTTTGCTTTCTAGTGCTAAGTGTACTTGTGACAAGCAAAACTCCCCAGAAACTGGGCATAGAGATAATCCACAACAATCTGAAAGCTAACTTGACAGGGCCATCAAGTTTTTTGGAACAGAAAAATCCAAACAAAACTAGTACTAAGGCACACATCAAATCACAGTGCCAAAGGAGACACAGTGGGAGGCTGATATGTCTTAGATGAAGTTTTTTATTTCATTGAGTTTATTCTGTCTCAGGTTTACACAATCAAGGGAAAAAACCAAACCACTCAACTCACTGCATAGGAATTCATTAATGACAAAGGCGACAGATAAACTTGTCTTGATCAGCTACTGATTTTATTTCTTTCTGTTAACACTATTGTTTGGGTCAAACAAACCAACAAAAGACCTCTACACGTGATCAAATGTTTTTGTGGTGAGCTAAGCAATAGCATAGATTAGGACAAACTGAAGACAGGAATTGATTACCTTTAACAGCTTTAGCCAGTTAACAAAAGACAGAGTGCCTTCAGCTGTGATCTGCTGATTTACAGTACCATCTGAAATATCCATGTGTTCACTAAAACACGCAGAAAAAGATAATTGAACAAGCCATTGAGTAAACTGTGCCTGTCCTGATATTGGTGAAAATCCATAAAACACAATTGTGAAGCTACCAATGCTAAATACCTTCCTCCTCCGAAAAAAAGAAAAAAAAAAGAAAAAAGTGTATTTAGTGCTGGCAAAGATGCCAAATTGACAACCAATCACTCTCCTGGCAGCCAGAGCACAAACAGGTGGATGTAGCTGGAACACACTTGCCCAGTGACAGCTCAGAGTGAACCTGGCACCACACCAGTTATAATGGTTGGCAAATCATAGAAGTAAAAACCATCAGCTTAAGTCTCTTGACTCCGACCAAATAATCCAATGGAATAAGAAAGGTTGACAAAGTAAAATATGTTTCAGTCCTTCAGAATGATGCCAGTGCTAAAATAATAATTTTTCCTTCCTAAGGCACGTCAGGAAGGGGGCAACCACCTCTCTCCAGCATCCATGGAATGTTTGTGTTAATAAGACCCTCGAAAACATCCTCTCTCTTTATTGCCTCAGGAAAAGGGCAATACAAATTAATCCACAGAGATTTTATCAAACCAAGACTGAGGAATTTTTGGGCATCTTCCTGTTTGTTAGTTTTAAATATCAGCTGTCTGTGCTTGATACTGTACAGAACTGACCCAAGATGAAACTCTTCCTTTAATTCCAAGCTAGACATGGTGCTCTCAAAATATGATTCACCTAGAAAACATATTCTGTGCAAAGAAATACAAATCTACATGTGGAAAGGGATTTATTACATTAATCAGAGTAATTACCAACAAGACAGTTATTTAAATGCCTTAGGGAGGAAAAACGGGAGTCAAAAAAGTTTTATAATGATTTGGAAAAAAGAAGCTTGTCAAAATTTTCCTTTTCTGTTCACCTTCGAGGCATGCTGCAAGTTATATCTGTTTGGTGTGGCTGCAGTAGAGGTTGCTTTGAGATAATGAATTAGGTGAGGATGTTTAAGCTCTGATAGATGTTTCAGTTAATATATATTCGAGCACTCTGTCTCCTGGACAAGTGCCTGTCAAGTTTTGTGCAGTTAAACTTTTCATATTTTATGTTAGCTAACAAATTACAACTAGCACATAATTTTCAAAGGGACTTTTAAGAGATACTTTAAAAATTATTTTTTTACCATACTTCCCTCTCTGGTCTTCTTTTTAAAGCAGATGTTGGATTTATTACATCTGCACAGCCACAGTCAGGCCCAATGTGCAGAAGTAACACGGTCTCAGCAGATGTGAATTGCTAAGCAGAGTAGAGACTGGCAAATTCTAAGGAAACATGGAGGCAGCAAAGTAAATACAAGAATGAGCAAAATATATGCACAAATGCCCCAAAATTGTGAACACCCTGGGTAAGGTCAGATGCTATTACATCCTCAAGGGTTTGACTGAGGAGCAGCCTGCTCTTGTACGGGAGTCCCAGCAAGGGAAGAGGTAAAAATATTAAAAACATATGGAAGGTAGAAAAGTACATTTGTACCTCTCAAGTATGGATGGCCATTAGCAAAATTCTTTGCTGTGTTTGCCCCATTTCCTACTGCAACACTGACAAGGTGTTGCAGAAATAGTTTCCTGCACAATCCCTAAACTCCAGACACAGAGTTTAGCTCTGTCACCAAGTCTTCCATACCTCAAGGGCAGCCCAGCTGCTTTCTCCTTTCTAACATACAACTTAGTGAGATAAGCTCTGTGTGTGTGTGTGTGTGTGTGCATATACAGAATTTTGTTTATATGTAAATGCCTGAAAAAATTTGGAACTACAACTAGTGACATGTAAAACCCTGATGAAAAAGTAGCTGCTTCTGAAAAGTGGGTTTTGATGAATTTTGTATGATCTCTTTAAAGATTCTCTAATGCATATTTCAAAAGATGTTTCAATACTGTAAGTTTTAGATCAGCTCCTAACTGATAATTTAGATTTTTCCAGGACTATTCTCCTGCGGTATCTAGTTTCCAAACTGAGATTTAAATGTATAGTAGTTCTGAATGAAATCAGAGGCTGAATATTAGATTACAGCATATAAAACATCACAAAATCCTTTGTTAATGCTAAATTAAAACCTCAGCTAAGGCAAACTTACTAAAAGTATCTGGGAATACCAGAATTGGAGGCCTTTTGTGCTTAGCAGTTTTCTTGTATGACTTGTTTCTACTGCCTCTGTATAGAGAATGATCAAACATTGCCAATGACTTTAGCTCCTAAGACAGGCATAAACTGCAAAGAAATACATAATTTCTAAATAAGAATATTTATTATGAAAATAATCCCAGACAATAAATGACTACAAAATTTAGCTATTGTATGGGTATGTAGACTTTAACCTCGAAATAGTTACTGGATATTTTAGATAATTTAATATTGTTAGGTAAGCTCTAGGCATTTTACTGATGGCAAACTCTGTCCTCATACTCCAGCTTTTCCTGTCCTCAGCCCCCAGTGCTAAGAGTTCCCTGTTGCTCCACAAGCTGGAGTCAACTCACTTCACCTTGATATCAAAAGTGCAATTTCCAACTCCTCCTGCTCACCCTGGCACAAGGGGGCAGGGCTGGAAGGCTGGCTCAGCTGCCTGCACAATTAGAGGCTCTGCTTGTTCCCTCAGGATGGGGACATGTGCTGGTCTGAGGAAAATTTTGGAGGAAAATATCCTCTGATAGACGGCAGATTACAGCCACC
>VZRO01007446.1:1460464-1478367 GCA_013397915.1 Daphoenositta chrysoptera | reverse complement strand
GTCCTGAAGAGAAGGAGAAAGGGAAAAAAAGAAACCCAAAAGTCCCAGGAAGACTCTCTCCGGAGAAAAGAGCAGAGAGCTGGCTGGAAAGCAAGGCTGCTTCCTCCACACTCTCTGCCGAGAGCCCAGAGAGATCTGTGTGTGTCCTTGGGCAATTGTTTTGAAAAGTTCACTCAGTTTTTCTCTCGCACCCAGGCTTAAAGGCACAGAAAAGCACAGGATTCATCTTCTGGGTATAGAGTGGTGATAGGGGATACACATCATAAAGTCACCCCAAGACAGGCCATGACCCCTCTTGTGAGGCACTCTGAGGAATCCGGGCGGATATTCCAGGAAAAAAGCACAGCTTTGCCTCTGCCTACCCCCACCAGGACTCGGCCACGGTGCACAAAGCTGCTTGCTGCACAAAGCTGTGGTGCCAGTTTCCAGAAGTCCTCAGTTCTCACTCAGGCACCAAAACAAATGGTTTCAGGGCAAGCTGAACTCCCTGGAAAGTACCAGGAAATGAAAAAACCTTCCTGGGCTTGTTAAAAGGTGTTGCATCACTTGAGAAACTGAAAGTAACAGCATCATTGCCTTTTATCCAACTCTTGGATTGCCGTCTTCCAATACGACAACAAATTGAACAGATATGAACAAAAAGTTCTGGCTAATGTAAAAAATGTAAATTTTACATTCTCTTAAGCCTGTGTGTATTCACATCATGCTTTCTTTCACTGTGCCCAAAGCCTTTATTCTCCAAAAGGCTGAAACATGTAAGCAGCAAAAATGACACGTGGTGGAGGACAAAAGGCAGCAGGGTGAATCTTTCCCAATGTCTGTCTGCACCAGAGAACAGATCTCTGCAGCAGAGCTCTTGGCCATAGCATCCACACCTATTGCTCAGTCTGCACACATCATATCTATTAGCTCCGTTTGCTGGATCACAGGATGAGAGCAGAATATCCAATGGAGAGCTGCAGTGCAGAAAGAAAGCTCAGGTCCAAGAGGATAAGTCTGCTCTAGAGCAGAATCAAAGTATTAGTCTCAGCTTCCTAAGAATCTTGTCAGTCACTGTAATTCTATATTTTAAAAATAAGTGATAGGTCTATTTTCTCTGTCCTGTAACAAACTGGTGCTGAGTATTTGTCAAGTATTTTAATTCACGCTTTAATATGCATAAAATCAAGATCACAAGTAAATCATAAATGAATGCAGAAATGTGTTTGTAAACCTTAGCTCCCCTGCCATGATAATTGCTTAATATCTGGCATTAATGATGTTTTTTCTAATGCCAGATAACTGACATTTAAACACATTGAAACATTAATGTGCAGGCATTCATGCAGAGACAGGGGATTACTTAATCAGGAAGGAATACAGTTTTAGAGACAAATAAAATATTTGCTGTCCCCTTGCAAAGGACAATCTGACTTAATCAAGGTTACATATGTCATACATTTTCATACTAGGTTTTCATAGCTATAGTATATGTATATTCAAAAGATGAATAATTTCAAATTTAACATTGCAAATTTAATCTGCCCATAGCAGAGCACCTTTAAAACTCTTGTAGAAAATCTAATACAGTTAATTTCAAATTACATTTGTTTAGTTTGCCTTTTTAGCTTGTAGGACATGAGTTTGAAAATACTTGCTCTTTCAAGATACAAGTGTGTAAAATTAAAAATAAAATGCTGAACTTGCTTATATTGGGCCTTAATGTATTTTCTTAACCCCTGATCCTCTTATGCCAATATTAAGAAACGAGTCTCAAACTTTCCTTGTAACTAATAATCAGTCTTTTCTGTGAAAATGACAAGATATTTTCTCATACAGTGCCCAAGTCTGACTGTCTGCTGTGTGGCAAGGCATTGCCTTGAGACAACATTAATAAAGACTAGAGAGATGTGTATGGGGCATTTCAAAGGGCTCAGAACAAAAACATTCTCAGCTGGAGCTCCCTGACAAAGGAAAATCATGACCTTTGCAATTAGTCTCACAAAAATCACAGTCACAAGAAGAATTTAATTTAATCTCATGCTTTATAGGCCCATTTGTTACAGCAGACACCATGCACCATGGCTCATAGCACAGGTGTTACATGCAACAAATGTAGGAGATAAAAAACAGGATTAATCAATGATATTGGACTTTATTAAAAAAGAAACAAAATCCAAATGAGGTGAGCCACTGTAGTTTTATTCTGAACTTACCCTCCTATTTCAAGCAATCAAATATTTCTGTAAAAATACATAATGAAGTTGTAATAGTTTAAACCTTTTGACTTAATCATAAGGCAAAATTGCAGAGGGACTAGCACTGGTCTCTGTGAGAGCAACAGAAAAATCCCTAAAATGGAAGCAACATAATGATCAAGCATAGATGGAAGCAACAGGCATTTTTATCTTTATTTGTTTTAGACACGGACTTGGCTTTTAGCGCACAATATTTCAAAGAAAAGTCTCTAATGCTCCTGAAATAGTCTGGAGACTCGATTTGCCACAGAGCTAAAAGGAATACCTCATCAGAGCGAGGGACCTGATTGTCTCAGAGATTTGGCTCAGGCGCTGCTCGCAGCCAGGGCAGAAAGCCCCAGCGGCTTCCAGCACGAATAATAACGAGGAACCAGGCATCAGAGTCACTGCGAATTGTTTGGAGCTAATTCCTCTGGAAGATAAGCTACTCTTAAGACTCAAAGCATTTTTCATGCCACAATATGAACATTTAATATCTGAAACACTTATTTCTTATGAAACCATAATACCCAATTGTTACAGCGCTGGGAGTGACTCATTTAAATTTCTTAATTATTGCAAGCAACTTTGTCAATAATATAACATTTTGAAGAGATTAACTTTTTTTTTTTAAACAATAAAAGCTTTTGTGTCAGCCAGCAACTCCTTAAAGGGTTTCAGCTGTTTTGCATTACTAAAATGCCAGAGCAACTCAATATTCACAGGCAAAAATAAAATGTTTAAATAATGTGATGATTGTGACACTGAGTCAAATTCCACATTTGCTTTTGAAACTGCAATGGCAAGATTTGTGCATTCTGTGAAGTGTCTACTGGATTTTTTTTTACTCACTGCATGCACAAACTGCTCAATCAAAAGCAATAAATTTATATGTGAACTGTAGTAATTTCTTTTGCACACTGATGAGCTACAAAACATTATGTTTCTCTAAAGTACTTCAACAACAAATAAAAATGGGAAATCTAATGTCCTTAATATTACCTGTACCATCATGTTTTCTAAATGTAGTTCTTTCAGATATTCAAGAAAGGAAAATGTCTCATAGTTGGTACAGAGACAGCTTTATTTTAATTTAAAAAGATATAAATTTTCTGTGGAATTCTGTTTTCAGAAAACATAATTATGTTTCATCTCTTTCATCACTTTTCCAAGGAAGCCAGGGTTTTTCGAGACTGAGGTTTGTTCATCTGCCGCCTTCTCTTTCTGGATATTCAAAGAGCTGAGCAGCATTCAGGACCTGCTCTCCACAGACAGATGGACAAATTCGTGGGACAAGTTAACCCCCAGAGGGCTGGGAGCAGCCTGCCCAGGACCTGGCACTTGTGACACCCACCCTGCACCCACTGCTGCCCTCCCCACCAACGCTTCAGGATCTGCTGAGGACTGGCTGAAAGGTCCTTGCCTCTGGACAGGATGCAGTAGTGATTTAATCTTTTCTAGGAAACAGCAGAACTTTTCATGGTGCTCACATGTTTTCAAACACACTCTTGCAATTGCTGAGCATGCACGATTACAAGTATCAGAATTTCTCATCTTTTGAAGAGAAATCAGTAGATTATGACTGTTCTTGAAAAATAAAAACATTTCTGACGGATGAGAGTGATTTTGTATTCCTGTCACAAAAGAAAAACCAAAACCAAACCTTCAGTTTTTGGAAGCTTAAAGTGCTGAGGATAGACTTGACAGACTGTCATCAATTTGCTCCAGACATGAAGGAAGAATGCCATAACTGTGTCATTATGTTTCTGAAAGCATATCCAAAAAACACATTCATGCAACAGAGGAAGAAACAAGGAAAAACTCAGCTATTTTGCCTACCCTCACAGCAGGCTCAAACTGTAACCAACACAGACACACTTGTTCTAGGATAAAATATCTTCATATACCTATCTGGTATTTCATTACACATGTATGAAATACTTGGATATATGCATAGCTAATGTACATATTTCATATGTATACACACATACACAGAAAAATGCATATATGTGTAAATACCTGAATAGCAATGAGATCAGACGTGATTTAAAAGGTCATTTTCAAAGCACAGAAATTTTAGGTTCTTAACAATATAATTCAATAAATAAGAACTAGCTCATAGGATGTGAAAAAAAAATCAGACCATTGTGTAAGGACATAAACAGCATTCTCCTTCTTGCTTTCAACACATTCAGAAATCCATAAAATTTCACCAGAAAATTTCAGGCAAATAACCTAACAGATCTGCATCACAGCTTCAGAAAAATCTATTGGTAAACATTCACATTTGAACTGGTTACAACAGTGACATTAAATCTTTATTACTGTTCATCATTCAATGCCACTCTTGATGACCTGTTTGCTTTTTCCAAACACCTCACTCTTATGGTAATTCGCCAGCTAATTACATGTTTACCACATGGACTGGTGCTGCACAACCCCCTATTGCCCTAACTAGAATATATTGTTAATTGTAATAATATAAAGCTATGGTATTCAAATGGATTCAATGGTATGGAATTCAAAATTCCATCATCTCACCTGTGCAGTGCAGACTAGAAAAATTCACAGACCAAATGCTCATAAGCAGCAAGTTTGTGGAAAAGGAAACAACAGATTCCTTCTCTTGCAAAACGAACAAATCCAAACAGTCACAGAAATAACATTTCAAGCTGCTGCTTGAAATGATGCCACCGTGACAGTTGGTCATTGTGATTAATCTTGTGAGAAATACTGATTATTATTAAATACATGTACATATCCATGCATTCACACAACAGCAAGAGTGCCCAACAAAACACAGCAGCACCATTATAAGAGTTTGTATCAATTCTGATCTGTATCCCACTCTCCCTTTTCCCAGAAATGGCAGCACAGTTGGGGAATGATACTTTAAACTGTTAGAAAATTTCCTGGATCCTTAACTGAGGAATGCTCTCTGGGGAAAAAAAATAAATATGTTATTCATTGAAAAAAGACTAAAATCTTCCAGTGACTTGAATATAACACAGGATCCCTACTGTGCTTCAAGGCCTGTTTATTACTGACATTAAGTCCTGAAAATTGCCAACTTATTTGTAGCTCACTGGACTCAGAGGTCTGGCAACCAGAGCACAAGGTTTCAGTTCAGGCCATGTACATTCTGCAAGGAGAATGGTTGTGCTTAATGATTAAACTTCTATTCATTGCCACAGAAATACAAGGAAAAAAGGTCAAAGACACATTTCCCTATTAAAGTGACTTCCAATTTTTTTTTTTATTTTTATGGATTCTCATTTAAAAGCAAACCTGTTCAGTTTACTGGGGTATGAATTCCTTTTCAGCTGATTGGTATGTTATGAAACTAGTGTGAATGTGTGGACAATTATTTTGTGTGATGATATTCAACTAGGCTGACACTCCTATTTGGGTAGGATTTATATATGATAGACAAAAATAAAATAAGTCTAGCTTGCAGATGGTTAAATAACTGAATTTATAAAGCTGACTGAGCAAAATGGCTCTCTTCAGAGGTTTCACTTTTAAATCTTGTTACTGCTCATTGGTGAGGATTTGCAAACACTGTGCCTGTCAAGCTTCCTGATCAGTGATAGCTTTGGAACTGAGCTAAAGCAGCATGGAGAAAAAGCCAAAACTGGATTTAGTCTCATTTCAACAACCATTTTAAAGCTGTTCTCACTCAAAGAAATAAAAGTTATGATATTTTCATGCTTTCAGTTTACTGCATATCTTTAGCAATAACCTCTGCCTGAAAAATAAAAATCTCCAAAGTGAGTACAGAAGGAAAACGTCCTGATTTTTTTCCCTTTTAATTTCTGGGGATTGTTTTGGGACCACATTTTCGCTGACAATCAAGACTGCTGAATCACATATCTGAATCTGGGGAACCATTACATGCATGATTTTCTATAGCATGGCCAGACCTAAAATTTGCTGGTTTCACAGCAAACTGTTTAGACGGGCATTGCAGTTTGATTCACCTCCCTCTCTCTCCTCACATTGCCAGTTACTGAACATGTCCCTCACACAATAGTTAGTACAAAGGGAATTCACAGATAAATCTAGCATCATCAATTCCAAGATAAAAAGTATGGGAGGATGTGAGTGAGCAAATGTACATGTTCAATTGTGTGCAATCAGCACATTTTGCAGAAGTGATAATTAGGATGAAGAACGTTACCTCAGAGAACATCACCTTATCCTTACATTTGAGAGATAAAGAAAATAAAGTTTTTGAGTGAAGAGCAGGGTTTAAGGGTACAGCATTACTTGCATACCTTAATGAAACAAGAGGATTCTTGAGTACAAGGAATGTCCCATAATACAACCATTACAGTGAAAGAAATACTATAAAGCTGTTATTTTTCTGTGCAAAATTTTACTTCTATTTCCCCTGTTCTCTCAAAGAAGTGATGGAGACTTATCTTCAACTATAGGCTCATCCTCCTTTGGGGGTACTGGCGGAAGGGTGAGCATTTTGCTTTTCTTTGAAGTGCAAGCACACACTGGAGATGAAAGCAACTGCATTATTGTCTTTGATGTTTTTGATACTGAATTTCTCGTTTGATTTTTCTTTGTAGACATTTGGAAAGTAGATTTACTTCCTCAATCAACCTTACCCTAAATCCTCAATAGGTACTTATCCCCTTAAATATCTGAAATTGATATCACTATATTTAAAAGTTTGAGTTTGGAATACTTAAATAAATGCAGTAAAGTCTAAAACATGCAGCAACCTCTTTATTTGTACTGAGTCCTTAATCACACTATGTGCTATATAAAGAGAAGAAGCAAAGGAAATCCTCATAACTTACGTGAGACACCACAAAGACAACATGCTTGAAGTAAAAGCCTTATTCAGAACAACCCTTTATGCACTGCTCTTAATATTATCAATAGTGTGCTCATTAGACAAAATTTANAAAAAAAAAAAAGCAAAAAGCAAACCCCAGAAGCTGTTCTTCCCAGCAGTCAAGACTGAAAAGTTAAATCCTTCAAAAATATACCTAAGCCTCCAAGTGGATTACTCAGAAGAGTAAGGACTATGTGAAGAGTGGGTTCTCCAGGACTGTGTGACAGGAATAGCACAAAACAAAGGACAGCAGATGGGATAAAGATTCATATGGTGTGATAATTTACAGAGAAGTTGCCTGTCTGGCATGTATATCTGGTTAGCTCATTTAAAAATCAAAATGTTACACTTTGGGAGCCAGGTATAAAAAGCCACGAGAGGTGGTGGTGGTATAATAATCAAGCATGCTAGCTTCAGATTTTTTTCCCATAGGTATATTCTATTTTACATATATTTGGAAAGGTAATTGAATTTTAAACCAGAGTAGTTACTGTTTCTATCCAAAGGTATTTCATTTTCGTCTTGCATATGACTGTATCAAAATAGAAGTGGCTAAAATGTTCCCTATGATTTAGTATCTCCTACTTCAATTTAATATTGGGCAGGTACATTCTTCCAAAAAAGAAAATGTACATCCACATGTAATCACACCTGGCTGAGAAATGCCTGCCAAGACAGTTGGCATCATCACTTTTTCTCTTCCTTCAGAACAGAGTATAGTAAGTAAGCAGGAGAACAGTTAAACTCCAGTGTGCTTTTCCTCACTGACATAAATTTGAAAGTGCAGGGAGGCATGTCACTTAAAGAAGAGTGGGAGAAAGAAAAAAAAATTAAAACAAGGTGAAAATACAAACACCTTGTGAGATTCTTTGTTATGAAATACCCTACAGAATTGTTTAGCTACTTCTAAGTAGAAAGGCCAGAGCTACATGACTTTTACAAGCTCTTAGGATAACTGGGAAGTAACATGAAATTGAGGATGTTTTCATCTTTATGACAGGGTGCCTTCAAATTACAGATGTCTCAAGTCAAACTCTGCCTCTCTGGTATGAGGTGAGAGCACTTGGCTATTGACAAAGAAACCGATACGTCATCTTTAGAATGAAAAATATTACAACAGGAAACTGCCAAAACTCCCTGTTATTTTGTTAACCCTGGTCCTTCCTTTCCAAACTGCACGGACCTTCTTCAGGAGCTCTTAAACCTCACTAAATGCTATATTAGCTCCTTACAAAAACTTAAATGTATCTGACAGTATTTACAGGCTCTTCCTACATCTGTATTTTGCTTAGTTTGGTTATAGCACATAAAGCTGACAGAATTTCTCTTTGCACACCTTGCTCCTCTCAAGTAGGTGTAATTCAAGATGGGTGTAAAAGAGAGACACTCAGCATTAAAATCTGCCCACAGAAATTCTCTCCAAGTGGCTCCACAGGGTTCAGTCAGCAGTGGCCTCAGTCTGCCTGGATCAGACACATTTGAAGTTCACCACCAGTAAAGATGCCAGACATCATCATCCCAAAAGCTTCCATCACCTCTGGCAGCTGACTTGCCCCAAACCCAAACTCACTTCCCTGGCAGGGCAGCAGGGAATAAAGAGCCTCCATCAGGGAGCTGCAGCTCCTTCCCACAGCAGCACAGCCTTCCTCAATCGGCTGCTCAGACACAGAATGGCTGGGCAATCTCTTCTCACAATTTTGGACATGAGGGAGGAATTGTTGGTAATCCCAGAGTACCTGCAGATGGGAAACTCTGTGATCCCTTCCACATTGCAGGAATCCTGTGCCAGAATGCACACGAGGAACTAGCAGCAATTTCTTTGTACCGAATAGCAGCTTACCCAGTGAATTAATAGTTTGTCATCCTGGACCAAATGGAGACAAAGTAGAAGCTAGTTCTTAAACACAACTAGATAGTTGTGTAGTGAGGAAAATGCTGCCAAAGGAATTGAGACAAGACAAGCAGTCTACTCCAATTTATCGAGTGGCTCCCAGTAAAAATACAATTACTGAATATGTTTTGCTGTAGCACCATGTCCTAGGTTCCAATATAGATGTATTTAAATATTCTATTCCCACCAGCTGTGGGCCATTAGCTGTTATCTCCTGTATGACCCACCCCTGATAACAGACAAGGGGCCAACAAGAAACCACTGCATGACTCATGGACTTACCCCATTGTGAGATGCTCCACCCAGGAGGGAGGAGCCAAGCATTCCCACCTGGACAGAACCTGGCCTTGGAACTGCCTAAGTTAGCCCTGTCTGCTGGATTCCCAGAGGATGAGAGCTACCACTGGACCCTCAGCTGGAGACCAGACCTTCCATAGAATCACTTCTTCAACTGAGCCACTTTGTGTGGACTGCTACCACCACCCTAATAGGTGTCAGGTTGGATCTGACTTTGTCAGGGCTTTTCCTTGTATTATTTAGCTTATTTTTAATTTTCCCTATTGAATTTTATTGTGACTTGCAATCTCCCACTGGTTTGTTTTCAAACCAATACGCACCAGCAGCAGGATGCAAACAAAAATCACATCTGCTGCTCCACCCCATGAACACTCCCAGTGTACAACAGGACACTCAGTACTGCCACTCGAGGTGCTGCACTCTGCAACTGGACTTGGAGGTGGCACACAGCTTTCTCTGATGAGTTTTAGGTTCTCAGGTATCATAGGTTTGGACCAGCAAAAAGGAAGGTTAAACATCTGCTGCTGCCACCTATAGCTTTCCTACCTCTTCTGGCATGTAAACCGATTACCTGGCCTGCACTGCATTTCTAACTCCATTTAGCAGCAAGAGCTAAGGAGAAATGCTACTTTTATGTGACACGTTCAAATCTTCTTCCCTGGATCAGTCCATAGGACAGAAATATCCTAAACCTCATTGCCATAATTCCCTACCTTTTCAGGACAAAATGTAAAATAATGTGGCTTTACTGAGGAGCTATCCTTTGAATGCTCTCACACAAAACATATAAAAAAGTTCCTAGAAACTAGTGCAAGGTATGTGGTATACAGGACAATTTTTTTTTTTTCTGCTTACTTATAGAAAATAAGCACAGTTTGTTTCTTTGTCTTTTTATTCTTAAAAGCTACAGCATTTCAGGTTGCAGTTGTACATACACATACCTAAGGCAACAGATATGCAATTATTGGCCCTTCTAAGAAGCAAAATGTGATAAATTAAGACATCCTTTTCTGGAGACAAAACTTCCTCTTTTATCCTGGATCTGCCCAGATAAATATATATCTGCCATTTCTGGACCTATTTGTAAATCACCATGTTGTAAACACACAGCCACGTGAATATTTTTCCACCTTTCCCTCCAAATACAAATTATAAGGCTGGTTCCTACCATTTCTCATTACACATTCAGTAACCAAAGAAATTTATTAATTTTCAGTACTTCACCCCGCATTCTACTCTATACTGGGTGAACCTTTGAACTCTGCAATTAATATTACTCATATTTGCTAAGAAATTAATTGATCTCTGACTGCAAGTCACAATGATGTTAGTTAACTCTCTGACTTTACATGAAGTCTGCTTCTTTTAAAGTAAAAGGCTGTAGAATAAAACTTTAAAATCCCACAGAACGTGGGCATTTCCTAACCCCCCAGAAAAAAATCACATCCTGAACTTGAGTATTTTCAATGTGATGACAGAGGATGCAGTTGACTTTGGGTCTGTAAGCTACATTTAGCACACTCCTTCTCTCCAATAATTTGTACTCTTTGTTGGTGTCAGGACAAAGATATCATCCAGTCAACACAAGTACCCCTGGCTAGGCTGGAGCACGGGAAGGAAACATTCTATTTCCAGTGCCAGGAGGGGCTGAAGAGGTTTCAGCAAACATTGTCCTTGTTATCTCACTCCTGCCAATCATTAGAGCTGCAATGCCGCCGAACCAAAGTTGTGAGTGCAAGACTTCTTCATCAGTCAAATGACAGACTTCAGCTTCAAACGATGAGAAACTGTTCCAGCTCCCTGGGCTGACACTGCACTGCAGAGGCTGGAGAGCACCTCCATCTGCAGCCTTCTGATGGATTATGGGACAGCTTTTATTGTGCTGGTGGGAATTAATATAATGGACAGATGCAGAAGAAAATGTTATGTTTGCAAACAAAGGTTTCCATTATTTTCTTAAAGAACGAGCAGGTAACTCCCACTTTTTAAATTAAACATGCATCACAATGGCAAGGCACCCAGTGCCTACGCTGATTTAAAATGGTAACCCATCATATTTAAAAACAAACTTAAAAAACCCAAACCAAATCCCCAAGATTAAGGAGTACAGTGTGAAATCACATCACACTAATTTTTATTCTATATTAGAGATGCTATGCTTTAAAAGCTGAGCAGCAATTAATTAAGAAAACTGCAACCTAAACTTCTAAGACATATGGACCACTCCAGTATTCAGCTCAGCCTCCCAATGAGGACTGATTACAAACTCATTTCAGTTACTATTTTCTGACAGCTACTGAAGAAAATAGAACTGCATGACAATTTTTTTTTATAAGACATGAAATAGTAAACAAAGTATGTTACACGACATAATAAATTAATGTTATTAGTGAAAGCAATCTGCCAAAATCTGGCATAAATAGTTGACAAAGTAGCTCGCAGAACAGTTGGGGTTGCAAGGAACCTCTGAAGATCATCTGGAGTCCAACTGACCTGCTAAATACACATGTAAAAACACAACTGAATAAACTGTGATAGCAAAAAATAAAAAAGGCAACCAAAGGAGAATAAAAAATGTTCCTTTTATTCGTAATTCATACAAGAAAATATTTTTAATGTAGGAACAATTAGTTAATACCCTGGAGAGCAGTCTATGTATGCTATCTGACAAATGGATTAATGGTATTCCCTTAGCTGACGAAAAACTGCTTTCTATGTGTCTGACTATTCCCACTGCCTTTCCCCTGCCCTCTTTAATGCTGATAGATCATGTCAAGTTCTTGATTCTTTCTGGACTAATTAAAACTCTTGGTTTGGTGCAGACCTGAAAATAACAGTCTGGCTCAGACCTTCTTCCTAATTAGAATCTGTGTTTAGAAAAAAAATATTCTTCCATACTTTTGTTCTTATATTCAGGCCAAATTGCTTTGCTATGCAGCTTGTAGAGATTTAAATTTCTTTATGGATTCTGTATTATTTTTGTAAAAAAGAAAAATGTGTATAAAAAGGTAAGAGAATTTCACATTTCACATTTTTATCTTCTCCATGTTCAACCTTGAGACAATACAAGAGCTGCCTTGGTTTCTTTAAAAAATGATGACTTCAACATAAGAGAGCTCAACTGTCCCTAGTTTGAAAACAAAGAAGATCCCTAAGTGAAAAGAAGCTGAATACACTTTATTAAGTAGTATTTATTTCATTAGTTTAGTTTTCTTCCTTTGACAAAACATAAATGTGTTTCCTACAATAAACAACAAACTTGGGCATGAACAAACTTCTAAAACCTCCTTGAAGCAACAAACCAGTCTGATGTGGTGAAACTATTACAGCCATTTTACTAAGAGACAAAAGCCACAATAAAAAAAAATAATTCTTAGAGAGCTGCCTGTCTTCAGATTTCTTAAGCCCCATGAGTTTTCTATTAAAAAAACTTTAGCCAAACAAAATTGTTTCTGATTATGGAGGTCCTAATTTTTCCAGCTTACCCTAGGAAGAGTTTCTTCTTGTCTTTTAAAAGCACTAGAGACTGGAAGCAGAAGCAACGATGGCTTGTGGCAGGAGCCCGAAAGACTCCCGAGGCAGAGGAAGGGCCTGAAAGAGTTTGAGTGATAGAGAGGGAAAATGGGAGAGCTCCATCTGGGGAGAGGTGAGAGAACCAACACAACCACCTCCCACAAGGACACAGGGGAACGAGTGTTTCCATGCTGAATGATCCAGGGCTGGATCATTCTGCCAGTTCCTCGCTGTTTGTCAAAGAAAGGACCTAACAGTCACTAAACAATCCCTGAACAGTCCCTGAACAGTCCCTAAACAGTCCCTAAACCCCAGCAGGGTCCCAGTCCCAGCAGGACACACCGCCTTGGTTCCAGGTTTAGGAATGCTGTCGGTGCCACCAGCACCAGTTGGCATTTCCCCGATTCCCTTTCCTGCAGGAATTTCCCCAGTAACTCAATCCTTGCCTCAGAACTAACTACCCACCACCACTCACAACTCCCTCTCCTGGGTCTGGGGGCTCTCCCTCCTGGCCAGCCCCATCCCAGGCCTCAGGGACACACAGCTGTCATTTTAGGGCCAGACACCCTTTGGCTACTTACAACAGTTACTCTCCAGCACATTACTGACTCAACTGTTAACATTTCCATGGGATTTAGATATTTGTGGAATGATGGCCACACGTAAAGGGACAGAAATAATTTTTTTTGTTCAAACACACACCTATTATTTGTGCTTAACATCAAATGATAAATAGAAAGCTGAGCAAGTCCTCTAAATAGGTAATGAGTAACTCATACTGGCCTTTAGTAAGCTGGCATTAAACACTATCATTATAATTGGAATTGAATAAAAGCAATTAATAGAACTGATTTGCTTCTGTGTTCTCTTTTTTTAGAGATCTGAAAATTAGAAGTTAACAGAATTGTTCATTATGAACAAATCACAAACTATCATGCATTCATATATTACAGCTACTCTGAAATAAACTAAGCAATTTAACATTAAGGAACACCTCTACAATGGAGCATTTATTTTTAATCCATTAAACCAGGTTATTTCAACATTCGGATGCCTTAGCAGTATTTACATTTGCATTCTGCGGAAACTTCCTCTGTAGCATATCTAAATAGATTTAATTTCTTCAGCTGCTGGACAGTTATACCTAAGATCCTTTTCCATAACACTAAATAAACATACAATCCCTTCCCCAGTAAGTCCTGGATAGTTGCCAGCAGAGGTGTTAACAGATGAGCAGCCATGCAAGTGGCTTTTCCAGTGGGACAGACACTTGCCTTGCCACTCCAAATCAGAGCAACACTCCTTTGCATTTGCCAGAGCTGCTCGTCTGTGTGTTCCATAACCTCTTAATCTGTAACAAGCAGGTTATTTTAAGCAGTTTAAAAAGAGCTCACTTGCACTAAACCAGATCTTTGTACTCAAATAGATTAGGAAGAACAAACATAAAAAGCTCTGCTGTCAACTGTCAGGGAGTGATAACATGTGCCATGGGGGAAAGGTTGCTTCAACCTATCCTGGTAAAGGAGACCTGTCCACAGTGTGAAGTGTTCAGAAAGGAACACAGCTCTCTGAGGAAATAGAATTTTTCATTTTCTGGAAGAATGATGGGTGTGTACAAAGGTACTGGAAGAGTTAATACAAGCAGCCCTAACTGCACCTGGTGGATGAATAGGAGGAGTTATTTAGTATGGGGGGTTTATTTCTTTTTTAAATTTCTTTTTTGTTAAGAGATTTCTTAAACAGCTGATTTTTAGCATTTTAAAAACATAAATTTTATGCACTTTTTCAAAAAAGTAAATATAGTTTTATCTGAACAAAATATTTCTTAAAAAATAATTTCTGGCTCAATTATTGCTCAAGTATTTTCTGCCTTTCTAGGCTCCCTATCCCTGTCTGTGTTGCAGAGTGACTGTTGGAACCAGCTTAATCTCAGCTCCATGGAGGGGAAGCAAAGCAGAGTTGGAAATAAATGAAATTTCTAGCTGTGCAAGAGGTGGGCTGTCCCACTCATGCTTATCATACAAATAAAATTTTGTTTGGACTAAAAGACAGCAAAGAGCAAAGTAGGTAGAGATCAAAAAAATAAAAAAGAAAAAATTAAGTCCATTAAGAAGAATGTGCTGAAATGCTGGGCTTGGAGCCAAACCCAAAGCATCCTGCAGCATGGAAGCCCAGCTCACCTAGGAACAGTGAGAAGGGGGATAATCTCCACAAATGCAGTGACTGGCAGAAGATCAAACTTCTCTGTGAAGAAACTCTGCCTTCAAGGTACAGAACAGGAATGGGATAAGAACCCAAAACTCCAGGTCATCTGAAGTATCATAGGAGCTCTTTCCAAGAATAATGACAGGATGATTTTCCATGCATCTCACAAGAGCTCAGCTTGCACTGCACGAGCTGTCAGACTCAAACATCATCTAAAAACGTTGTACAACCTTTGAGGAAGATCTGAGCCTTCACAAAGGACAGAGGGTAAAGGACAGGTGAGACATCCAGCTCCTTCCTTTGCCTGGCTCCCTCCTCCTCGCCTGGGGAGCTCTGGGGCGCTCCTGGCTGAAGGGGATCCCTCTGCCCTGAGTCAGGACCCCCCTGCCTGCCCAGGAGCCACACGCACACCTGGCCTCACCAGTCCCACCTCCAGGCCCTTGGTGCCTCACCAGCTTTGCCCGTTTTACACCAAAATCACTTGAAAACATTGTTACCAGCATGAGGTAATGGAGAACAGAGAGGCTAAGTCCTGATTTTAGTCTCAGAGAATGTACTCATCCTAACAGTCAAACCACCCAGCTTCACATGAGTGTTCCAACTATTTCATCTTCCTAGGTATAGCAATGAATCAGGTAGAAATAAATATTTTTTCTTCACACCACTGATTTGACTGTTGTTGTATTGTCCTACCAATATGACATAAACCTATTTCATTAAACCATTTTACAAGTCATATTTCAGGAATCTCTTTCCAAGTGATTTGCAAGTAAGCGAACTTTTCTTTGGCAGAGTTTGTTTGCATAAGTCCAAAACACTAAAAAAAAAAAAAAAAAAATTGTGTTCAGAGACCTTAAGAAGAGTTTTCCAACTGTGGAGTCGAGTACTTTTGATTAAAATGGTATCTGGAGCAAAGTTAAATAATACTTCTGGGGTTAAATGCTGCAGTTACTAAGCAGAGCAACCAGGAAAAAAGCCAAGTTTGGCTGATTTCCCCAAATGCATCACTCTGACCATCTGTGAGAGAGGTAATGTTCTCTTAAGAGAAGGAACAATTATCAAAAAATAGGTTGTGGGATTGTCTTGATACTTATTTTGTTGTTGTTCAATTAACTCTTCATTTATAGTCTTCCCAAAGCACAAAAATCCCCTGATGATCCTGACACTGTTGTTCTGTTAATCCATGCAGTTTTTTGTGATGTGAGCTCGCACACAGTGCTGGTGTGAAGCTCCTCTAACAGACCACGGTTACATGTTGCACATCTTTTACCCCGCAGTGTTTTGTCAGCTCTGGAACCACAGCCCTGGCTGCAGGTTTTTTACGAGCAGAGAAGTGCACACCTATCAATATTATCCATGTCTGTGTGCAGAGCCACGCGTGCCTGCAGCTGCCTTTTGTGCAAACTGAAAAAGGAAATTCTCCTCCAGAAATAAACCCGAGAGGCTGATTGTCCATCTGTAAACCTGGGCTTGCATCTCCTGCAAGCTGCTGCAGAAACCAGAAGGACACCTCCTGATATGAAGAAAAAGGTCCATTTTATTGTAATTATGGTATCCAGAAAGGCTGATTTCAGTTACTCTTTGCATTGTTTCTAGGGTCATAAATGACTGATCCTGAATGGCAGAGGCTCATTCCTTCCCAACTGCTCTCATCTGCTGGGGTGCCCGCTGGGACACGGCCCATCCCTAAAGCAGTCCTGATTTGCAAGGATCACTGGACAGACTTCTAGCTGGCCTTGCTGTTGAGCACAGAGCTGTAGAAATACACCACCGAGGCTCCTTTCTCTCAGAAGTCATTCAATCATTAGCCCAAAAGAGATGTTAAAAGAATTTTGAGCAAATCATACCATCTTTTTGCTTCTCAACTCAGATCTGAGCTTCCTGCTGCATTTGATCTCATTAATGCAGCATTTTCAGGCGCAAGCCAGAAATAATTTTCTAACTTTTTTTTTTTAAAGTCCAAAACATGGTGGCTGTAAAAATTCTCAAAGCTGCACAAGCTTATCTGTCTCCACTCAGGCACACTTGTGTTGCCCTTTAGCACCACACACAATGTTATGATTAGTTTATCTCCCCACACATACTACAGCATAGTTACTCTAAAGTAACTTTAGAAAAAATAGAACATACTCATTCAAATATATTTTTGCTGTGATGCAGAATGCTACAAGGAGAGCAAGGACTAGAGAATTAAGCACATGAATCTAAGCATTATTTCTAATGCAGACAGCAGAAGATACAATTGCACGGCCTGAGGCTCAAATATTATTATCCTTTGAGATATAGACATTAAAAGTAATTGCCAGGAAAATTGTTCTTCATCAATTACTTAAAATACATTGGAGTTGAACACTCCTTGCTATTTCTTCCAGAGAAACTACAAAGGGAAAGATATTTGTAAAGCGTATTTGCTTTTTCCGGCTTCTGTGCAGGGTTTGGGGGTTTTTTGGATACTCATTGGTAAATTACAATTTGAACACTGATATTTTGTTAGATTATTTTCAAATACATTCTTCATTTTCCCCTTATCTGTATCTCTGTGTTGCACTACAAATGATCAGAAATAACCAACACTATTCATTGATTAGATGTAAAAATATAATTTAAATGATAGTCCGTAATTACACCAAATTACTATGTGTTGAAGTTTTGACACTCATCATATTTGAATTACACCAGGTGGATTCTGAACCGTGAATTCCCAAAATTTACATTATTGTGCATAGGAAGAATTGTCAGCTACAATGTAGTCACTAATCACTCAATTCATTGGTAAAAGTTAGTTATAATGACTGCAGGGAAATTAGATTAACTTGTTGGATGTATATAAGATGTATAGATGTATATATAAATATATATATATAAATATATATATGGATGTATATATAAAAACTCTGGTTAAGTATCTTCTTTATGATATATTTCCTGA